>JAOWBW010000823.1:400690-566666 GCA_026119855.1 Campanula takesimana | reverse complement strand
AAAGACTCAAAGGAAGAATGCAATCGAGATGCAAAAGACACAGAAACATATGAATGCGATGATCCGGGGTCTATAAGTGCACGTTCCCTCAAACTGGACATAGAAATTATACCTCCTATCACGGTGGAAGCATCCGAAGCTTGTTGTTGATTGATTGCAAACACACGACCTTGAACCTTTAGTTTTCCTGAGGCATCCCTTTTCTGACCCTGAGACGGTCCAACACTACTACCCGATGGTTGACTCCCAAATCTCGGGCAATTTCTTTGAAAATGGCCAAGTTGCCCACAGTTCAAACACTTTCCTTGTTTCTTCCAACACCGTTCCTCACTGTGCCCTTCCTTCTGACAATAATCACATACTCTCTTGCTTTGACCCCCGGAGAAATTACCTTGATTTCTGACACTCGGTTGCCCTTGTGGTTGTCCTCTAACTGGGGTTGAAGTCCTTGTCCTCCATGATTATCATTCCTTTGCGGTTGTGGTCTACCTTGCCTTCCAGCACTTGTTAATTCCACCTTCCTCTTATGTTCTTCAATGTCGTGCTCTATTTGATAAGCTCGATCAACTGCATCTTGAAACTCTTGTAGCTTGTGGGACACCAATTGAGTTCGGATCACTGTTTTTAAAACCCTTAACAAATCTTGTTGCTTTCCTCTCCTCCGTTGCAATCAAATGGGTACAATACCTCGATAGCTCCGTGAACTTGGCTGCATACTGAGCCACCGACATTGTATTCTGTTCCAAGCTAAGAAATTCCACTTCCTTCCGGTCTTGATCACCCTTGGAATAAAATGTTCCTTAAACTTCCTCAGAAAATTTGCCCAAGTATAAGGTACATGAGCTTTATCCCAACTAGCCTTCAGTGTTCTCCACCAATACTCCGCAGCTCCACTCAACTTGTAGGTAGCAAACCTAACTCGATCTTCTTCAGTACATACTAAGACATCAAATATCTTCTCCATGGATTCAATCCATCTCTCAACTTTGGTCACATCTGGTTCACCGTCATAGCCGGTTGGTTTCATCTTTAAAAACTGTTCTAGACCATACCTCGGAGGTGCATGCTCTCCTCCCTGTCTCTGATCATGGATGGTTTTCATTGCAGCCTCAAACATCCCTTGAAACATAGCTCGAGCCTCTTCCCTTACATTACCCTGGCCTGCAGTACCAGACTGTTCACCTCATGTTCCGGCATTTTTACTGAGTACCTGCATAAAACACTCAACGTTACTCACTCCATACTCAACTACCCTCCTAGGTCACTTAGTCATTCTAGACCATCTACAACCTAGTTCTGATACCAATTGTCGCGCCCCGACCCGTGGTCCTACTTGGCCCCACGTCCGGGACACGCACGGAAGACGTCATAAAACATTTTTAGGAAAATCTTTCGAAATATACTTTCTATAAAAAGGTTCACACAACCAACTCGATACTAAACATGACTTCAAGTCACAAAACAACCCTTCACAAACAAGTACTAAGCCACTTGGCTACAACTACTAACTTTACTTACTTAATTACAAACACGAATATCTACTAGAAGAGATGATACAACCAAGTCACGGGTATACTACCCAAAAGGTATTACCTTTACATAATGTATCCTTTACTTACACAACCTTTCCCAAAACGTCTTACCCAAAGATCTCCTCGACGTCCTCCCTGTGTGTGTGAACTATCCCTGGGCTCCTTCTTATCTAAAACGGTAAACAATAAAGGGTGAGAATAAATCTCAGTAAGCTACTAAAATGCAACTACATTACATGCTAATATGATAAACATAAAGGAACAATGTCACAAATGATCATATAGCACATAGCACGGAATATGAGAGGCTCCCTATCGCCAACCATCCCATACCGGTTGGAAATAACGACTAACTCATCATGCAACACATAAAGCGGAAATGAACACTCATACATGGATACTGAGCCAAGGTTCTCAAACCAAATCATAGCCATCTGAGAGGCATCAACTGAGCAGCATCGAAGAGCTGAAACGGGTTCCGGAACCAAACAACAACAACAACAACGGGGGGAAAATGACACAAAGTCATAACCCAAAGTGCCCAACCTTTGCCTAAGGAAGGGGGTTAAAAATGAGAAACCAATGATAGAAGCCTTATAATGTACTTGGCTCGGAGACCATTATAATCCCTATCACTGCCCAACACACACAAAAGTACCAGCTGGACTTTACACGCAAGCACCACATAGAAATACTTGCTTAAACAACAACCAGGGACAATGATTCCAATGTAGGGAACCATGCCAAACACATCAAGAAGATGAATCATTCAACACATCACAAAGTGTTCAACAATGCTCACTTAATCCATTACTCACATTTCACAACACTTGTGTTCACAAAGGAACCAATTCTACCACTTTAGTGATCCACAATAATCATCTAAGTACTTTAGGACACTACCCAAAATCTAGACCAAGATTGACCTCTAAACCCCTTAGTTTGAAAACTCTCAACTTTTTCAGACAACTGGGCGGTCGCCCAAACAGGGCTGTGCGGCGCCCAAAATGCTCTGTCCCAAGAACAAAACCCTTCAGATAGGTGTGCGGCCGCACGCCCAATTTTGGGCGGCCGCCCACATCACCCGGCAGGCCTAAAAACTTAAACAAAATTTACTCCTTTTGTTTCACAACCCAAAATTACCAATACTCATAACCCTTAACATCAGCACTTTCACAAAGGCTAAACTTAGCCTAAGAACAATACTAACACCAACAATAACCATTTCATACTACTCCCTTGTCTCAAAATTACAAGTATAAATAAACATACCAAAACATTGTTTTATCACATACAAAGCATATAAAGCATACTTTTGACCATTTTAACATTTAAAGGGGGATTAGTAACTTACCTATTTTCCGAAAAAGATGTCAAGAAAAATAATATGGATCGGTAGATATGATCTATTCAACACCCTGAACATTTATATATAATTAGATTTGAAAATGGAGTAGTAAATAAATAAAATAGGGAAAATAAACAAAACCAATCTTACCTAGCTCTTTCTTCTTAACAATGGAGGTTTATCAGAGAAAAGAAATTTTGGGAAATGATGGTGTGCAAACTAAGGGGAGGGAAAGTGAAGAAGTCTCATGAAGAAGAGTTACCCAATTCTCTCAAATCAATCATCCAAGTTTTAGTTTTAACAATTAAACCCCTCAACTCCCACTTTCACTAAGCCCCCATATAATTCCACTAACTCAACTAACTCCCCAAATAAACTTTACTACTAACATTTTAACTAACACAAATAGTCAAATAAATGTGCAATTCATATAAGATGATGCAACACATAAAATGCACACAAAATTTTAAATAAAAATTATCAAAATATAAAATAAATATTAAAATAAATAAAACGGATTTTGGGATCGTTACATCTCTTGCCACCTCCTTTATGGTATGCTCCATCTTAGTCCAGGTCGAATCTATATCCATATCCTCCATATTACCCGACCAAATACCAGTAGTGGCCATCTTAGCTAGAAATCTCTGTTGATTCTCCCCTTGAAGCCTCCACTACTTGATTCTAGTTCTAATAGTGGTTTTCTCTTCCTTGAAATTCTCCTACTTCGAAAATCAAGTACCACAAGTCTATGTTGAGTTGCAGTACTTTCACCTGGAATAACCTTACAGTCAGTGTAACTCTTTCTACAAGCATTTCTTACTAAGAAGAAGTCAATCTGACTTGCATTACCTCCACTACTATAGGTCACCAAGTGTGATTCTCTCTTCTTGAACCGAGTGTTCATTATACTCAAGTCATATACCATCGCAAACTCCAGGATCCCGTTCCCTGCTTCATTCCTCTCCCCAAAACCAAAACCTCCATGAATGCTCTCAAAGTCGTGTCGACTAGACCCCACATGTCCATTAAGATCGCCACCAACGGCTAACTTCTCACCACTAGGTACGCGTTGCACAACCTCTTCTAAATCTTCCCAGAACTCTTGTTTAATAGATGCGTCCAACCCTACTTGTGGTGCATAGGCACTAATAATAGTTATAATCTCATCACTAACCACAAGTTTAATACCAATAATCCGGTCACTCTTCCTGTACACCTCCACAACATCATCGATATACTCCTTGTAAATAATGATACCTACTCCATTCCTACCCTTTTCCTTTCCTGAATACCAAAGCTTAAAACCCCAAGGTGCTATTTCTTTAGCTTTCTCTCCAACCCACTTAGTTTCTTGTAGACACATTATGTGAATCTTCCTCCTCCTCATAACCTCCACCACTTCTGCTGATCTCCCTGTCAAAGAGCCTATGTTCCAAGTTCCAAAGCGCATCCCACTAATCTTACCCCCACCATGGACTAGCTTCTTTACCCTCACTAGTCCACAATGTAGGAACCCTTGCATATATGACACCACCCCCGGGAGTCGAGGTGGCGCGTCGCTTCCGGGCGACGACCTAGAAACCTTTGCATACTTATCACTACACCCAGGCCTAGGAAGTGTAGTGCGTCGCTGTGAAGGGAACGCCCCAACGATATTCATATTCAGATTCATGTCATAAGAAATGTGACAAAGTTTTTTACGCTGGCTGTCACATGCCTACCGCAACCCTCATCCTTTATCCTGGCTTGGGACAGGCTGTCACGACCCGAAAACCCGTCTCTATTTTCTTAGTAATAAAGAATTGATTATTTATTTATTGTCTATCTATTTATTTAAATTATTTATTCATTTAAATAATTATGTGTGCATTTTGTGTTTCTTAATATTTTATGTCTAGCATTTTAATTGATCATTTGTGCTAGTGTGGAATTTATTGGGTCTTAGTGATAATGAGAAATGGATTTAATTGTTCCTAGTTGGGTCTAGAGGGGGCCTAGGTGTAACATTTTATATAATCATCCTACACCTCCCTCCCTACTCCCCCTTCTCCCTCACTCTTCTTTTTCTCCTGCACACACACACACTCAATTTCTCTCTCTCTCCTTCATTGTTGGGTAAAGAAAAGGTAAGAAAATCTCCTTCTCTCTTTATTTTGACCATCTTCCTCCCATTATTTCTTAATGCTCATTTTATGAAAAATGTTTAGATCGGCGCTAGGATCGTGTAGAGCTAAGAAAATTCGAATTCCGTCATCGTTTATAAATTTCATGTAAGTTACTTTTCCCCCATTTTTATGCTAAAATGTTCATCTTTAGTTTATGTAATGCTTTCGTTCATATACATGTTATTTTGGTTGAGTTTGGAGTTTATTTGTATTTTTGTTCATCTTTTGTGATTTTTGAGAATGTTGGGATCAAATCTTGGTTTGGGTTGTTAAATGATGTTATGTGAGTTAATTTTAGGCTTAGAAGTCATTTTGGCATTTGGGTAAACTAGTTGGAAGTGTTGGTGTTGATTTGGGTTGCTATAGTGAATTTTGGTGTTCATTTTCGGGTTGAAGAACCCAGCTGATTTTCTACCCAGCTCGCCGACCGAGCGCCCGCCCGGGTTGAGCCAGGCGCCCGCCCACCTGACCAATTTCCTTCGACCAACCCTCTGCCTAAATGAGCGCCCGCCTGACCCGTAGCGAGCGCCCGCCCGTCCCCTGTTTTGGAAATCTTCTTTTTGGTTGTTTAAAACTAGGTTGCTTCCTTAGTTTAAGTTTTATTACTCTAATTAACTTAAGTTAACATCGTGGAACACTTTATTAATTGGAATTGGTTCCTTTGTGAATAAAAATGTTATGGAATTTGATTAAGTATCGTTTTGGGAATGTTGGCCATCTTTGATGTGTTGTTTGGATTGGTTTACCTCTATAGTGATTTATTTGAAATGGTTCCGTTGTGAACAATTGTGTTATGGGATTGGTCTAAGTATTGTTGGAGAATGCTTGGGCATCTTGTGACGTATTCATGGTTATTCCAATCGAATTGATTTTAGGTTAAAGCTTGGTTTAGGTTTTAGGTGATATCTTATAGCACCTAGAGGGTTATTAGGGAATACCAAGGTGTTGGGTTTGTTCCGTTTGTGATCATGTATGAATAGGTGTAACCTTTTGGGTTCGTTCGAGTATTTAGAATTGGTTCGTTATGAACGGATGTAAAGCGTGAATTGGCAATTGGGTACATACGGTTTGATTAACCTTAAGGTGTATTCATTCGGATTTCCTATTTGGAATTCCAGGTGTGATGAGATGGTTGAGTTCATAGTCCTAGTATATTTTTTTTATGAGTAAATGTTTAGGGTCATTTTGGTAATAGTCATGGTACTATTTGTGAGCGACCGTTTGGGTTGTACTCTTTATGAGTAACTTGTGAGTATCATCTTTAGGATGTGTTTGGTATGTGCCTTATCATGGAATCATCATGTTTTTATGGTCAATGTTGTTGGACTCTCTATGAGCAATCTCGTTTATCGTTGTCGGACTCTTTTATGAGAAACTTATTGTATTCGTTATTGTTGATCTCTTCATGAGTAACTGTTTGTATCTTTTGTGATGAGCTTGGCTTGGTTCCCTACTTTGGAATCATTGCCCTCGTTGTTGTTTCAAGCGAGTATTTATTACTATGTGCTTGTTTAAAGTCCAGCTGGCATTCGTGGTTGTGTCGGGCGATGGGGAAGATTATAATGGCAACGAGCCGAGTCCATTATAATGTGATCCATTGTTTTGCCCTTATTTTCCTCTTCCAGATTGGCCTTGGTTGGGATGAGCTAGCTTCCTTCGGAAGTAGTCTAGCTAACTTTTTGGGTTTTGACTTTGTGTCAATTCCCCTGTCCTTTGTGACATGTTACATTGTTATGGTTCCGGTACCGGGGTTTTCTCTTCAGCTATTATGCTACTACGAAGATGGTTTGATTGGATGATTGATTGATTGGTCGGTTCTGACCGGGGTTCTCTTCAGCTGTTATGCTGCTATTGTTGATTTGGTTGATCGGTTGAAGCTGCGCAGCGATTGTTCTATCAGTTTGGTGAAACCTTAGCTCGGTATCCTTTGTAATGTGTTTATTTCAGCTTTATGTGCTGCATGATGAGTTAGTCGTTATTTCCAACTGGTATGGGACAGTTGGCGATAGGGAGCTTTCTCATTTGTTGTTATGTGATTTACTTCGAAGATAAAGAGATCTATTACTTCATTCCACTTATCGATCCCGGCCCAGAAATGACTTGTTCAGTTATATCGTTGATTTGCATGATATTATGCCATGTAGCTGCATTAGTAACTTACTGAGATTTTATCTCACCCCGTTTCTTTTATCCTTGTTTTTCCTTAACCCCCCCCCCCCCCCCCCCCGGGAAGAAAGTGGTAGCGTTATGAGGTTCGTTGTAGCGGGAAATCTTCTGAGCAGGTTGACCTTCTTTGGGGTAGTTGATCTTCGGAGTTCTTATGTATCATTGTAGCGGGATTTGTGGTTGTTTAGTGTTTTGTAACTATTATATCTTTTGGGTATTATATTATTATAAGTGTTCTTACTTCCGCGTTGTATTAGTCTCCGAGTTATAATCTCGTTGAGGTGTCGTGTGTTGGTTTTGGTTTCATAGTTGAATTCACGCGCCCGGTTTGGTATTTTACATTTTGGAGATGTATATTATGTAAATTTTATGTTTATGGATTTTAGTATTTTCCGGGGCGTGACACAGGCAAGGGTAAATCCTTAGCGGAATTAATCCTTGGCGGATTTATGAAACTTACCTTTAATCGCCGGAAAATTGAAAGGTCGAGCTAGGGTTTCAATTAGCAGATGTCTTGATTGTCTTGAATATGGAGGCTTACGTAGGAGTGAGATGGAGGAAGGACGTTGGCCGGAGGAATGGCGTCGGCGGGTGGAAGGATGATGGCGGAAGCTAGGTCGTGGCCCATGGGTGAATTGAAGAAGATGAGAGAATGGAGACGATAGGGATGACTGCGGAGAGATTTGTCGATTTGGTGAAAATGAATACTCAGTCGACGATAGGGTATCTCAATTAGGGTTTCCTAAAAAATGTAACGGTTCATATTAAATCACTAAATTTAATCAATGGTCCATATAAGGCTCTATGGTTCAGCTAGCTCGGCTCCACGGTTCAGCTCTACGGTTTGGCTCGTGGTTCAGCTCGAAACGGTTTGGCTCGGTTCGGCTTGAAGGGTCAGACCGTGAGCCGAACCGAACCGTGTGGTTTATCAATTTTCGAAACCGAGCTTAACCGCATAAGTTTAAAAACCGAGCTAAACCGCATGGTTTGCCTCGGCTCGGTTCCGAACCACGGTTTGAACCGAACCATTTCCACCCCTACTTTGGAGATTGCCCAAAATTTTTTTTTTTTTTTTTTTGTTTGCATCCACAATCATTTTGACTAACTCAGTCAGGCTTTCTCAAATAGCAATATGCCATCACGCATGACATTTTTAAGAGTATTTTCCATAGTCTTGTAACGCCCACCACATTTGCAAATATAAATTTTATGAATTTCATAATTTATTTATTTATTGCCTTTATGATTTTCTGTGTTATTTATATGTGTATATATATATATATATATATATATATATATATATAATGTTGTGTTCATGATTCGTCTTTGAAATAAAAATAATAAACAACAATAATAACAAAAAAAATAATATAAAATATAAAAACAAAAATAAAATATAAAAATGAAAATAAAAATAAAAATAAAAATAAAAAAAATAAAAATAAAGTTTCATTTATTAATGTGTGTGAACTTGAGTTGGGAAATGACTAATTAAATTAATGGGATTAAAATAGACAAGTTAGTGTTATGAACTTTTAGAATATACAAAGAAAGTAAAGTGGTTAAAATGAATCTTCAGGGGTTCATGTGCAGTTTGACCAAACATGAGGGGCTGTTCTGTAAAAAAATTGAAAACATAAATATGAAGCGCCTGGAGACTTCGTGAAAAGTCTAGCTTTCTTTCCAACTCTCTGTAGCTGCGTAGACGTAGAGTTCAACTCCCTCTTGATTTAAGCTTCGTTTAACAATTCGACTTTGCAGCTGCGTAGAGTTCACGTCTAAGATCACTCGGGTTACGAAAGTAAAAAGTTTAATAGGTGAAATTTCGTCAATTTGTAAGTACTAATTTTGTTCTTTTACTTTTGAAAGCATGTTACTTAAAATTATTATTATTGGATTAAATTGATGAAAATTGAGATATTCATTTTGAGACGGAGTAAGTGTTGGAAATTTAGAGTTTATTGATAATCCTGGATATATGATTGAATCGTGAGTAATTCACTTTCCGAACAAAATATTTCGACCCTATATGCCTGGGTTACACGAAATTTTTGTATGGGATAATACAATCAAACGATCTGAATCTAGGCAAAGAAATCAGATCAAAACTCAGAGTAATTGTGTGTATATTTCGTCAATGTAATCTGAAACCAAGGATTGACTGACAAGTCACAAATGTTAGCAACAGTCATACCTGTTAGGGTTTAGGGTTGTGTCTTTTGGCTTGGCGGGAATCCTGGCGGGAGAAAACGGTAGTTTTAATTAGAGCACCAACTATACCGTTTAGGTTTCGGGGCGCTGCCCCGAGCCCCGCAAGGGGGCGCAGCCCCCTTGACCCCTGCTTCTTTATTGTGGTCGAAAACATATTAACTCAAACGAGTGTGTACTCCACACTTTCTCTTACTCGTATCCGAGCCGAATATGAAATCGCATTGGTCTCTAGTAAATCACAATTACATAAAATCGTTGATGACACTAAAATCACCAACAGTAAGAGTATAACTAAAATAGTATTGTTAATATACTTGGGTATATGGGTTGTGGTTAAATAGTCCAAAATAATTGGTACTATGTCAAATTTAATTGTTTGGGATAATTTGGTTACTTGCAATTATAACTTGAAAGTGGACATTTTATATAATACGGTGGTGTTTATTGTTGCTCGCATACATTGTGTTCAGCTATTTGGTATTATTGAACAAATTATAAAATTGTTCATGTGAATTAGAGAAAAGCCACTACTTTTGGGCCTAGTTGAATTGGTTTAAAACAAGTAAACATCTACTTGTGCATTTGAGTCTGACTGGCGTATGTATATGTGAGTGCGTCACTTTACGCATGTGGGTGCGTCACGACACGCATGCATAGTCTACTGTTATAGCAATAGCGTAACTTTGGTAAGCTATCTTTAGTGAATACGAATATCCGGTTCACTACTGAGTGTTAAAATATTAGCATGTGGGTGCGTCACGATACGCATGTGGCTGCGGTGCTATACCGCATGTGGGTGTTGCACATACAACACATTTTAAAGAAAGAAAGATAATGAAAGGTAAGGTTGAAAGTTTTGTGAAATCAGAGGTGTACTGGATCTTGTATTCTTTAATTGTGTTTATCTTACTGCATGATAGGTGACTAATAATATCTTATCAAAGATGTGTTCTTATCTCTGATTTCATTTGATTAAGTATTGTATATTGCACAGTAGAATGCCATATTGTTGCATTTAGTAACTTACTGGGTTTCGACTTACTCCTTACTTTATTTTTGTTTTCCTTAGATCTCAGTGAGGCCGGGGAAGGACATCATTGAGTTCGTAGGTCGGTGATGAGCCTCAGGTAGTGTTTTTTTCGGGTAGCTGTTTATTGTGTTTAATATTTTGCTTTTGGCGAGGCCATGGTTGTACAGTGTTATGTAAATACTGTTGTCTTTGGGCAGAACATATGGTACTGGTTTCTTTTGTTGGTTAGTTTGGTGCCGGTTGTGATACCGTGCTTGTATGTAGATTGTGGACGTTAGCATAGTCATGTGTATATACATCTAGTAGTTCTTTCTCCCGCATGCATGATGTTTGTCTCCGAGCTAAAAGCTTGTTGACGTGTTGTTTGTTGGTATTGACATAGTATGGTTCCGGTTTTTTTTTTTTTTTTTGTAGCCGATGTTGCGTAATTAGTACACATCATACAAGTTTATTGCAAAATGTTGGTTTTATAACAGAGTTCACGCACAGGGTTCGAGGTACCATGTAGGACCTCAGAACTGTGGGCGTGACAACTCCCCTGTGTTTTATAAGGAAGAAAGAAAATAAAAATAGAGAACCCCTCCCAACCCATCACCGAAAAGGACATTCCCCCTCTCTTTTTTCTACTCTCCACCACCACCACCACCCTCGCCGGCCACCGTCTCAGCATTAGTCCCCTACGAAAGAAGAAGGTATCAAGCACTTTTTGTTGAGTTCTCTAACATGAAAGAATCAGACTCAAACAAACATTATGATTACAGAACATACCAGGCACCCCGTGTAACTCTTAATCACCGTTACGCGAACAAGCAACAAATTCTATATTATGTTCTTCCCTTATTGGGTAATCACGCAAAAAGTTTGTCAAAATTAGCCAAAAACCGCAAATTCCAATTTGCAACAAACCATAACAATTTCATTTTCTACCCAACAACTGATTAATAACCAACAAATTCCAATTTTCAGCAAATCCGAAATCCAAAAGTGTTTATTTCAAAATTGTAGAAATGTGTTTTCATGAACAATACTTTCTCTATCGAATAACAATCTGCACAAAATTCCATTATATATGATGCATTAAAAAGAAAAAAAAAAAAAAAAAAAGAAGCTTAACACTTGGATGAAGAAGCAGCAAATGAATAGAGAACCATAAAGTTGACTAATTAGTTATAGAGGCTTCGAGAGACTTAGTAATTTATTGAGTCGATTAGCACATGCTAATTGAAAAATGAGGAGCATTATTTTATGTGACTTTCTTACATTGAAGTTAATGTAAGAGATTGCATTGTCTAAACAACATTTTAAGGCTTAACTAAGGAGTTTGTTATCCTAGGTAGATGCTGATTATGAGCATCTTGTCAAACAATTTTTTGTTATAAAAAAAATAAAATAAAAAAAATAGTTTTTTTAATTATATTAATCAATTATGAGACACTAATACTCCCTCCGTCACAGAAAGATAGTCCACCTTTTTTCGCTGTTACTACGAGGGAACTTTGAGCAATTATAAATGCTACTTATAATTATGTTAATGTAAATCTAAATATTGATATTAATAGTATTTATAATGGTGTATCAAGAACAATTTCAAAAATTTCATTAGAATAATTAAAAGTAGCCTTAATTATTACTCAAAGTTCATTCGTAAAACCCATGAAAATAGGGGGACTATCATTCTGAGACAGATGGAGTATAAAATTGAATGAGTACATGTCCAATAAATTTCCCCTTACTCCATAGTGCTTATCTCTCTCTCTCTCTCAGATTTAGCACAGCTGCATATTCAGATTCGAACTCGAATTTTCTGATTAGAAGAATCAAATATTAGTTAAGCTGCTAACTGGTCTTGCTAGCTCACGCATGTTACTCAATTCCAGATTGTGTTTGAGGTATATCAACATGTACTATGTTTCGCTTGCCAAATACTCCTTTTATATGGTTTATGAAATGAAAAATGTTAGTACTTAAATCATTCTATACTCTCACCGTGGCACCGGCACTGGCACGAGTACTAGTTATCTCTTTTCTTTTATTCATATTGAATGTGATCGCAAAACTATTTTTCTAGTCCACCCTAAACATTTTCTCACTTGATGAAAGTTACATTAGGATGAGTTGAACATAATAATGACTTAGCGTGTTTCAAAATAATATCTAAAAATTATTTAAAAGTAAAAATGTTAAATTTAATTTTAATTAAGAATAGTGAAAATCTATGGAAAAACGCGTTTTACGCTAAGTTAGCGTAAAACGTCTTTTAAAAATGGCGCGGTGACATTTTTGTAATAAATGGGAAGTTGTTTGACCTTGATCGTAAGTGTCAGTATTAGTGTTAAAAAGTGCCAGCCATGTACAATGACAATTATTAACACTACCACTAGGGGTGAGCAAAAAACCGAAAAAAAAACCGAAAAAACCAATAAAACCAAAAAAATTGGACCGAAAAACCGGTCCAATAAGCTATTGGTTAGGACCGGTTTCTAAAAATTAGAAAACCGAAATTAGTGGTTCGGTTTAGGTTTCCAGGAGAACCGGAGGGGTTCATGAACGAATAGAAGATACATTTAAATAGTACTAATTGAAAATATAGCATATTTTGTTAGAACCGATAAGAAACCGAACCGATAACCTAAAACTATGTCGTTTTATTCCTAGCTTATTATTTGAATTAATAGTTTTAAACTTTAATTTGTAGTTTTTGGACCAAGTAGTATAGCTCATTGGCCCAATTCATACTTCAACCAGAAAATGTGTCTTATTTGGCATTATTATTTATTATGTGCAAATTGGGTCTCATTTGAATGTAACCCATTAAGGCGGCCCAACAAACCCACAACCCAACAGTCTATTCTATTGGTTTGGCACGGAACCAAACCGATATCACACCGAAACCGAACAAACCGAACCATTAAGAAACCGAAGCTTGATGGTTTTGAATTACATAAACCGATAACTATTGGTTTGGTGTCGGTTTTGGCCTAAAACCGAACCAAACCGACCCGTGCACACCCCTAACTACCACTGACACTTTTAATAAGTGTCAGTATCAATTTTAAAAACTGCAAGTGTAATGACTGATACTTTTAAATACTAACACTACTGACACTTATGAAAAGTGTCAATTCCAATGTTTATAAACGTCAGTTTGAATTACTGACATTTTGTAATATTAACACTTGCCATTTACGATGCTCCCAATTATTTACGAAAATGCCACCGCTTGTTTTTTAAAAAAGACCAGCGGCATATGTTTAAAGTAAAACACGTTTTTCACCCTACCTATTCTTAAAAATAAGTTAAAATATTTTTATTATTTATTTTGATGCAGATAGAAGTACACATTTCTTAAAAATTCGCATGTACATTAAGAATTTAGAATGAAGAAAATATACTTTTCCTATATTACCCTAAACATTTTTCTATCTCATATCTTAAAATGTCCATCTACCTTCTCACCGTCCAGTTAGAAGTTCAAAGGGCTGCAGTTTCTTCTCCAAGTTCCCATTTAAAGAAAAATCATTTAATTTTGAATTTTCCCCAACATTTTCCTCATACAAAACCTTCTTCAATTAATCTCACCCAACAACCTTAGTAAATTCGCAATTTAGCACACAACGGAAGGGTCTTTTCGTAACAAGAATCTTCCCGGTCCAAGAGGATTACCTATTTATTGTTTAAGAATTTGGGAATTGATGACTCTTGAGGCTATCCGATTGGATTGAATTGAATTGATTCATCATCATCATTCGGTTGTCAATTTCAATTTAATCTTCCCACAGGAAATTTCAAATTTCAAAGCGCTCCCCCAACACCAGAAAACATTTAATTTTGGCACACAATAAATAGGAAATTCTTCAAGAAAAGTAGTAGTTCTAGATCATATCGCCCCCCTCCCTCTAGAGAGAGAAAGTAAGAACAGACCAAAGTTTGGAGAGATAAAGTTTCTGGCAATCGTTTTCGATCGATCAACGGAGGTCAAGTTCTTATCTTGTAAGTGGGCTTCTTTTATTGTTTGTTCTTGAAATTTCTTTATTTTCAAAAAAATAATTTCTCATGTGGGTCTATTGTAATTTTTAAAATATCTTTACTTGAGTTATATCTTAGTGTAATTTCTGCTTGATTCTGTATTTTGATTGGGGATTTAATATTGCATGCAGAATAAGGGAACAGCAAGATGTAGAAATAATTATATTCATTTGTTGTGTTGGGATTTTCTGGTTATGATTGTTGAATATACAAGCAGAGGCGGACCTAGAGTATTTTGTCGGGATGCACAAATACATAGTAATAAAACTCTTTACAAGAGAAATTAATGCATGATATGAGACTAGAACACACAACCTCTTGCTCAAATTCTCAACAACACTAAACTACACACGTTCTTTGGTTAGAGGGGATCACCGGAATACCTTTGAGCATGCTTGGGTCCGCCCCTGAATATACTTGGGATTTTCATTACTTTGGGATATATATGCTTTATTTATGTATTTATTATAGTGTTGCATGTTGAATTATCAATTCTTGAGCATGTGAACAGTAAACACTGAAGGAACTAACCTGGTTTGGGTTAGATTTTGTTGTGGGATTGTTTAGTATTACTGGGTTTTGCCTTGGTTTAGAGATCTATCTTGATTTTGTATCTTTTTATGGATTTTATGCAGATTCTTGAATGCGGGAGCAGCAAAAACTGGGAATTTATTTTTGAATTTTGTATTGTGGAATCACCTATTTTGGTCATTTGGGCGTATTTGATTAGAGTCTATCTCTGGGTTCTTAAACGGGTTAGTGAAGTTTTGCTGTGTTTGATGGTAGTGGGGGTTAAGTTTGTGTGTTTTAAAGTTGGATCGTAAGTGAGATATCATCAGAATTTTGCAAAAACAAAATATTGTTTTGCTTACGATATTTGGTGTACAACTCAGATGAATGTGGTGGGTAAATTTGGGACCTATCTATCACAAAGTGTATATTCCGTTGCCACACCATTCCATCCCTTTGGTGGGGCTGTTGACATAATTGTAGTTCAACAGCAGGATGGCACTTTTCGGAGCACACCTTGGTATGTAAGATTTGGAAAATTTCAGGGTGTACTTAAAGGTGCAGAAAAGATTGTTAGAATAGAGGTTAATGGGGTAGAATCTGATTTTCATATGTATCTCGATAATTCGGGCGAAGCTTATTTCGTTAAGGAGGTTAGCTCCAGAAAGGATGATGATGCAAATACAGATCAGAAAGATTTGGAAAGTGTGAACAATGATCGAAATGAGAGTAGTCCGTCATATAATGGCGAGGAGGGTCATTATGAAGATGATCGTGTCGAAAACGGGGATTCAGATACTGAAAGAAGGTTTTATGAATTTCAGGATGAACAATCAACTCTAGATGATTCGCTTGACTTGTCAGAATATGGGTCGAACCGGTATGAAAATCTTGAGAAGACGGATCATTTTTCAGAACCACCAGATTCAAGATCGGAAGTGATCTTGGTGAGTGTGGATGGTCAAATCTTGACCGCACCCATCACCTCCTCTGAGGAGGTAAATACTGAAAATATGCAACTTAGCACACCTCAATTCCATTTGGGTCCAATTGAGGGTCCCGATTTTGAAGAGGATGCTGAGTTCAGCTCTGGTGAAGCAAAATGGGCTGCTGATTATCTAAGTACATGTACAAAAAAAGCTGTTTCTGAAAGTGTTTGCAACGTGAAAAGTAATCATAATGAGGTTGAGCAGGAGTTAGAAGTTTGCGAAGGAGATGGAGATAGTACCTCTCATGTTCAAGAAAATCATAATATAGTAACCCTTGAAAGAGAGCTATCTTTACAGAGCAATATCGAAGATGAACCTTATAACGTAAAGAGGGAAGATCTATTTAAGAGCTGTTTGGAGCTACATGAGTTGGGCAAGAATGAGGAAGATGTTGAAGTTCAAGGATCACAAGGGCAGTCTCCTTCAAATTCTGAATCACCCAGCGGGTTGACTTTCCCTGATTTGAAGGTTGACCCTGAAGCTACTGCAGTAACTTCGCTGAATACAGATCAAAATGTAGCAAATGCAGGTGAAGGAGTTGAAAATATTCCCAAAATGCCCTCCTCTACAGATGAATGCAGTATAAACATAACTGAGGAACCTCAGTCATCTTCTTCCAATGATTGTCAGAAAAGTGATTCAAGAACAAGTAAGTGCTGCCTAATGTAAATTTCAAATCTTTGTTCTTGTCATTTACTCCCTCCGTCCCAAATTAATGGTTACTTTTGGTCAAACCTATTTGAACTTTGTCTAACATTTTATGCTAAACTATTAATCTCCATAAAAATTTAAAAATGGTTATTAAATCACCAATAGAAACATTATCAACAACTATTTTTAAATTTTTTAAAAGATTAATAGTTTAGCATAAAATGCTAGTCAAAGTTCAAATGAGTTTGAACAAAAGTAACCATTAGTTTGGGACGGAGGGAGTAATCAAAATGAAATATTGACTTACTTTCCATCTATCTGATGTTTACAGGGTTGGAAATATCGCTTTGTGGGGCCGAACTTCGTGCTGGAATGGGTTCGACAGAAGCTGCTGAGGCCTTTGACAAACACCGAATATCCATTGAGGACTTCAAACTCTCCGCGGCATCAATTATTAAGAATGAGAACTTAATAGTGAGATTTCAAGATAGGTACTTGAAATGGGATAAAGCTGCTCCTATTGTTCTTGGAGTGGCTGCATATGATTTAGATTTGCCCATTGAGCCAAGTGATGCAATTCCTGTGGAAAAGAATGAGACACCAAAATTAATGGACGACTCTGAAATCAGTAGAACTCCATCTGGAAGGAGATGGAGGCTCTGGCCCATTCCATTCAGAAGGGTTAAAACATTAGAGCATAGTAATAGTAACTTGTCTGGTGATGATGTTTTTGTTGACTTTGAATCTGACTCGTTGAACGAACCATCGGAAACAACTTCAACCATTGGCGGTGGCAGTGAGTCTCCTAACAAGCAACTGATTAGGACTAATGTACCTACAACGGAGCAAATAGCATCGTTAAACCTGAAAGATGGGCAAAACATGGTGTCTTTTATTTTTTCTACCAGGGTTTTAGGAGTGCAGAAGGTTTGTTTTTTGTTTTATCTTTTTTCATGGCATTGAAGATTGGATTAGATCATTTTGTGTCTCTATTCTGAAATACACTTTCTTTAACAGGTTGATGCTCATATTTACTTGTGGAAGTGGAATGCACGAATCGTCATTTCAGATGTTGATGGGACCATTACCAAGTAAGATATATAGTTCCATGATTCAAAGATTCTCTTCATTGAACTTTAGGCGAGACAACCATAATCATGGAACCGATGATTTTGTTAAGAAAGACGAGTTCCCAAATTCTTAGTTTTGAAACTAGCAAAACTTTCCTTTTAGATAGAATTTGATACATTTGTAGCTAAATCTATCATTATCTTGTTTTTGTAGATCTGATGTTCTTGGTCAGTTCATGCCCTTAGTTGGGAAGGACTGGACACAATCTGGGGTTGCCCGGCTCTTCTGTGCAATTAAGGTATGCTTTACATGAGCTTATCTTTTAGCTTTGGGGTCTCTTAAGTGTAGATGTTATTGATGGTCCATGGTTTGTTGTATTCCCTAATGACAAAATATACTCCCTCCGTCCAAAACAACTTACACCATTTTCTTTCGACATGGGAATTAAGGAGTGATTATATATATTCAACAGTATAGTGAGTGGGAAAGTGGTTGTGAGTATGGTGATTTGAGAGCGAGACCCATAATTTAAGTGTGTGAGTATGACAAGTGGGGTAGGGTGAATAACGAAAGAATAAAAGTGAGACATTTTAGGAAAGTGGGACTTACCAATGGGACACCCAAAAAAGAAATTAGTTAAGTTGTTTTGGGACGGAGAGTATACAGTAACTCTGATTTTCCTGTGATAAGAGTAATAATGTTCACTTCTTTCAACTCTTGCTCACTTCAGGAGAACGGTTATCAGCTGCTGTTTCTGAGTGCTCGGGCAATTGTTCAAGCATATTTAACCAGAAGCTTTCTCCTCAATCTTAAGCAGGTATAGTAACATGTCTCTTGTTCTTTCTGATCATTATTGCATGTATAATACAAAATGACGTGCGATCTTTAGTTAACACAAAATAACTTCTATGCAATGTAATTTGACATTCACAACCTACTTTTTGAAGGATAGCATATTGAGGATTAAAGTAATTTTTGTAAAATACCCTTGATCTTGACTACAAAGAGTAATTTCTGAGTGCTCGGGCAATTGTTCAAGCATATTGAGGATTAAACTAAATGTCCATGTCCAAGAATTTTTGTCCCAAAATGAATGTTTTTTATGATTTTTTTTTTTTCCACTAGTCTATTTATACATGCAAAACTAAATGTTTGGAAAGAGGATGAATCTTTGCCACTAAATTATACTCCCTCCTTCTCTCTTTAATTTACAAAAATGAGTCTTGGCACAAGAATTAAGAAAATGATTGAAAGGTGATGTGTTGTGAGTGTAGATAGTTGAGTGGGAGTGAGAAATTGGGGTAGAGAATAGTAAGTGGATAGTTGTTGTAAGTATGACAAGTGGGTCCCAATATTTTGTAGATTAAAGTGGGACAACCAAAATGGCAATTTTTATAGATTAAAGAGGGACGGAGGGAGTATACAAAGTAGAGATTTTCAGAATGTTCCTTAAATGAAATTTGGACATTCATTTAGGGACGGAGGGAGTACTAATTTTAAGTTTAAATGTATTACTCCCTCCGCTCCTTAATAACTGATGCGGTTTCCTTTTTGGTTCGTCCCAACATATGTGTCATGTTTCTAAGTAAAGAAATAATCTTTGTGCAGTTTTACCATGGTAAGCAATTTACAAACAAGTTAAGCACATTTCTTAAAAAGTTTGACAAGTCAACTGTGACACTTACTCCCAACATCCCATCTGACTTAGAATTTTCTCTCTCAACACGGGGATTAAGAAATACTAGTATAATAAGAGGAAAGAGAATGAGGTTGCGTTTGATGCATCAAGCACTAGATGCTTGATGCTTAATAGAATGTAGGGTAATTTGGAGGTAGGATGAATTTGATTGCATTGAGCGCTAGATGCCGAGTGTTGAGTGATGCTCTTATTCATTAAGCAAGGATAATGATTCTCAATCATTAAGAGGGTGTTGAACATATCCATGTTGGATGAAAGAATTAAATCATTGCATCAAACCTCAAAATTACCCTACATTCTATTAAGCATCAAGTGCTTGATGCGTCAAATGCAACCTGAGTGGAGGAGGTGTTTTGAGTATGAAAAGTAAAACATGAGAGAGAATGATTGGGAGGAATAGTAAGGGGATTGTTGTTGTGAGTATGACAAGGGGGTCCCTCTGAATATAAAAGTAATATAACCTTTCCATTTTGGGTCGTCCTAAGTCGAGTGGGACGACCAAATGGCAAAACGTCCTAAGTCAGGCGGGATAGAGGGAGTATATGGGATGGATGGAGTTGATTTGGTAATCTGGAAGCTCTATTTTTCTTTGCTTAAATTAAGTAGGACTCTTCGAGCGGGATGTCCTAGATAGGAACTATGACTTTTAAGTGGGGATGGGAAGTATGTCCACAACAATGTTTGTTAAAAAGAATATACTCCCACCTTCCCATAAAGATGGTCCCATTTGTCATTTTTTTGTTTGTCCCAAAAAGATAGTCCCATTTCCAAACATTGAACTTCCAAAATTGCCAACCAAGGAAGAAAGATGGAGAGAGGAGAGGATGAGAGCCAAACCAAGGAAGAAGAGGGAGTAATGGGGTAATAAGTAAATCTCGCTAAGGTTAGTGATAGAAATGAATATAGGTGTTAAAATGCTTTAGTAGTCAAATGGGACTATCGTTATGGGATGAAAGGAGTATGTAATTGGCCTCTCCATATTTATGCTTTCCACGTTCTTTAGTTCATTGATATCATAAACCCGCACATACATGGGCTGAACCAGCAAGTCGTTTGATTCTTGCAGGATGGAAAAGCTTTACCCAATGGACCTGTTGTCATCTCACCCGATGGCCTATTTCCCTCACTGTATCGAGAAGGTAAGATCATGTTCCTTTGTAAAAGAAGGTTTTAGCGAATTACTATTTGTTTTCATATTCCGTAATTGACTGATGCCAAAGTTTCTATAACTGATCGTAATCACATTTACTAAAGAAGCCTCTATTTAAATTCAATTTAAATTTAAATTTGAGGATTAAGAGGCAAAAAGAGTATTTAATACTATGTTATACATGTAATTTTGTCTGATTTTTCACTTTTTCTCCGTTCAATTTGACAGTTATAAGAAGAGCGCCTCACGAGTTCAAGATTGCCTGTTTAGAGGTTAGTGGTAAACCTCTGCTGAAGGTCAAAACGCTTCAAATAGCTACAATGCTGCTTTTATATTCTTTTAACTAAAACAATGATATATATTCTGCAGGATATTAAAGCACTTTTTCCTTCTGATTACAATCCCTTCTACGCTGGATTCGGTAACAGGGACACTGACGAACTCAGTTACAGAAAAATGGGTATTCCAAAAGGCAAAATCTTTATCATTAACCCCAAGGTATTCAAACAATTTATGACTTATCTCTTCGTCTTTCTTTCTTTCTTTCTTTCTTTCTTTCTTTCTTTCTTTTTCTCGCATGCCACCTTCCCCCACCCCACCCCACCCTAACTCCAACCCACCCCCACCCCCGCTTTTTCCTACTAACTGAATTTTGTAATGGCAGGGTGAGGTGGCTATTAATCATCGGATTGACATGAAGGGGAAGTCATACACCTCTCTCCACACTTTGGTCAATGACATGTTCCCACCAACTTCCATGGTTGAGCAGGTAATCTATCGCCCTTAAATTCCTGACAGAAATTTACCAAGAAGAATTAAGAGAATAGAGAATATACCACTCCTTCCGCCCGAGTACGAATGTCCATTTTCATTTAAGAGACATTCAGAAAAAGTTAAACTTATAATCTCTCCATCCGCCCCCCCAAAATGATCTTCACATTTGACTATTCAATCTTTTAAGGATATGAACACTTGCTACTCTAATCATGTTTTGTTTATGCACTTTAAAGCCTAAATTGTAGAAATAGGAAGAACTTTTTGGGACAATAGAAAGTGGCAAATAGCAAGATCATTTTGGGACAGAGGGAGTAGTAAATTGTACTAGTAAAGATGTATGAATATCCTTATTATTCATGTTCTAAACTTTTTGCTTCGCAAGATTTGATTAATAGTGGGAAAAATTTTGGTGAAAAATAATTGAGAGACCTTTTTTTTTTAAATTAGGAAAATGACATTCGCTTTAAGAGAATTTTCTTCAGAAGAAATTGACATTCATTTTGGAAAAAGGGAGTAGTAAAACTGAGAAAGTTGATTGTTAAACTGTAATAAAATCGTGTGTATTTTTGCAGGAAGACTATAATCAATGGAATTATTGGAAGGTGCCATTGCCAGATGTTGAATTATAGAAATGATCAACCCATCTTCCTAGGCAAAAGATCGATATGTGATCGACTCACTCGCTGTAACATAAAGTTAGCTTATGATGAAAATGTAGAACAACTCTTGTACCTCCATAGTAGACCATATAGATTTTTTCGTCAGTTCGATTATGTACTCCATAGTAGACCATATAGATTTTTTCGTCAGTTCGATTATTTTCTGGGCAAGTTCAATAAATACTTTCGGTTTAATCGTATATTCAACATATTATTTGAAGATTTAATATGTTTGGATACTCATGATCATCAATGATCAAAATCGATTATGAAATGCTCTCTCCGTTTGAAAATAATTATCCCATTTTTTTTTAATTATTATTACTATGAATAAACTTTGAGCAATAGGTTGATCTAGTTATTCTAATGAAAACTTCAAACTTGTTATTGATAGTATCACTACTATTGCATTAATTATAAATTTTAGATTTTTATTAGTATAATTAAATCAACCTATAATTTTGCTCTAACGTAAAAACAGAGTAGAATGGTCATTTTGGATGGGGGAGAGAATAAATTTTCCTAATTCAGTTTTAATACATGTCAAAATAATACAAACAACAATATCTTGTGAAACATTTTTAGCAATAACTGAGTCATAACTGCTTATCCTTAAACACAATTTTTAGTGTTTTTGATAATTTAATGACTTTAAATCTCATTATCATAAACTGAGTCATAACTCCTTTGCTTAAAAAGCGTTTTAACGACTTTAAATTTCATTATAGCTACTTGGATTTAAACACTTCCGAAATTGATTATAAGCTTCATCTCTATAAATAATAGCTCGAAATGTAATTTTAAGCCAGGAAAACTCAATTTTTAACCTAAAACTGAAGTTAAGTGTTTGTATTTTTCAGTTTGAACCAAGGTTCTAAAAAAAAATATAGGCGGTCATTAGGCGACATAGCTGGGCCTAGCGCTTAGGCGAGATCCAAGCGGGGACGAGAATTTAGACATAGTTATAATATTTTAGGCGGGACCAAGGTGTTATACAAACACTTAGCGTTTAGGCGGGTCTAAACGGCCTAAAGTCCACTTGTTTGAACAAATATCAGTATTAGAATCCACGTGAAAATGGCTGAGGGCAGAAAAGTAAGTTTAAGTTTCAACACGCAAGAATCAAATGCGCAATGAGAGGAAGGAACATGACTCGAACGAACTAAACGGTCATCGAAATTTGTACCTGCTGACCATTTCTCATTCTCCTCTCTCTCTCTCTCTCTCTCTCTGCACAAAGTTCACGCTCTTAGATTTCGATTCGGCCACATTTTTTGTGTGTGTGTGTGTGAAAGAAAATTCCGGGGGTTGTGGTGGCGCCGGCGACGGTAATTTGTGAAATTGTGATTTTATGTCGTCGTGGATAAGATCGGCGGTCAACAAAGCCGTCGAAGTAGGCGGCAGCAACAACCTCACACGTACCGTCCGAAACTACGCCGACACCGTCGTTCAACATGCTGGTCACGCCGTTGCCGAGGGCGCCAAACTCTTGCAGGATCGAATTGTAATTCTACTCAATTTTCTCTCTCTTTTTAATTAACTCGTTCATGCCTACATTCGGTTTCTATTATGTTAATGGTGATTGATTGAATCTCAGAATTCTCAACTGGTCAAAATTATTGTATGTCCTCATGATTTTGAACAAAAGTTCTTATTTGAAAAAGTCAAATGTGTAGGATTTACATGACTATTCTCATAAGTAGCCATTATAAATAGACTTTTAGTTTTTTGATTTTTCTGTCATGTTCTATTGACTGTTATAGAATGAAATTTGTTCAGAATGGCTTGATAGGAATTGAGATAATTGTTCTGTATGTGCCGTATAACATGTATACGAGGGTAAAGTTTGAACATCTTAATAATTACATAAGTAGGTTTCTACATGGGACTATTTGATCAAACCTCCTGAATAAAGGGCAGCCTGGTGACTAAAGCATCCCCGTGCAGCGAGGGTTCCCACACAAAGTGAAATGTCGGCAAACCTTACCCTACACGAATGCAAGAGGTGCTTCCGGGACTCGAACTTTTGATCTGAAAGTAACACGATATGGATAATTAAATGACTCTTAAAATAAATAAGAGGAATGTCCCTTGCCATGTTACTAATATATGCATGTCACATCTGCTTAAATATACAGCTGAATTTTAAAGGTTTTTGCTGCGTGGAAAGTGGAAATGTTCTTGAAATTAGTAGCCCTAATGGTTATTTTCAGCAGGATTACCTCGTTACCTCCATTGACAATATCTCTAAGGCATCTCTAACTAACAGAGAAGACTATGTTTTCTCTCTTAAGAATAAGTAACCAACAGAGAAAAGACATAGATGACTTATTAAGTTCCCCCCTCCGTCCCCTAATAAATGTTACTAAAATAGAAAATAATGGAATTAAAGAAAAGTAGTACTCTCTCTGTCCCAAAATGTATGTCCAAAAAATTCAAATTTTCTCTTGGAATCAAAGAAAAGTAGTACTACCTCCGTCCCAAAATGAATGTACAAAAAAATTTCAATTTTACTCTTGACCAAGAGAAAATTTGAATTTTTTGGACATACATTTTGGGACGGAGGGAGTAAAATATTGATTGTGGAGTAGAGTTGTGAGTATAAAATGTGGGGTAGGAATTGTGACTGAGATTGTTGTTGTGAGTACGTCAAGTGGAACTCCTTGAATATTAAAGTATTATAAATATAATTCTCCATTTTGATTAATAACATTTGCTATGGGGGGACCAAAAGTGAATGAAGTAAAATTTGTTATGAGATGGAGGGAGTATATAAATAAACATTGGAAATTTAAAAGAATCTGCTGATATCCTTTCAGCTCAGTGCGAAGTGGGTGGAGTAATTAAAATGCATTTGTTCTGTTTTGCCTCTGAAATTTATCATGGAGTTGTTATGAGTTCTAGGAGTTTGTTAGTCTCTAAAAATTTGTATACATGAATTCGCAGGCTTATCGCAACTTCCAAAATTTTAAGATTGCTGTAAAAAGGTTGGAAGAACTTTCTGTTTCTTGCAGAGGGGTAGAAAGAGTTCAGTTGCTAAGAAGGTGGTTAGTTGCACTAAAAGAAATTGAAAGACTCTCTGGAGGTTCGCTTGAGATAAATGGGAAAAGTTCGGAGCAGTCTCCCAGCTCACAGAATTTGAGCGATTCTCCTAAAAAGCCTACTGTGGTAAGTAAGCTACTGCAAGTAACTCTAACTTCCATATATACCTTTTGTTTTAAGGACTTAGAAACACCTTGTTTGTATCGTTGAATGTTCAACACCTATTTTACTTCACTTGAATCAGTTCATCTGTCCTCAAGAAATGGAAGGTTTTAGACATTTTTTTACACCGACTGTAAATGTTTTGTATCCTCTTTTGGTTATAATTCAATATTCCATGTGTGATTGCTAATCAAAAGAATTGCTTTCTTACATTGCAAAGTACAGACGCCCATTAAACTTCCCTATGACTCGGTGGACGTTGAGAATATTTAGGAATTTTTCTTCTGCAGTTAGGTGATCTGCTCGTTGATCAGAATCTATAAGGCTTAATGTAGAGAATCAGTGGCGAAGCCAGAAATTATTGGAAGGGGGTCAAATTTACTCTATAGGTGTAATTTGTTCTAGACATAAGGGGTCAAAATTGCAAAAGTTGCTATTAGTGATAAAAATGTTATTTTCCTAAATTTAAAAGGGGAAAAAATGACATCACTTCAAAATCAAGGGGTCGAAGGACCCCCATGAGGTATATGTGGCTCGCCACTGGAGAGAATGGGACAGCCTATTTAATCTTGCTGGAAGAGGTGGTCAGTTAAAGCTTCTATTTTATTAAAGCTGAAAGGTTCACGAGTTTAACCTTTAGTAAATGAAGAAAATAACAAGTCACAGAAATGAATGCTCTTCCATCCAGACATGGAAGAAAACAATAAAGGACAGAATCTAAACCCAAGCGGGTGGTATTTTTCAACAAGATAAGGGGAGGAATAAAGGACTGTCAATTGACTTTGTTCTACCTTAGCTCGTCAAAATTTGGTTGGAGTTGAAAGCTCAGATAAAAAACACCGGGAACTAAAAACCTTCAAGTAAGAGAATAATTGAAAATCAAAGCAACCTCTTTGTCTATGTGAATAAAGTTCTGCAAAATATTTAAACGCTTCATGTTGAACTAATATGACCATACAGTCTGTATCTTATCAGAAGTTCATAGCAATATTGGCACAAGAGTAGGGATTGTTGAATATTCTCCTTCTCTAATATACCTTTCTTGCAACTACCTAGCTTGAAGACACCCAATTGAAGCTGCACAACTTTGCTCGTCTCTTTGTGACATCTGGTGCGTGGTCTGTTCTTTAGAGAATTTGGTCACGTAGTGTCAAACAGTTGAAAGTCAGCGATGCCAGGTTTTGTCTTTAAGCAGTAATGAAGAGCATGAGGTTAATGAAATTGAGAAGACATTTCACATGGTTACAGCTTGCCAGAAGGCCCAGAACTAGTCTCTGTATTGTCCTTTCTAGTCACACAAATGCTGCACTTAATACTCAAACCTCGTTATGAAGGGACACAATTATATTTATGCTGTTTTAAAATGTTAAATTAGTTAAGAATATGTGAAAAGATTCCTTGTGGGTGATTAAAAGCCAAGTTAAGCTCTAATGTGTGGCATTTTTGGTGTCAAAACATCCATGGTTCAAATACATACCGTCATTGCCATAGAATGAAATCTATTGATGTTCTATCTACAATTACTCATATGTTGTATCTTTCTTATAACTCGGTGTGTGTGTGTGTGTGTGTGTGTGTGTGTGGAGATGTTCGCTTTCAGACTGCCTCAGCAAACTGGGCAAAAAAGTTCTAATGCTACAGTCATGCAGATCCTTATCACTTTGCTCATTATTGTTCCTTTCAATGTCATTTCCTGCTTTTTTGTACCATTTTCTTTATGTCCATGATGTGTCGTTACACTCGGTTGTTATTGATTTTGGGATTAACTAATGTCACATCAACATCTTTTCCTTTCCTCATTAGTTGTGTTATAAAACTATCCATCAGCTTTCTGCTTTCATTTCACAGAAATATCATTCATGCCTTATTATGCTTACAGTAAATCCTGATTAGGACGATTTATAGTGGTGTTTCCCTGAAAATTTGTCTGTGTCTTGCCAAAACATTGTTCTGCCTATACCCTTTTTGCAGACTAGTTTAGCTTTCTTATACTTCGAATGGACAGGTACTGTATTATGACCCTGATCTCGGAGGAGAACCAATGAATTTTCGTGATGTTTTTCTATACAGTCAAGCTCTTGAAGGCATGGTGATGTCCATGGTAAGTAAAACATACTTTTTTACTTCCTGTAAATCCCTTGATCTTATTTAACCCAATGCCTGATGCTCATATTTTTAATGAAAATAACTTTTTATTGGTGAGAAAAATGAAAACTACATAAAAATGAACAAGAAGACTGTAGGGACAAACTTGACTAACAAACCAAAATTGAAAAGGAAAAAAGCATTTGAAGAGAATACAAGCTTAAACTAAGGGGGTGTTTGGCGTATCAATCATCAAGTGCTTGAGGCTTAATATAATATAAGTGTAATTTGGAGGTAGGATGCATTTGATCACTTTGGGCACTAGATGTTGGATGTTGAGTGAGGCTCTTACTCATCAAGCAAGGATTTTGATTCTCAATGATTAAGAGGATGTTGAACATATTTATGTTGAATAAAAGAATAAAATCATGCATCCTACCTTCAAATTACTCTTACATTATATCAAGCATCAAGCATTTGATGCTTGATGCACCAAACACCCCCTAAAGCTGCCTCCATTCATTTAATATTTGATAGTGTCAGGCTGCTGAATGATCCTGAATTAGTTATGCATTCCGTGGCGCACCAGTCCGTAACTATCTGTATGCTCCGCGCTGGTGTTGCAAGTGCATAATAACTTGTGCATGTTTCAGTTTTCTGAACTGCCCTGAACCGGTCTGGACCACGCTGAATCGCTCGCCTGAACAGGGTCTAAGCCGGCCAAAATGCCAAATTTTGGTAGAACAAATAATTATATTTTATAAATTTTAAATGACTAGTTACTAACAATTAACTCATAAGTTTTCAACATAATATTGAATGTCATTTCATTAAATTTCTGTGATATATGTTGTTCTTGATTATATTAGAAAAAGTATGCTAAATTATTGTCACATATGTCAATAAATTATACATTATTCAAAAATATGTGCGATAAATCTGAAATGGTGCACCGATGCGCACCGTTCCAATGACCAAACCAAACTCATGTAAGGTGGTACATAATGTACAACTATTGATCCTAAGTCTTTGGTCCATAAGAAAGTAAGGAAAACCATCCAATCCCAAAGAAGGTTAAAGAATAGAATATGGTTACTAAAACTTATTTCATGCCTTTTTGTCAATTCATTGAAGAGACTTGTTACATATGTTGTTGTATACTTGAGTGAAGTACGCATAGTCAAGCGCTTCTTTAGTGCAAATTTTACAACATAGTGAACATGTCTTACAGGGACACAACTTTTTCCTAGGAACACAAAAATATTCTTTTCTTTACTGCAGGCTGACTTTATTCAAAGTTTATCCATATCTTATTATGTTTTCTCAATCCTATGAGTTTCTTTTGTATTTGCTGATTCATGGACGTTAACCGCAGGTTAACTCTTTTCTCTGAATCAGATTCTTGAAGAGCCCAATGAGGAAGAAATTTCTTTACTTCGGGAGTTATTTGGGTGATTCTTCTGACTTCATTATCTTTTTCTATTAACTTATTGTTGCTTTTCTATTAACTTATTGTTGCAGGGAGAGCATAAGTTGTCTCTCTCTTTTTTTTCTTTCTTTTTAGCTTATTATGTTTTCCCTTTTCTTGCTGGATGTAGGATGTGTCTTGTAGGTGGAAAGGAAGTGCATGAGGTAACATTAGGAAGTGTACAAGATCTAACGAAGGCTTTTTCGAGTTATGATGATGAAGTATTGGTAATTGTCCAGTCACTTCTAGTCTAAGATATATTTACGTTCATGATTGAACTGCTTCAGAAAAAGTGATATTTTTCCACCCCTTCCTCATTAATTTCAGGCCAAAAGGGAAGAACTGCTTCAGTATGCTCAAAGTGCAATTGCTGGGTTGAAGGTTAATGCTGATATAACCAGGTTGTTATCAAATGTGACCTGTTTTGCATTCTTGAGCGTAAACTTCTCCACATTATACTTTTATGTATAAATCCGCAGCTTTGTGCTTGCGTTCATCCTGACTCTATGCCTAGTGAGGGATACTTGTGTAGATGCACTACTTTTTATGTAATTATGTGAGGCTGCAGAACATGAATATCTGTTTTCATGATTGGGCTGTCAAGCGTGAGATTAATACTTGAGTTATGGTCTAGGTTTTTAGTCATTGTAGGGATTAGGTTTATTGTAGTCTGTGATGTGGTTACTGGAACTATAGTTGCCTTCAAAAAGAAAAACAATGTGCCCTCATCACCCGAGCACCTTTCTACTGTTCTTGTATCATCATTCTGTCAATCTCAATAAACTTATTTCAATTTCCTAGTTGTTCATTGTTTTGTGAACATAATAAAGCTACCCCCTCGTTTTTCTTCTACATTCTATTTTGATAACCAATTTTCCTTTGCTTTGCACATGCTATATACTTACTGTTTAAGGATGTATGTGCGTCACTTTTACCAAAGTGAAAAGAGTTATAGGTCTCCATTTGTAATCTTTCCATTTTCCTTTCTCTTGATCTTCCCCTCAGAATAGATACTGAAGTCTCAAGTATACATCAAAACTTGGATGGAATAAGGCACCAGCAACCTTCAAATGAGAGCAGTGACTTATCATCTGAGATGGACACAATTGCAAAGGTAACATCTAGTTCACCTGATTGGTCTTTAAGGCCAAATCAACATCAAATTCATTGCTGGACCATGCATTTGCTCATTTCATCAAAAAGAGAAGCGCCTTTATCTGTCGGGGACATATGTGACGATGCTTTCAAAGTTCCTTTCCAGAAAAAAATAATTTGAGGTCAAATATGTACAAATGTGAAACCGAAGGATAGGTGCTTATTAATTATCCATTTTCTGAGCATACATCTAGTACACTAGGATAAATACCTTGAACTTGATTATGAAGGGTAACCTAGGTCCAGAATGAGGCCCTAGCGAAACACAAATAGTACACATTCTGCTTTGTCAAGTTACTGAGGCAGGTAAAACCTCCCCTTATCAAGTCATATGCAGTACTGTTATTCTGCTAATTATTTTGTTGTCTTGTCTGTCAGCATCTTATACTAACGTTAAGAATAACTCGCTATTTATATTTTTAGAGTTGATTAAGTCAATTGGTTCTTCCTTGCTGCAGGTTATTAAAGAACCTCTTGAACATATTCAGCTTTGTTCAAGGTTGGAAGAACTTTTAGTCAAGAAGAAATTGTCTTATAATGGTGATTCTCCAGAGATTCATGCTCAAAAAGTATGATATAGTGTTTTTTTTGTTCTTTTACTAAGGGAATAAACTATTTTCAACTTGCATTTTATCATTAGTTCAGTTAACATGAAGTGTCAACTACTAATAAAGAAGCCTTTTCTACAATATAGTTAAAGTGCCACGAGTGCATTTTATTTTTTATTTTTTTTATCTTTCTTCTTTTCATATTAATTTTCAGAATCTATAGAGTATTTACTGTTTATTATTGCTATTTTTTTATTTTTTCAAAGTCACAAGTTTCGTGGGAGTGGGATGATTATATTTCAAAGTTTTTGGAGAAGTAGGTTTAGTACTTACTCCCTCTGTCCCTCCTTACTTGAGACTTATTTCCATTTTAGTCCGTCCCACTTCACTTGAGACTCCTCAAAATGGTAATCTTTTTATAATTTTATATTCAATCTACACAACCCACTCATGCTCTCTCTTCATTTTCCACCACACAATTCATTCAACCAACCTACTATTAACCCCACTCATTCTCTCTCTTCATTTTCTACCACACATTTTCTTTATTTTATTCATTTTCCTTAGTTATTGTGCCCACCTCTTAGGTCTCAAGTGAGGTGGGGCGGAAGGTGTATATAGTAAAGCTTGACAACAACAACAACAACAACAACAAAGCCTTAGTCTCAACATGATTTGGTTGACTAACATCAAAGAAGAGGTGAGAAAACAGTGAAAAACGGAAGAGGTGGTAAAATAAAAATAAAAATTGTGAAAGCTAAGAAGATATCCAAAAGAAGAAATAAGTGTGAAGAAAATCAAGAGACAACAACAAAATACATTTGGAAAGTAAATAAAAAAATAATAAAAAAAAAACTGTCATCCACGTCGCTTTTCGTTCCTCCACTCTGCCTCCAACGCCTAATATTCTTCAATGCCATATTTGAAGCTAGACAAGCAATGTATATTGCAATCTTGGTAAATGGTATGCCCAGAATGTGTGACATGCTTCATTTTGATCTCTCCCTTAGTAGACCCCTCGAGATAAAAGACTTCATCTGGGAATAATTCCATCTGTATTTACCGTATTCCTGAAGCTAAAGTTTCTGGTGGCTCCACGTCTCGGGTATTTTCGCTTAACTTTTGCCAGCACTGTGCTACATTATAGGTGCTTATTATATGTGAGGGTTAGAGATTATAAGCACCTGGTTTTTTGCTGTTATTTATCCATATTGGCTGTTTTCCCAGATTACTGAAAAAAAGCTTCCCATTAAGTGCAATCAGTTTGTACCTTTTTATACTTTACTCCTTGTATGATTGAATTTTTCCAATATTTATATGCAGGTTGATAAACTGAAAGTTCTTGCTGAATCTCTTGTTAGCTCAGCATCAAAGACTGAAACGCGGATTTTGGACCACAGGTATAGTTAATCCTAGCTCCCTATTTATGTTGTCTATATGTATGTGTGTTACGGTGAGTGAAAGTTTTGTTGTGTGCTTTTCCTTGATTATGCTCTTTATTAAATTCCCCTTTATGTGATAGCATAGAGCCCAATTTAATTTTATTATTGCGAACAAAAATTGAAGATGAACCATGATATTTGAAAAAAAAGGAAGGGAAATCGGTATATATCAAACCGCGAGAATTGACTTAAGCTGTTAAGCAGTATACTGGCTGGCACTTCAGATTTTATTTGTGATTTGCTTGGTGTCAGATAAATATGGTCTCCTCATTGAGAGAACTTGAGGGGTGGATAAATTGAGGTTCAATGCTCAGTATGATCTGATGTTTTTATTTGTTTTGGGTTGGATAAATATTTAAATTGGCGCATATTGATTTCCTTTGCATCTTCCTACTGTTTTTTTCTTTCTTTCTGTCCTCTTGTTTTATATCATATACTCCCTCCGTCCCAAAATGATCTTCACACTTTTCAGCCGTTACTACGAATGAACTTTGAGCAAAAATTTTAGGTTGATTTAAGACTAATGAAATTCGAAACCTTGTTATCGATAAACCATCAACAATACTATCAATAACAAGTTTTAGATTTTTATTAGAATAGTTAAATCAACCTAAAATTATTGCTCAAAGTTCATTCGTAGTAACGGTCGAAAAAGTGAAGATAATTTTGGGACGGATGGAGTATATTACTAACTAGGAAGTCTTCTATCTTATGCGTTATTTGTGCTGTGTAAGCAGATCTCAAAAAGAAGAAGCCCTTTACTATCGTGTGAGTAGAACCACTGAAGTTAGCCAACTTGAAAAGGTAAATTAGAGCATATGATCCCGCTTTTGTCTTTTTCAAGAACTTCATATATCATTTTTTGTTTTCAGAAGTTTTTTTATCTTTGCACCAGGGTAGTATCACAAGGTTTCTTATTTTGTCTCTGTTGCTATATAAATATGTACATACATATATTAGAGAATGTAGGCGGTGTCTATGATTTCTTCTTTAATATCATTTCTCCCTAGATTCATGGTTCTTTTAGTTTGATTTGCTAAAAGAAGTGTTTTTAGAGTTTTGCTATTAGTCATGTTTCGCAAACCACTATAATCTCATGTGCAAACATGCCTTCAGCGTAAACATACTCGTGCCCGTTATGTTTTCAGCTCTTTGTTGTTCTTACTAAAGTTGTTTAAAAACATAACTATTCTATATTCTTTAGCAGAAAATCTAAGGAAAAACGCATTGTACACGCGTCTTTAGTGTAAAACGTGTTTTCTATATGCGGAGTGACATTTTTGTAAATAAACGAGACACGGTGGCATTTTTGCAAATAACTGGAACTTACGAAAACTCACCAGACATTTTTTATACTGTAGGAGGCATTTTTTAATACTACAGGAGGCACTTTTTAATACTAGGGCAGACACTTGTTTTAGAACTTAGAAAAACTCACTTGACACTTACAAAAACTCACCAGGCACTTTTTTACTATGATGCTCGGACTCTTTGGTTAACCTCACCGGATTCTTGTCAACAAGACTAAAATAGGAGTGTCTGACACGGGTACGGATGGGTAAACCAAAGAGTCTGAGCATCAGAGCTTTTTACACTAAAGGAGGCCGTTTTCAATACTACAGGAGGCAATTTTTAACACTAGATCAGGCACATGTTTTGAAACTTTCAAAAACTCACCAGCCACTTGTTGAGAATGTAAGAGACATTTTTCTGTTGTGGTATAGACCCTCCAAACCAAACAGATCGCAAGAATATAACACGCAAACCCAACAAGCAAGAACGATAAAAGAAGCAAAAACAGTAAAGAGACACAAAGAATTGTTTACCCAGCTCGTCAATATTTTTTACTACGTCTGGGGGCACTACCAAGCCAGGGTCTTGCACTATAATATGTATTTGGAGTTACAATGAGTTATGGGGCGGAACCCTGCTTATATAGGCAACCTAGAATAAGACCTAAACTTAGACACAAAAGGAATCCCGAAAAGACCCGAAAAATATCAATTTTTCCCGTCCGGGGGGGGGGGGGGGGGGTCCGCCCGGACCTCATTGACGTCGGAAAATCACCTTGTTCCAAGCTTCCAAGATCCGTCCGGGTTTGGTACCTAGTCCACCCGGATTCATCATGGTCCGGCCGGGTTCCTCATGTGGTCCGATCGGACCTAGTCTTCCTAGGCCAAATTGATTTCTTCCCTTTCTTTTCACCTTTATGTCTCCTAGATATCTATTCCAACAATCTCCCACCTAGAGATCAACCGCGTATACAAGCCCCGTATCCGTTTTCAACTCATCCTTAGTGCCTTCTAGTGCTCACCTCGATCATGGTAGTGCCGTCCTCATCCTCTATTCTTCAAGCCCCGTTGAAGCTATGCAAAGCTTCAACTTATCAAGGTTCACAACCTTGGGCAACATGTCAGCCGGGTTCTCCGATCCTTGAATCTTCTCTAGCCTTAAGATCTTCCTCTCCAAGAGATGTCTGATGTAGTGAAACCTCAGCTCGATGTGCTTCGTCCTAGAATGAAACGATGGATTCCTTGCTGGATGTATTGCACTCTGACTGTCACTGTAGAGAGCATTACAATTTCGTGTCTTCCCAAGTTCACCCAAGAAACTCTGCAGCCATACCATCTCTTTACTTGCCTCTGTCACTGCCACATATTCTGCCTCCGCAGTAGACTGAGCCACGATCTTCTGCAATTTAGAAGCCCAGGAGATAGCCGTACCACCCAATGTAAACACATAACCAGTAGTACTTCTCCTCTTATCAAGATCACTTGATGTCAAATCCGCATCAACATAACCCGCTAACACGACATCCTTGCTTGAGAAACATAGAGCCTTACCAGCAGATCCACACTCTCTGTTAGATCTGCGCAGCGGAATATCCGGTCCTGGAGTATGTAGTTCATCTTCAGTGACCCCCTGATCTTGGTCATCATGAACCGTCCTGTTCCCACCCGAGTTCGGAATATCCATGCGAATCTCATTCGCATCACAGTATTCCTTGAACTCCCCGAGCTCACACTCCCCATCATTATCAGACCTCAAGCATTTAACCTTGAGTCCCGTCTGTGTCTCTACCAAGGCCTTCCACTTCTTAAATATCCCGAAAGCTTCATCTTTCCCCTTTAAGAAGTAACCCAGACCTTCCTTGTAGATTCATCAATGAAGGTCATGTAATATGACGCACCACCTAGAGAAGTTACCGGAGCCGGTCCCCACAAATTCGTGTGAACCAATTCTAACTTTGCTTCCCTCAAAGCCCTACCTGTCCTCGAGAAATTACTCCTCGCCTGTTTGCCGAATACGCAGTCTTCGCAAATCCCCACGTCGACTGTCTTTAAACCCGGTAGTCTTCCCTTTGAGCAAAGTACCCGCATCCCCTTCTCACTCATGTGACCCAATCGACAGTGCCACAAGTCCGTATCACCCTTAGCTGATGCTACCGCGATACTATCCTTGGTGTTGTTCACCAAATACAATGTACCCTCCTTTTTACCTCGAGCGATCTCAGAATCTCCCTTGGTAATAACCCAGTTCCTGCAGCTAAAAGTTACCGTGTAACCTTCTTCATCCAGCTGCCTAACTGATAACAGGTTCTTTTTCAAACCCGTAATGTGTCTGACCCCGTGTAGATGTAGGAACTTCCCGTCCGATGCTCCTATTCTGACATCCCCCTTCTCCTTGATTTCCAAAGGCTCGCCATCCGCCAGATAGACCTTTCCGAAATCACGAAGTATAATTTTCCATCTCCTCTTCATGCCCGCATGAGTGGAATGATGCCCCCGAATCCGGCACCCATGATTCTAGCGCACTACTAACACTCAGAATCAGTACATCTTCACCCTCAGTTGCCATATTCGCCGATTTATCCCCTCGCCTAGGACAATCCCTCTTGTAGTGTCCTAACTCCTTACAATGATAGCACTCAACCGATCCTTTGCGACCCTTGGTCTTTCTTTGTTCTCCACGGCTTTACCTTTACCACTGATTACGCTTTCCCTTGATTCTGTTCTGCCTTTGTTGCTAGAACCCGGCCTTCCCCGTCTAGTCGTAGCCAAAGCCGATCCCGAAGTAGACGGTGTCCCCAACTTCTTCATACGATTCTCCTCGCTGAGAAGTAGATCCTTGACATCATCAAAATTCAATTTATTCTTACCCGCTGAAGCACTTAACGCTGTCACCGTCCCACTCCAACTCGCTGGTAAGGATGCTAGCAAAACCAAAGCATGAACCTCATCACCGAAAGTAATCTCCAACGCAGCCAATGAGTCTATAGCATCCATATACTCATCGATGTGTTTAGCTAATGATCCTCCCTCTTGCATCTTGAGATTCCCCATCTTGCGAATCATATCAACCTTGTTGATTGCAGATGGTGTTTCAAATCTCTCAGTAAGATAATCAAGTAGCTCCCTCGTGGTCTTAGCCTTCTTGGTGGTTTTAGCGATTCACTTCGACAAAGTAGATCTAATCACCCCTAGGGTTTTCCTATCCAGGATATCCCAATCTTCCTGTTTTTCGCCTTCTGGTTTGACTCCCAATAGAGGTTTATAGAGATCCTTACCATACAAGAGATCTTCTATTGCATCCTCCAAAACGCGTAGTCAGACCCATCGAACTTTTCTACCGCTTGTTTATCCTTGCCCATTCTTGACTGCTTGAATAAACCCTTGGCTCGTCTAACCAAAGCTCTGATACCAGTTGTTGTGGTATAGACCCTCCAAACCAAACAGATCGCAAGAATATAACACGCAAACCCAACAAGCAAAGCAAAAACAGTAAAGAGACACAAAGAATTGTTTACCCAGTTCGTCAATATTTTTGACTACGTCTGGGGGCACTACCAAGCCAGGATCTTGCACTATAATATGTAAATTTGGAGTTACAATGAGTTACGGGGCGGAACTCTACTTATATAGCCAACCTAGAATCAGACCTAAACTTAGACACAAAAGGAATCCCAAAAAGACCCGAAAAATATCAATTTTTCCCGTCCAGGGGGGGGGGGGGGGTCCGCCCGGATTTACCCCTTGACCCGCCCGGACCTCATTGACGTCGGAAAATCACCTTGTTCCAAGCTTCCAAGATCCGCCCGGGTTTGGTACCTAGTCCGCCGGATTCATCATGGTCCGGCCGGGTTCCTCATGTGGTCCGACCAGACCTAGTCTTCCTAGGCCAAATTGATTTCTTCCCTTTCTTTTAACCTTTTTGTCTCCTAGATCTCTACTCCAACATTTTCAACACTAGAGGAGGCACTTTTCAACACTAGAAGAGGCACTTTTCAACACTACAACCGACAATCATAACACTAGCTCTAAAGTGCCTGTTTAAGTGTATAATTGTGCCTGCTTAAATATTTATAAATGTAAAATTAGAACAAGCACTTTGTAATATTGGAAGAGGCACATGATAATATTAGAGAAGGCAATTGTTAAAAACACGTTTTTCCATAGCTTAGTGTAAAACGCGTTTTTCACAAGACCGACTCATTCTTTAGAATTTACACGGAATGAGAATCCTCTATATTATTTTTGTTTCTATATACATGATGCATCCACTTGCCTGATTGATGACACACTTCCGATTACTTAAGTCTGGACCTTTTCAGGAATTGGCAACTGAAATTGCTGCGCTTGAGAAACGAAGAGATGAGCTTGAAGCACAGTTGAAACAGGTAAACATTTTCTGGTTCATTTATTTTGTTGGGATTTACTACCAACCAACTAACTTCTAATTCATCATCAAAATGGGGCGATGTGCTCACTGACATCCGGTAGTTTCAGTTTTCCCATAAGGGGCACACTGAGCTGCCTAGGTTTTTAGATGGGCGTTGTGTGTGTCTGAATTAATCTATCATTGGAACACATGTCATTGGATTTTTTAAAAGAGGAATAACAACGACAATAACAACAGAGCCTTGGTCTCAAAATGATTTGGGGTCGGCAAACATGAATCATCAATTGAGGCAGAATATTGATTCTGGTCATGATAATGTGACAAAGTTTTACGTTGTCTGTCACACGCCTCCGCAACCCTCCTTATCCTGGCTTGGGACAGGTTAGGATAGTTCCTTGGTGGAGTTGTTTTAAAGAGGAACGTAAAACAAATTAATTGCCTACAGAATGGCGACTGGAACTTTATTCATGTGCGATAATATTAATTTATACAGTATATTATACTCCCTCTGTCCCAGAATGATAGTCCCCATATTTTCATGGGTTTTACGAAAGAACTTTGAGTAATAATTAAGGCTACTTTTAATTATTTTAATGAAATTTTTGAAATTGTTCTTGATTCACCATTATAAATACTATTAATATCAATTTTTAGATTCACATTAACATAATTATAAGTAGCATTTATAACTGCTCAAAGTTCCCTCGTAGTAACAACGAAAAAAGGTGGACTATCTTTCTGGTACGGAGGGAGTATCATTTACATGGGTAAAATAAGGCTGCAATATTCATATGCTAAGAATTAAGCATTAGATGAAGTTTGACTCCTTTATAACTCCTGCATCAATATCTGTACCAAGATTCGTATGCCCTCATTATGCCACTATTCTATCCGCCCACAGATGTCACTGTATTAGTTGATATTCATATGCTAAGAAAAGGGCAGATTTTGTTTTATTATTGTTATTATTTTATTTTTGCAACGTGGAATCAATTTGGAGAATATGGTGATAACTTCTTTATCTTGTTTACGGTCTCTTCATTCTTCAATTTGATTCTGTCGGATAGAATTGTGTTGGGAAGTTTATATAAACCTCAAACTGTTTCGTAAAAATTCTGTCATAGGTTTTCAGAAAATCGTTAGTTACATTGCTCTTGACTATGGTGCTTATTGAGTGCAAGATCAAATTATACTACTTGACAAAAAGAAAAGCAAAACTGATTGAACAAGTTGTGTTCTGTATATTCTTTTATCCCTCCCCATATAATCTTGTTCTTCCATAATGGTGTTTTAGGTCAACACATCACTGGCTGCTACAAATGCTCGTCTTTTTAATGCCAGGGAAGAAAGAGAGCAATTTGATGATGCCAACAATCAGATTCTTCAACATTTCAAAGCGAAGGTATGATTGTCTGACATGGGGCTTGCACTTTTAAAGTTTTACCAGTTTAAGAGAATTATGTAGCTTTTTCAGTAACATGATTGAAAAACTTAACATGTCTTGATCCTGATTCTTTTTTTTTTCAATTCAAATTAATAGGAGGATGAACTGTCAAAATGCATTGCTTCATATAGAGTAGAAGCAGATGCTTGTAATGCATTAATTAATTTTATGGAAGCTACGTGGAGTTTCCAGTCATTGTACACGGTGCACGCTGAGAAGCAGGTCAAGTATGTACTTTTATACTTTCTGGGCCTAATGATTTACTTGTAGTTGTCTTCCTCCTTATAGTAATAGATTATTAGATCTCACGAGTCCTTGAAAAGGGCAAGTAATTCATGCTCTTTTTTTGTAATCACTTCCCAATGTCCTTTGTCACCATCACTATGTATCTAATGACAATACAATATGTGATGAATCTGATGAGTAAAAATTTTGCTTGTTCAAGTGATGAATTGGAGAGGCATGAAGAGCAGTTTGTGAATTTGGCACTTCTTCTTTTATCTTCTTACAAGGTATGTGTGCATCTGCATCTTTAGTCAAAGTTTGTGCTTGTAATTTAAGTTGACATCATGTTTTCGTTTCGTTATTTGTTCTCTCATTGGCTGAACATCTTTTTACCTTCTTAGGCTGAATCTGAGCCTCTGATCACCAAGATCAAGAAACTTGTCGAGAGATTGAAACGGTATGTGATACTTGGTTGCTTATCTTAAGATTTGAACCGTGCTTACCGTTTCTGGCCTTTACCAGATCCGAGAGAGCTGCCATTATGAATGATGAAAAATTGCGAGAAATTTTCCCAATGAAAAAGCCTGAGCATGAAAATCTTGATACAGAAACCAAAGTATGGTGCTTTGTCCTTTGTCTTAATACACGTATAGTTATAGTTCCATATAATGTCTTGATGAAATGTTTTTGATTTTAGGCTGAAGCTGAGCCTTTGATCACCAATATCAAGAAAATTGTGGAGAATTTGAAAGGGTACATGATGCTTGGTTGTTTTAAGTTGCTTACATGTATATTTGAACCACACTGAGTTTTTCCTTTTACCAGGTCTGACAGAGCTACCATCATATATGGCGGAAACATGCGCGAAATTCTCACAAGGAAAAATCTTGAGCATGATTATGTGGATACAGAAACCAAGGTACAGATGCTTATGGTTGGGATTTATATGCTTACACTCGTAGCTCCGTACAATAACATGAGGGGAAGGTTCTGGCTTTACTCCATCGCAAAACCATGTTTTTTTTTTCTTTCTAAATGCTATCAAACTAAAAACTTTAATATAAAATGGTAAAAAGTTCATAAAATAAAATATTCAAGTAACATAATAACCAAATTTGTAACAGAAGATATTCTAAATTTGTTGGGATCATATTTAAGTAAAAAAAAAAAAAAAATTATCACCACCAATTGTGTATATTTTTTTCAAGCTTTATCATGGGTAGGTTAATGCACTGTGACCTAGGTTTCACTGGCCTTCATATTGGATTTATCATCTCTCTTGTTTAGTGATATGCTTACATACTTTCTTTTTAATCAACCTTGCAGCTCATAACCATGTTTAAAGTAGTGGAAAGTATCAGAAAGCAATTCTGCAATCAAAAAGAGGAAGTTGCTAGGTGTGTTGAGCATTTTCCACTATTACTTCAGCATTTCATTCTTATATACATGTATACACATACACAGTGGCGGAGCTACATGAGGGCTAAAGGGGGCAATTGCCCCCATTTATTTTTAATAAATAAAAATTTACTAGTGCAAAAATTTATAAAAATTTTGGGTTTAGTGCAATTTGTTGAAATTTGCCCCATTTGAAATAAAAGTAATAATACACTAGATTATTTCCCCCCCCCCCCCCATTAACTAAAATACATTTACAAATTTTATGTTGTGCAATCTTTACCCCCATCGACGAAAATTTCTGGCTCCGCCACACGCATATATATAATATATATCTACACACATAAATATGCATATATATACATAATCCCTCCGTCCCATAACAATGGGCACAGTTTGACTTTTTTGGTCAACTGAGTCAATCTTTGACCATAATTTTATGAATATCTAAATATCTCTATGAAATTCTAAAAATTGTTATTGTTTCACTATTAGAAATACTATCATTAACAATTTTTAGAATTGTCTAGAGATATCTAGATATTCATAAAATTATGGTCAAAGATTGACCTAATTGACCAAAAAAGTCAAACTGTGCCCATTGTTATGGGACGGAGGGAGTATACACCTACCGTCCCACCCGAAATAGGATTTTTGGTCCCGAGTATGAAAAGTGAGTCTCATTAATAAAAAAAAGTAGCTAAAAATTTTCCGTTTTGGGATGTCCTGTTTCAGTGGGACACTCAAAATGGCAAAACGTCCTATTTCGGATGGAACGGTGGGAGTATATACATACCCCCTCTGTCTTTTTAGTCTGTTCACTTTTGGTCAACATGAGTAAACTTTGACCAAGCATTTAATGTTGATCTAACAATCCTAATGAAATTTTAAAAATTATTATTGATAATTTAAATGATTATTTATCAATTACAATTTTTAGAATTTCATTAGCATGATTAGATTAATATTAAATGTTTGGTCAAAGTTTACTCTCGTTGACCAAAAGTGAACAGACTACAAAAGACGGAGGGAGTATAGTTTTATGGCCAGAATAATATCTAATACCTTCTTTGCCTTTTAACGTGGAACATAGTATACCAATGGTTAGGAAAGGTGCTGAAAGAATAAAGGAGTTGTGTGACGACATTGAAAAGATCAAAGATGAATTTGAATGCATAGAGCGACCTTCGTTGTTTATTGAGACTCGGACTGTGGGACCAGATACCCCTTCAAAAGAAAGGCCTCAAAAACGTCAGTCTTTGAAACAAGATGCAGGTGACAAATTGGAGCCCAGCGAGGGTAAATTTTTGGAGTTTGACACTCAAACGCAAATATTAGAGGTACCACCATCAAATGAGAGCTTCAAAAACATAGAGATTTCTACACACATACCAGAAGAAGTACCATCACAATTCAAAAACATTGAGACTCCGAAGAACGTGCCAGGTGAACAATTAGAAGAGAGTTCGAAAAGTATTCAATCTTCAACTGTGGAACACCCAACGGAGACGACACTGAAAAGCGAACAAGGCAAATTATCAGAGCTTTCTGAGGGCAAGGGTGAACAGTCATCAAATCCTGACGAAGATGTATTAAGAATGGACTCGGAACTAAAGAAGTAAAGTAGAGACCACTCAAGAGGTGGAAGGGAATTTGACAAACGCTAGAAGGAAATGAAAGTTCTGATGATTGACATCAAGAAAATAGTCAAAGCAAGGCTGATAAGGATGGAGAGTTATACAGTATACTCCCTCCGTCCCAAAATGGATGTCCGAAATGCTCTTGATCAAGAGCAATTTTAGACCTTCATTTTGGGATGGAGGCAGTAATTATAATGAAGGGCTAAGGTACGTACGTCATTTATTAAAATGTCGAGTTTCACACCAGATAGGAGGCGCAGAACATTTAAAATCGTACTTAGAATTTTCTTTATTTTTCTTGGTTCAACAACTCTGAATTTAAATGTTACCCTTCTAAAAGAAGAATTTTGAGGAAATTTTTGGAGCCATACGATTACAAGTAATCATGCTTGAGGTTTACTCTTTCAAGAGAAGAAATTTGAGTTTTTTGGTACTGCACGAAGTTTCACCCGTTTACCCGTAGTTGAAGATTTTATCTCTGACCGAAATGAATGTATATGTCCGAAAATGAGTACAGTATGCTCCCTCCGTCCCACCTCACTTGAGACCTAAGAGGTGGGTACAATAACTAAGAAAAATGTGTGGTAGAAAATGAAGAGAGAGAATAAGTGGGGTTAATAGTAGGTTGGCTGAATGAATTGTGTTGTGGAAAATGAAGAGGGAGAATGAGTGGGTGGGGTAGATTGAATTTAAAATTATAAAAAGATTACCATTTTGGGGAGTGTCAAGTGAAGTGGGACGGACCAAAATAGAAATAAGTCTCAAGTGAGTTGGGACGGAGGGAGGGAGTATGTTGTAGGTACATTGTTTTATGTTTGTCAAAGAAGAGGCATGTATGTTTACTTTATATCCTTGGAACACTTGGTACAATTGAAGAATCCACTTGTTATCAAATCTTCGGGAAAATATAGAAATATACCCCTGTACTTAGCTTAAGGATGCCGATATGCCCTTATACAAATTAATTGCCATATTAACCCCCGTACTCAAGAATAATGTGTGGAAATTAGGCCACCGCCATCTTTCCTTCAAAAACTTAACAGAATTAATAACTCATCAGTTAATTTGGATTTTTGACAAGCACACGTGGAAAAATTCATAATAGAATTACTGATGTGGAAATTTTGGGACATAAAATAGAGTATATTAAAGTAAAGGGGTTAGAATGAAAATAATAAAACCTAATACTATCATAAGCCGGCGAACTCTATAGAATCCGGTCAGTCTCTTCATAATCCGGCGAACTCTTTCCCTCCGGCTACATTTCATATTCAGACGAGCACCATCTCCATCGATAAGGTCTGGATTCAAAAAATCATCTTCGACTTCCATTGAATCCGACCCATTCATCTTCGACTGCCATTGGTTGCAACATTAAAATTGTAGCATTATTGATATTGCTCTCAGATCTATTTCAGATTACACAAATTGAGATTTTTATTGTAACGATCTTGGCTTTGAATTGAGATTTGGATTTTGAAATTTGAGATTTTCAAATCTTTGTTGGCTTGTGATATATCCTAATCTGTCAATTTATTTTAATTTTGTGTTGTAATTATTGGTGGTGGTGGTGGTGTTGATTTTGGTGGTGATGGTGGTGCTGATTTTGGTGGTGATAGTGGATGGTGGTGGGTGACGGTGGTGTTGGTATTGGGGACGCTAAGGATGAGGTTGATCAAGAAGATTTGAGATTTTTGGTAGTGATGGTGTTGATTTTGGTGGTGATGGCGGTGTTGGTGATGGTGGGTGGTGTTGGTGATGGTGGGTGCCGGTGGTGTTGATGATGGTGGATGGTGTGAATGAGGATGATTGGGAAGATTTGAGTTTTTTTTAACAAATTTGCTAACTGAAAGGGCTAAGAAAATGATATTTCATCAATTATTTAACATATATGTTAACTATTTAATGAACATTGACTTTATGTATTAAAACGACATAGTTTTGAACCCCATCATACTCAACAATTTCACTTGGGCAGTTTTTTTTCCACACAATCTATTTTACTTGCCGACTAGGATGCCCAGTCAGCGTTTCTGTTAAGTTTTGGACGGAAAGATGACGGTGGCCTAATTTCCACACATTATTCTTGAGTACGGGGGTTAATACGGCAATTAACTTGTATAAGGGCATATCTGCATCCTTAAGCTAAGTACAGGGGTATATTTCTATATTTTCCATCTTCAATCCAAAAGTAATGTGCAGATCATCTTTTTTTTTCTTATTTCATTAATGCTAGATAAATTGCCCTTCGGCTACATCAAATGGCCATGACGGCTACAACTAGGCCTATAAATAGGCTAATACAAATATCCCTAACGGGATTCGAACTCGAGACCTCTGCATGGGAAGCTAATACCGGATACCGCTTGAGCTAGAGCTCTTTGGTGCAGATCATCAACCATATGGTAATGAGAAAATTTTGGGGGAAACTAGTTTCTCCATAAGTTATAAAAAGTCATTTTTTATAGGGGTTAAGGTTTAGGGTTTAAGGTTTAGGATTTAGGGTGTAGGGTTTAAGGGTTAAGGGTTAAAAAATGGATTTTTTATAATTTATGGAGGACCTAGTTTCCTCCAAAACCAACTCTATGGTTATTTCATTCGTGAAATTAGTTAATAAGACGCACGCTTTCTTTTTTAGTTTGGTACAGAGTTAGTGTCGCATTTCTATATACTCCCTCCGTCCCATTAAAAGGTTCACCCTTTTGGTGATGCACAAGAATTAAGAAAAGTGATGAGTGGAAAATGGGTTGTGAGAGGGAAGAAGTGAGTGACTATGACAAGTGGGACCAATAGTTTAAATGTGTGAGGGGGAAAAGTTAGTGGGTATGACAAGTGGGGACCACAATTTATGTATGTGAGAGGAAGAAGTGAGTGGGTATGACAAGTGAGCCCCCATGTTTTTTCCATTTTGGGAAATGGTGAAGCTTCTAACGGGACAACCTTTTGGGTAATTGGTGAAGCTTTTAGTGGGACGGAGGGAGTATGCGATTTTGTCTAAGTGCACTTTTTCCATATTACAAATAATATACTACTCCCTCTATCCCAGAAAGATAGTCTCATTTTGACTTTTATGATCAACAGAAATGAACTTTGACCAACCATTGGTAACGATCTAATCATTCTAGTGAAATTCTAAAATATGAAATTGATAAATCATTAAATTATTTATCAATAACAATTTTTAAAATTTCATTGTAATTATGAAATTGATATCAATATTTGGTCAAAGTTTATTTTTGTTGACCGTAAAAAGTCAAAATGAGACTATCGTTCTGAGACAGATGGCGTATAATTTGACAAGTCAAATGCGATATGAAACATGACATAGGCACTTGACTCTATCAGGAAGGTGAAGAGTTTAATTCTTCCCTCTCCCCATGGTATAAAATAAAATAAAAATCTACTGCGACACCTTTTCTATGAAGCAGAAAGAGTAAGACGGCTAGTTTTCTCAACTCTCGTAGTCTAATTCTTAACTTGGTCCACCCTCAAATGTCTTATTTTCTCATGGTATTTATTGTGCAATGCTAGGGGCACAAAAGAAGTTCACAAAATGATGGATACAAAATGAGGTGACGATATTTTATTGGTTACAGCGATAGTAGATCCGACACACTCTAATTAAAAACACCAATAAAATCTTGACACATCATTTTGTAGACTAAATTTTGTGCTACTTTTTTGTAACTTTATATTTACCCCTATTCTTAAATTTGCTAACTGGTCAGGTCTACTTGCAAAGAAACTTGTGTCTATTTTCAGAATCTCTATATTAAAATATTAAAAGTCGCTCGCCTGGACCTCCTAGGCTCGCTTAGGCGCTAGGCGAAAATAAAACGCTGCAACTAATTTTAATCCGCCTAAAAATCCATTTAGTTCAGAAAATCGCTGCCTACCACCGAGATCCGCCCTTTTTTTTTTTTTTTTTTTTTTTTTTTAATATTTGGTCCTAGAACATCGTCATTTCTTATTAGTATGAATTCCAAAAAAAATAAAAAACGTCATTAAATATTTGCTATTCCACTTTCCTTGTAGGAACTGAAAATCTAGAAGGTTAACAAAACAAAGATCAGTTATTATGTGTTATGAAGTTGTTATATATCCTTTTCCTAAATATATTTTTTTTCCTTATGATTTGCATGTTCTTGTGACATTTCAACTCTGGTACACCAGGATGTTATAATTTATGTCTAAAGTTTAGGTGGGTTCCGCCTAAGTGCTAGGCCCGACTCTGACGTCTAGCGTTGACCTAGCGATTTTTAGAACCTTGATCAGAATAATAACAAAAGGAGAGAAGTAAGTGAGTAGAGCATCCAACTGTAATAGATTCCATAAGAATTTGTAAACGATGATAATTGTCTTGAAATTGAAATGAATGATATAGTTCAGTTGTTTAAAAAAAAAAAAAAGGCAACAAATTTGGAACCATGGGATTATTCTTCCGAGATGTAGCAGTCAAAATATACTATTAAATGAAAAAATTACATCAAGAAATGTAAAAACATTTTATTGTAGTAATGTAAAGCATTTCTATATGCATGTAAAAGTTTTACGTGCTATTAAATTTTGACATTACATTTTTTTTCTCATCTGTACTACCAATGTTTTACATTTTGTAGTGGAATTTTTACATTTAGTATTAAATTTTGCAGCTGCAACACACCACATGAGTAAAAGCTCCGCAACAAAAGTAGTTCCAAATCTATTAGGCAACCGCACCTCTTTATGGAAGTTTGGGATATACTCACTCTGTCTCGTAAAGATAGTCCTTCTTTTTTTTAGAGGTCAAACCGCTAGGTATCAGTTTGAAGAAATCCCAAACCGAGCTAAACCATAATAAATTTCAACCCGAGTTGAGCTAAACCACGTTAGCTTGTTTCGGTTCGGTTCGGCTTGAGCCGCGGTCTAATCTAACGGTTCAGATTGTGGTTTAAGCCGCGGTCTAGACCCGGTTTAACAACCGTTCGAGATCATATTTCAAAATGTATTGGAGACACTAAAAAGTAAAACAAGTAAATTACATGATTACATTTAAGATCATTCGTTTAAACCACCTCCGATTTAGTGTAGTTTAGAATCTTTAATACTAACGATAAGATGTTCTAGTTTCCTTTTGATAGCAGACATGGGACATATCTCCTTTATCACTGAAGTAAATAGACACTCTTTTACTGTAGTGACATTTCTGGTTCAACAGCTTGTCTTCCTATCTCGGCTTAGTGGTTCAGCTTAGTAGCTCGGCTTCCCGGTTTAGCTCAACAGTTCGGCTTAGCGGTCTGAAACCGCGGTTCGGTCTGGATTAGCTCGGCTCGGTTTGGTTTGGTTTGGTTTGAGGGGTTAAACCGCAAGCCAAACCGAGCTAAGCGGTTAGCTTATTTTTGAGACCTAGCCGAACCAATCATACTCAAAAGCTAAGCTAAACCCCGCGGTTTGGCTAGGTTCGGTCCCAAACTGTGGTTTCAACCAAACCCCTGACACCCCTAGTTACTACAATAGAATTTTGAGCAATAATTAAGGCTAATTTTAGTTATCTTAACGTGAATCTAAAAATTGGTATTAATAATATTTATAATGGTGTATCAATAATAATTTTTGAATTTTCATTAGAATAATTAAAAAGTACTCCATTCACCCCAAAGTAAGAGTCCTACCTCTCATTTGCACAGAGATTAAGAAATGGTGGAAGTGATTTAAATGTTGTGGCTTGTGAGTGTAAAAGTAAAATAGGAGAAAGAATAAGTGAGAGAGAATAGTAAGTTGATTGGTGTTGCGAGTATAAAAGTAAAGTAGGAGAGAATGAGTGGGATGAATAGTAAAGATTCTTTGTCATTTTAAAAAAAGCCTCTTACTCTGGGACGTACCAAAATAGAAAGTACGACTCTTACTCTAGGACGGAGGGAATAGCTTTTATTATTGCTCAAAGTTCTTTTGTAGTAACAACGAAGAAAGAGAAACTATCTCTCTGGGACAGAGGGAGTAGTAAATATGAATTCCAGAAGAAACAACCATTGCAACATCACCAAACCAAGTAGATGAAGTCATGAAGACCCCATAAGACATGGAAGTAAACTTATCTTCTTCCTCCCCACCACCCTTTTTTCACTCTCTTCCCCAACCTCACCACCTCAAACCAGATAATATGAATTCCAAATGTCGTCCTCCATCTCACACACACACACACACACAAAAAAAAAAAAAAAAAAAAAAAAAAAAAAAAAACGAAGAGATCACCCCTTCCCCTGCCGACAAACTCTTCTACAAAGGTAAACTCCTTCCTCCCCAACTCCCTCCTTGTATCGAAATGGTTGAAAAACTCCGTCAAAACACCAAATTACAAGCCTTTGAAGAAGCACATCTCATCGCCATCACCCCCATCGGCTTTTCATGCAATATCTCCACGTCCGAGTCTTGCAGGGTTAGTAGTGAACTCACCCCGTTGACTATTTCATCCAATGGTCAACAGTTTCAAAGATTCATCCAAGAAGCTGAAAGTAAGAACTTGTCATTAAGTCAGAAGCTAAGAGCCTCAGGGGCTTATCTCAAAAGAGGCTTGTGGTAAGCCAGCAGCCTGCAATTCACAAGTAGGACAAGCAGCTACACATGTTAATAAGGACTTATTGGGAGAGTGCATCAATGTGATAAAGAAAAACCCAATGGAGCAAATTAACAAAGGAAAACACCCACTAAGGGCTTGTTTGGTAGAGCGGTGCATTCAAAATAGATTAAAAAAAAAATCAGCTTTTTGCTAATTAAGCGTCTCAGTAAAGAGTTTTTAAGTAGATATTTTTAAAAATCTTAGCTCTTTTTAGCCGCTCCAAATAGTAGCGTCCAAAAAGAAGCTCCGTTTTTAAATTTTGCACCAGACAAGCCCCAACTCTTGCTCATGTTATGAAGAGAATTGAAAAAGATGAGGTTGAGGAGAGTCTTGTTGATCATAATAGTAACAGAAGTCTTTTTCAGGAGCAATCAAGTGGCATTTAAAAAAAAAAACCCTTTTTTCTCTAAGGCAAACACATAATTTACCATAATGTTCATGTTTTAATATGTTTGGTCATATGCAAACAAATAGGCCAGAAGATCTATGGCTCATGGTAGACATGTATGAAATTACGTTTATACAAGAAAAATGCGCTTTCATTCTTTATCCATAAGTGTTCTTAAAATCATACAAAGTGCCATTCTAGTGCTTTTCTTTTAAATAATGCCCGGGACACATAACAGGCACACATTTCCACCTGTGTAACTGCAGATTGATTATGTAGTCTGCAGGTCTCATGACTAAATAATGAGGTTAATGCCCCTAATAACAAATCAATCACCAATTATCAGTTAGGTTCTGGTTACTAACATAACTATTTTCTTTTACAATGATAAGTAAATAAAGTCACGCTATTCCTCTTATACTTGATCCAAGAAATGGGAGTAAATTTTCCTATTTTAGTTGTACAAAAGTGAAACTGAGAGGGGTACCCTAATACTTGGGAACTTTTTTCAGAGATAAACATGTAGATGGCCGAATTAGGCTAGACAATCATGAATTTCAGATGGTAAATAAAGTACCATACCTCCGTGAGAAGGGAGATTAAGCAAAATATTTGACGGGCAATGCTAGAGGCACAAAAAGATTTCACAAAATGAATGATACAAAATGAGGTGGCGATATTTTATTGGTTGCATCGATAGTGGACCCGGCACACTCTAATTAAAAACACCAATAAAAATCATGACACATCATTTTGTAAACCAAATTTTGTGATACTTTTTTGTGACTTTATATTTACCCATATTTGTATTGACAATGTCAGGCGTAACGAACTGGTAAAGTATCAGTAGCATGATGGTTAACCAAACGTTTTTCATATTTTTTTTTCAGCTGAATATCATAGCCACAGAATTTGCCACCCTATTACATACACCCAAAACAAAGATATAGAAACATTACTGCAAACCTTTCTCATTTTGTAACACAAAACAAAAATATGTCAATATTTTACCTCGTGTCAAATTGTAGTAGCAATCTCTGCATCAGTTCGTAAATTCTTGAGCAACCATATAAACACGACAATCTTCCCACATAAAAAGCAGAACACAATGACAGCAGGCTCATTCACAACTAAAACTATCCCATTTTACTACCTCTAAATGTCCAGTTGCAGAATGTGCCCCCTTCTCACTATCCTATTGTCTACTCTGTTGTACCCATTATGGCAAACGCTAGGCGGAAGCGTATAGAAAAGAGCAGAAAATTAAGAAAGAGCAGAAGAATGCCTTTAAGAAGAAAGAATCAAGAAAAAGAAGTGAGAGAGAGAGAGAAGAAGAAGACACAATTAGCATAAAGATAAACTCAATCAATAATTAATCCATGTCTATAGTCTGAATAGCTTGAAAGCTTACATGAGTATTTATAGGTTAAACTAAATCCTAACAATACTAGGAAAACGAAATACCATCTATAAGGAACTAGAACAATATAATACTAACACTAAAAGGACTAAGAAACCTAAATACTGTTAGAACTAGGAAACTAGTCAATATATTCTAACCCTAATCTACCAAGGACTATTTTCCTTTGACTTTTGATTGGAAGGCTTTGATCTTTGACTTGGACTTGGATATCAATTATTCCTATCTTGTTCTGCATCAACTCACCTATCATCAAGAATCTCATCCTCTCGAGACTACCCACCCACCCCCTTCAAGATTGCACTCAATGCTTTATCTTACTTGTGCCTCTTACCGACACTGTTCCCCTCATGCTCCGATGTACTCCCTCCGTCCCAGAATGATCTTCTCATTTCCCATTTTTCATTGTCCCAAAAAGTTCTTTCCATTTTTACAATTTAGGCTTAAATATGCAAACACACAACATGGCTAGTGAAGCAAGTGTTCACACCCTTAAAAAGTTTGAATAGTCAAACGTGAAGATCATTTTGGGACGGAGGGAGTATAACTCAAATCAGTCCACACCTGTTATCTCCTTTACCATCTTTGCAAAGCCTCAATAATATTAGTGGAAATCAAACAAGCTTTGGTGCTTTCAGGGTGTATAGCCGGCAACCTTTTGCCTTAAAATGACGGCTTCATCTGCTCAAATTGTGTCTCTCCGACTGCCTTTCAATGTTTTTTTTAACAAAATCACCAAGTGAGTTCTCTTGGTATAAGGTATTGTTTCCATAGTCCCAAAAGAAACCGTCCCTAGAAGACCCGATCCTTTGATAACCATAACAAAGACAAGTCTATGGTTCTTGATCCTAAATAACCCTATGGGCCTAAAAATGATGAATTTAGTGATTATCAACAACGATAACATCTTCTTGCAATTGTACCTGCAAAAAGGATACTGTACAGGGACCCTCCAGAACCAAAACCCAACAAATTTCTTGAAATCAGGGGAGATTGAGAAAGTCCATAAACCCTCCAGCACAAAAACACAACAAGGCCATTGCTGAAATCAAACAAGGAAAGTGTAGAAGAATGAACAACTTTGAAGAACAAAGAGAGGCGGGGGATTGAAGACAAGCGTACAAGCTGATTTTCCTGACTAAAGTTGATATGTGCGTGTGGGAAGTCATGCAAGTTAAGAAAGGAGAGCATAAATTTGTATGTAATTTAGGCATATGTTTCGATAAATGGTTTTTTTTTTTTATTTGTTGTTATTGTTCTGGTTTTTATTCTTCACTATTTGACTCCAAACTTTTCTATCTATTTCTCGTATTTATCACCTAATCATTATAAAGTTGAAAAGAAAACATTACAGAAATCACAAAGTTAAATAAGGCCTTGGTATAACTGCATAAAATTTTGACACACTTAAAAGTGGAAGTTACCAAGAAGTACTCACAAGTGAAATTAATATTAATACACAGTAAATAATAATAATACTATAATAATAATGATGTAATTATAATTACAACAATAATAAGTGTGAAAGGTTGTATTTATTACTTTCGATAAAAAGTAATCCATCTGCCCCAAAAAGAAAGACCATTTTTTAGGAAAATTTAGTCCCAAAATGAATGACCTTTATGCAAAAAAGTACTTTGTCCCTAAATGATCTTTTTACCAATATTTTTTTCTATTCATTATACACTTGCAATATTAGAAGTTTAGAAAGTGGATAACAAAGATTTTCATACACCTATGATACTAAAAGTTAGGGCTGTAAACGAGCCGAGCCGAGTCGAGCTTTGGGGTGTCGAGCTCGAGCTCGTTTAAAACTTATCGAGCTCGAGCCCACTTGCTTGTTCGAGCTCGAGCCTACTTGCTTGTTCGAGCTCGAGTCGAGCTTGCGAGCTGCTCGAGTCGATATCGAATCGAGTTTTAACGAGCCAAGCTCGAGCTTAGGTTTTTTTAAAGAAAAATATGGTCTTAACGAGCTTATCGAGCCGAGTTCGAGCTGTTCGAAAACAAAAATTCAAGTTTAATGAGCTTATCGAGCCGAACTCGAGCTTTTAATGAGCTAAACGAGTCAAACACAGTCGGCTCGATAACAAAAACGAGCTTGACGATCGGTTCGAGCTCGACTTGAGCTACACCTCTAGCTCACTCGAGCTCGAGCTTTCACGAGCCGAGCTCGAGCTAGCTCGGTTCGTGTAACAGCCCTACTAAAAGTATAGTTAACGGGAACTCCCCACCCTTCCTCGCCTCACGTCCCGGAATGAGCGTTAACGGGAACTCCTCACCCTTTCTCGTCCCACGTCCCGGAACGCGCGTCCCAGATAGTGGGTCATTTTTGTCCCAGTTCACAAAGCATACCGGAAAATAAAAGGTCAGCAATGTAGAACTTGACCTTGGCTTGCTTTCACCAAAATGAAAAATGGACATTCATTTTGACCTTCGCTATTTGCAAAAGCGAATTAAACCTAATTTCACTACTGACAATAGCATAATTAGAAACAAAAGTTGATTATTTTGGAAAATACTTTTTCAAGGTTATTTTTGAGAAATACTTTTTTAAAAAAGGAATATTTCGAGAAAAAAATTCTTCTAACAAACGTGTCATTGACACATTGTACACCAAGACTCTATTTTTGGAACTAGTAGAGTAACATAATTATATCTAACATATGGTTGAGATGTAATTTAATACTCTGTTTATCCCCCAACAACAACAACAAAGCCTTAGTCCCAAAATATGCTAACATGAATTCTCATATGTCATCGTGAAGGAAAGGATATAAGTAAAAAAAATATAAAAAATAGAAAACGTAAAGAGAAGAAGAAAAAAACAAGAATAGTGATAATAAAAGAATAGATATATAATAGATAGTTAAAATGAAAATAATATTACTAAATAAAAAAATCAACCCCCATCACACATGAATTTTTGCCCTCTACTCCGGCCTCTTCAGCGCCATTCATCTAATCCAAGTAAACTCATATCATTTTCAATCACCTTAATCCAAGTTTGCTTGGGTCTTCCACTACCCCTCGCCATTATATCACTCCTCCACTCTTCAGGCCTCCTAACCAGTCCGTCTCACATGACAAAGCCGCCTTAAACGATCCGCCCCCATTTTATCTTCAATGGGCGCAACTCCTACTTTACCCCTGATCACCTAATTCCTCAATCGATCATTTCTTGTATGCCCACACATCCATCGTAGCATACGCATCTCTGCTAAATTCATCTAATGAACGTGGCAGTGTTTCACGCCCTCTGTTACCCGGACTCTTCAAATATGTTGAAGTACCCGTGTCCGATATGTATCGTGTCCGACACGACACCCGGATACCTGTTTTTTCATTCGGATACGACAAGAAAAATTTGAAAGAAAAAAAGGAGTGAGTTGACTTCATTTATAAAGATTTTACAAATTTTAATGTTGTTTTACTTAATTATACAATATATCTTAGTAAAAAAAAGAGTAAGTTGACTTCATTTATAAGTAAAGTATAAATAGTCCATTTATACTATTTTGATTTGTCTTGAAATAATGCTCGTATCCCGTACCCGTGTCCAAATTTAGGACGGTGTCCCAGTGTCCAAAATTATTAAGAAAATTGTATCCGACACTAGGATCCGTATCCGTGTCGGATCCCGGATACCGTGTCCAGGTAACATAGTTCACGGCCCAACATTCAGTGCAATAAAGTAGTGTCGGCCTAATCACCGTGCAGTAGAATTTCCCTTTTAATCTATGGGGCATGCCAGGTTCACATAAAATCGTGTGGCACTCTTCCGCTTCAATCAACCTGCTTTAATCTTATGAGCCACATCTCAATCCAATTCTCCATTTTTTTGGATAATAGATCCAAGATAGGAAAAAAAAAAAAGCTTGGACAATCTTTCAATCAAATGTGATCACCCATGCCTCCGTGCTTCCAACTCTGCTAATAAACTTATACTCCACATATTAGATTCATGTCATGTCATGATAATGTGACAATTTTTTACACTAGCTGTCAGTGTTCTAAAAGACGCCCGTCTAGGCCGCCTAGGCCCCGCCTAGGCGCTAGGCGTTCATGAAACGCCTAGGTCCCGTCTAGGATATTATAGTTATTTCTGAATTCTCGGCCCCGCCTAGGCGCTAGGCGCCCCTGCGGCGCCTAGCGACCGCCTAGCGTTTTTTAGAACCTTGGCTGTCACAAGCCTACCGCAACCCTCATCCTTTATCCTAGCTTGGTTGGGACACGCAAGGATAAATCCTTGGCGGATTCATAGTTGTCAAAGGCGAAAGGCGGGCGAGATGTACTTTGAAAAGGCGAAAAGTCAGGCGAGAGGCGCGCAGCAAAAAGGCGAGCAAGGAGGAAATAGAACTAAAAATTAGTAAAAAAATAGAAAATATATATCTATATACATGGAACACATAAACAAAGCATAAAACGTGTTATGAACAAGAATAAAAGATTAAATAAAATTCACAATTCCACACATAATAGTATCCTAACATAGTTCAAACTTCAAAAGTAGGAATTCTAAAACAAAAGGCGCATGAATTAAAATTACGATGTTCAAATCAACAAAATAAGTACTAGTTTAAGCAACTAAAATAAACTTAAGCCCTTAAATATTATCGAGAAAAAAAATCAAACTCTAAAGTCATGCAAAAATAAATGGAAATTTGAAAAACAGGGGAATAGAAAAAGAAAAAAAAAGGCGAGGGGCGGGGCGGGAGGTAGGCGGCAAAAAGGCGAGAAAGGCGAACGCCTCATGAAGAAAGGCGGATCCTCATGAAGAAAGGCGTACATCCGCCTGCCTGGCTACAAAAAGGCGACCGACCCCCCAAGGCGCCAAAAAGGCGAAGCGGGCGAGGCGGGTGGTCGCATTTGACAACTTCGCAGATTTACTCCATTTATCCCAAAAAAATAAAATAAAAAATTGTTCGGCTTTCTTGCCAAAATAACTATTACATTTCTAAAAATAGTAAAATGATACTTCGTTGGTGGAAACATTAATTACTATGAAAATTTAGTAAGTATGGAAATAACATTTAACGCTTCAATACTAAAAGGTTAACTAAATATTAATAAGGATCTATAAAGCAGTTGCCTTTTAAATACTCTAAATCACTAACAGCTAATCTAAATTAATGTGACGCTCCCTAAGATTCCAAAATTATGTGAAACCAAGTGAAAATGATATTGCTCATGTGATATCACTAACCAATCAAACAATAGTGTGAAATATACTACTCCCTCCGTCTCAAAATGATGTTATCACTTTGATTGACGTTATCAATAATGAACTTTGAGCAATAACTTTAGGATAATTGAATCAACATAATGAAAACCTAAAACTTGTTATTGCTAGTATTGTAGATGGTGTATCAATAACAAGTTTTAAATTTTCATTAGTGCAATTAAACCTGAAATTATTTATCAAAGTTCATTCGTGATTACGACAAAAAAGTGGGAACGTTATTTTGGGACGGGGGAAGTAAATGGTTTCACCTTGTTAAAAAATCAACACAAAGATTGGATAGCGATATATATACGATATATATTACGAAGAGTGTCAATGTTACACTCAAAACAATTATGCATAATGGGGAAGAAAATTAATAATATACTCCCTCCGTTTCACGTCACTTGAGACTTTTGGTCAACTTAATATCGTTTTGACGAAGACTTTATAGAAAATTTGATGATCTTAATAAAGTCTTTGTCAAAACGATATTAAGTTGACCAAAAGTCTCAAGTGACGTGAAACGGAGGGAGTAGTTACAAACACACATTTGGCTTTTCACTTATACCCCCTTAAGTTGATGCCATTTCTGATACAACTTTTAAATTGTTCTATTATTTTCTTCTAAAAGTAGCATAAAAGATGATCAATTTATCAATGTGGACACTTTTTCTGTAACATCCCCAATTCTTTAAGTTCGGATGGCGTTCAAGATTAGTATTGAATTTATTGTTTGTTTCGAATAATTGGATTAGCAAAACTGTCACCTCACATAAACTTTATTAGAGATATGTTTTCCTTCGTAAATATTCTTTTTTGGTTTTAATGTGGTCTTATCTTAACAAAACTTTGGTGCCCCTAATTTTCTTTTTCTTTTTTTTTTGAATTGATTATTAGCAATTCAGTAAGGAAATTAAATACTTCCAACTTTACACCTCATATGTAATAGAATTTCTGAATATGATGTGAATAAACTTTATTCACTTTTCATGAATGATCACAACTTTAATTTGAAATTATGTAAACCTAATCAGCGACGGGATCCAAAACCACGTCTCTAGAGCGTGACCTCTACGCCTATAAATGAGTGGCCTGTCAAACATTCTCAATCATCCATCCCTTTAGACAATGGTCTCGCCTTCTCAAAAAAATAACCAATATGGAGAGAATTCTAGTGCGGGGGTAACTAGCGTTGTACCCCCATGTTACACAACTGGTATTTTTCCTTTTCTTGACGGAAACAGCATAAGCATAGGCCGTTTCATCGGAAGGTGTCGTGCTCATCGTGGTTCCAATGATAGTGAATGTAACTATGAATGGGTTCTTGAGTCCAAGTGGAAAACTGCCTTTGAGAATACGGTCATTTCTTAGATCTCTTTCTAATCCGACTTCTCTTTTCACTTTCTTTCATTTTATCATTTCATATATTTTGTTTAGTTTCTAGTCCAAAGAGCACATAAAAAGTTATAAGTTTATTGAATATAGATACAAGAGTGCGAGCACATTTGTATTCGAAAATGTTAGTAACTTTTTTTGGTGGTATGTTCCAGCTTCCAAAGTGTAAGGAGAAGCATACCAAGAAGGGAGAAAATGCTGATATGGATGCAAACTATCTCAAGAATGTGGATATTGACACAACTCTGCGTCTATCCCCACCCGGTGTTGAAAGAAAGAATGAACCATACAACAAAAACTTGGTCTCATCAAAATCACCATCTCAGATATCATTGGCGTCACCGGGACCAAACCCTGATGATCCTAAATGCCCAATATGTCACAAGAATTTGGCTGTTGACACAACTCTAAGTCTATCTCTACCTAAGATATGTATGGGTTGCATCTCTTGCAACATTCATTTCACTGCTGATCCCATGGCTGATCCTAAGTGCCCTAGATGTCGCAAGAATGGATTTTCGCTTGATGATTTTCTCAACTACCGTAAGAATCAAATGGCAAGAGACAAATAATGTTTTTCTCAGATAGGTATTATGGATTTTATTCTAGTATTTCAATATGTTTCTGTACTAGATTTCTTCGTTGTTTTCTCATTTTGATGTTGTCAATGTTGTTGTCTCGGATATTTGTTCAAGAGGTTATAAGGAATGAAATTTTCTCTTTGATTTAATGCAGCCTACAAAGATGTATGTATTGCAAAACCATGTTCACGACTGGCAAAGTAAAAATTGTCGAGCATGATAATTAAGCTAAAATTGTAATCTCTTTTTACAATCAACATGCTTGATGACTATAATGAACTGTCAGTAAGCTTAGCTGGACTTGAACTATCACAAGCAAAGGGCACGAATTTTTGTTTTATACAATACTTATATTTTAAGAAAACTAAACACCTCTACTTATCTCCCTTATTCCCCAATTTGAGATGGTTAAAACGGTCCAATGAAGCAGAGATTCAGTGAGCAAAGATTAATGGAATTAGTTCTCCTGAAAATGCAAGTAAACTGAAAGATATACACAAATTCAATTTAACCCATGGTTTTACATCGGATACGTATACAGGAAAGCCCACTTGTCAGAAAGTAGAAAGTTTGGATTTTGAAGGCACAACGAGGTTATGGAGCATGATTGGCAGAGTCTTAAGTAAGTATATTCAAGCTATTTTCACATTTAACAAACTAAAAGCCCATCATTCCTCTAAATAAAGTGTGGTAGTCTGATTAGAAGTTTTGGCCAAGGTGGAGATGCATGGAATTTTTGGAATTGTGAGTTTTTTGCAGTTTGTTGGTGCATTTTGGAATTGTGTGGTTTTCGCAGTCCATGTCCATTCTTTTGTGCTTTGATCTTCATCTAATGTAATCTTCTTTTCCTATCAAATAAATACTGTCAAGGAACTTCTATGCTCAATTAGCGATTTGGCAAACAAAACAAACAATAAAAATCAAACTCTAAACCCTAGATTATGAAAATATGAGAATTGGTATCAAAAGAGCAAGAAAAAAAACACAACTCAGATAAAATAAAATAGTTAGGGTAGCTTACCTACAGAGAAATTGGGAACAGGGGCATCTCTGTTCATTGTCCATATATTTACCTCACTAATCAGTCCAAGACCGTCCGGTACTCCGATTGTTTTCCTGTAAATCCAAAACCAGTTTAGCTTCCTGTGACTCGAAGCAATTGAATAGAAAGAAATTAGAGTATTATCGATTGTGAATTCAGATGAATCTTGTTTGACGTAAATTTGAATTTTAGGGTTGAAATTGGGGAAGAGAGGAAGGCGGTAAATCGTGGTTTTTCTTAAACCCCCCGTATTTTATTGGGGAAATGAAATATAGGGTCCAAAGTTTAGGGGGCGTGTGCCAATTTTAATTTGTCAATTTAGGGTCTAAAGTTAACAACGTTAGTCAATTTAAGGTTTTTTGACGGAAATGTTAGAAAAAATCGTTAAGCCAACACGTGCGTTGCAAATGCAACTTAACTGACGTTATTTGGGGTTAAAATTACCAATTTACCCTTCATACCATACCCTAAATTGACAAAATCCTAAAGTTTGGACCCTGTTTTGTCATTTTAAAAAATTAACAAATTAAATTTCAGTTTTTTTCATTTTATGGTATATTAATTAAAAAATAATTATGCATGTTTAATGTATTAAATTTTAAAATAAATATTGTATTACATATAAATATGTCATTACCCCATTAATAACTATAATAGCAAAAAATGAATAGAATGATAATATTAAATATTAAATGATAACAAGATAATAAAATCTATATATGTATATATATTATTTAAAAATATAAAAGACACTAATATAAACTATAAAGTACCTAAAGACAAAAATTGCAATTAAAAGTAAATATAATTGTTATAAGGTACCTAAATATATAAATATGTTTCCTTTTTTTAAAGAATTTCTCTAGCCCTTGTAGTCTTATTGGACATTATCTTTTAAGGCTATATGTTTGTAATTATAAATAAATATAATTGGTTATAAATTAATAATGAAGAATTATCAAATAGCACAACTTACACAATAAGCCTAGAAATACATAAGGTAATGACATGTATATCTAGTACAATATTTATTTTTAGGAAAAATTTCTCAAAAGTCCTCTAAACAAAACAAATTTTCTAAATAAGACAGATAATTTCATTTATTTTGCTTAGGTCCACTAGATGGAACATTTATTTCCATTAGGTCTATGGTTTTTTTTAATGAAATATTGTGATCCCGAAATTACCCCTCCCACCCAACCCTAAAACACGCGAACCCTCCCCTCGCTCATTGCGTTTTTTTCCTCTCTCCCTACTACTCCGATCAACGCCCATCTCGTCTGGGCGTGCTCATCCTCCTCCTCCGGCGTGGTCCTCCCCCTCCGGCGCCTTCCTCCTCCTCTTTCGGCGTGCTCCTCCCCCTCCGGCGCGTTCCTCCTCCTCCAGCGTCCTTCTTCTTGGCTGTAGCGTTTTTGCCTTTCCTCCCACTTCCCAAGCGCCATCGCCTCCCACCTCTGCCAGATTTTTTCCTTTAACCCTCCCCCTTCTGCGTGCCGTCACCCACTCTCTCTCTCTGTCTACTCCTCCGACGAAATCCCATCTCTCTTAACCCCCCCCCCCCCACACACTCTCTCTCTCTCTAAAGCCCACCCACCCCCTTCCCTCTATCGATCTCGCCGGCGAATCCTCCGACGAGTCCTTCTCCAGATCTGGTAATCTCTATGCCTCCATCACTGGCGGCTTATTTCCTCCGGTCAAATCGCCATAGTTGATGTGATTCACATGATAGTACCTGCAAATTTGGAAACGACATTTAACAGTGTGCTTTACAATCCAAATTTCAAAATGAAATGTATAAAAATTCCATGGATGATGTGATGAACCAAAAAAAGAGAGTGGGAATTTCACAAGAAGAAAGGGATGTAGGAATATGGAAAAAAGAAACAGAAAAGGCAGTCTCCTATATCCTAACCAATAGTCTCCTATGTCCTAACCAATATTCGTCAAATGCAGCAAAACAACTTGGCTCTTTGAGGATGGAATTTCGATTGCAATGTCATACCCCAAAAAAGAAAAGTACTCCTATACTATACTCCCTCCGTCCCATTTTATACTTCAAAAAAAATGGGCACAAGAATTAGGATGAGAATCTTTATATTATAAAATATAGATAGTGGGGTAGAGTATTGTGAGTATAGAAAGTGGTTAGGAAAGAGAAAGTGGGGTATGGAATAGTTAGTGAATAGTTGTTGTGTGTATGACATGTAGGGCCCACTAAATAAAAAAGTTTAAAAAAACTTTTTTTTTGGATTTTGAAGTTTAAAATGGGACACCCAAAAGGGAAATTTTTGAAGTTTAAAATGGGACGGAGGGAGTACATCATAAAAAAAATGCAAAGACGTAAATATACTCTCTCCGTCTTAAAATGAACTTTTCGTTTGACTATTCAAACGTTTTAAAGATATAATCTCTCCGTCACATCTCACTTGAGACCTTTATGTTGGGCACAAGAACTAAGAAAAAGTATTAGAGGGAATTAGTGAGAGGAAATGTTGTGAATATAAAAGATAAAGTAGGAGAGAGAATGAGTGAGAGGAATAATGATTTGATTGGTGTTATGAGTGTAAAACATTCTATTTTGGGAAGTCTCAAGTTAAGTGAGATGGACCAAAATGGGAATAAGTCTAGTGAAGTGTGACAGAGAGAGTACACACTTGCATTACTAGCCATTTTTTGATTATACAAATTTAAGGCCAAATCGTAAAATAGGAAGAACTTTCTAAGTTAATGAGATATAACAAATCAGAAAATCATTTTAAGATAGAGGGAGTATATATATTAAGATGCATACCGTATACCAATCAAATTTACAAAATTTTTACGGGATACCAATTTATGGTATACCAAGTACGCTTGGTACGGTGCGCATATGGTTGGCTGGTTTGGATTTGTTCCATTGGCCACTCCTATTTGAGACTTGTGTCTAAAATTATTATTTTCAACTAAGACTTGAATATTTTCTTCAACTTCTTCATCTTTTTTTAGTCCTAAGAGACAGTGGCATTTTTACTTTGAAAGTTAAGTCTCAATGTTTTTATAGGTTTGTAACATGACTCTCAGTGTTTTTATAGGTATGTGACATATCTCTCAGTATTTTTTATAGGTCTATGACACACCTCTCAATGTTTTTAAAGGTCTGCGACACGTCTCTTGGTCTTTTAATAGGCATATGACTTGTGTCTCAGTGTTTTTATAGGTCTTAGACATGGCTCTCAGTGTTTTTATAAGTATGTGACTTGTGTCTCAATGTTTTTATAGGTTTGAGACATGGATATCAATGTTTTTATTGGTCTATGACATGGCTCTCAGTGCTTTTAACAGGTGTAAGACATGGCTATAGGTCAGCGACATGTCTCTTAGTGTTTTTATAGATATGCGACATGGCTCTCAGTATTTTTATAGGTATGTGACTTGTCTCTCACTATTTTTATAGGTCTGCGACATGTCTCTCAGTATTTTTATAAGTATGTGACATGTTTGTCAGTATTGTTATAGGTCTGCGACATGTTTCTCAGTGTTTTAAAGGTTTGCGACATAGTTCTAAGTGTTTTTTATACGTTTGTGACATGTTTCTCAGTGTTTTTATAGGTCTGCGACACGTCTCTCAGTGTTATATAGGTCTGAGATATGTCTCTCAGTGTTTTTATAGGTCTGAGATACGTCTCTCAGTGTTTTTATAGGTTTGAGATATGTCTCTCAGTGTTTTTATAGGTCTGAGACACTTGTCTCAGTATTTTTATAGGTCTGTGACATCTTATCTCAGTATTTTTATAGGTCTGTGACATAGCTCTCAGTGTTTTTATATGTATGTGACATGTATCTCAGTGTTTTTATAAGTCGGAGACATGACTCAATGTTTTTATAGGTTTGAGACATGGATATCAATGTTTTTATTGGTCTACGACATGGCCCTCAGTGTTTTAACAGGTGTAAGAAATGGCTATAGGTCTGCGACATGTCTCTTAGTGTTTTTATAGACATGCGACATGGCTCTCAGTGTTTTTATAGGTATGTGACTTGTCTCTCACTATTTTTATAGGTCTGCGACATGTCTCTCAGTGTTTTTATAAGTATGTGACATGTCTGTCAGTATTGTTATAGGTCTGCGACACGTTTCCGTTTCTCAGTGTTTTAAAGGTTTGCGACATAGTTCTAAGTGTTTTTTATACATATGTGACATGTTTCTCAGTGTTTTTATAGGTCTACACGTCTCTCAGTGTTTTTATAGGTCTGAGATACGTCTCTCAGTGTTTTTATAGGTCTGAGACACGTCTCTCAGTGTTTTTATAGGTTTGTGACATAGTTCTAAGTGTTTTTATAGGCCTGAGACACTTGTCTCAGTATTTTTATAGGTTTGTGACATAGCTCTCAGTGTTTTTATATGTATGTGACATGTATCTTAGTGTTTTTACAAGTCGGAGACTTGACTCTTAATGTTTTTATAGGTTTGTGACATGTATCTCAGAGTTTTTATAGGTCTGCGGCATGACTCTCAGTGTTTTTATAGGTTTGTGACATGGCTCTCAATGTTTTTAGAGGTATGTGATATGTTTCTAAGTGTTTTTATATGTATGTGACATGTCTCTCAGTGTTTTTATAGGTTTGTGACGTGGTTCTAAGTGTTTTAATTTGCATGTGACATGATTCCAAGTGTTTTTATAGGTATGTGAAATAGTTCTAAGTGTTTTTATTGGTGTGTGACATGATTCTAAGTGTTTTTATATGTATGTGATATGGTTCTAAGTGTTTTTATATGTATGTGACATGACTTTCAATGTTTTTATAGGCATGCGACATATCTCTCAGTGTTTAATACGTTTATGATATGACTTTTAGTATTTTTATAGGTTTGAGACATGATTCTCAGTGTTTCTAAGAGTCTGAGACATGAATCTCAGAGCGGGATGAAAATATGACTTGAAAATATGGCTTGGAAAGGGGGAGCACCCTTATAAGGGGTAGTTAGGGGTATTCTTGGCTATTTATGTCCCTTGGGTTTTTGAGCAATTAGAAAAATATTGTGTCTTCTTTAGAAATAAAAGTTAGAATGAAGGGCTTTCAAGAAAATGTCCCTTATTTTTAATATTTAATATTTTTATTTCTTTACTTTGAATCAGTATATTTGGTACATAAAATATATATTTGTTACAAAAAAAATTCTTTTCTTTAAGTAATTTTTATTTATGTATTGTATATGTTTAAATAATATATATACATGTGTATATATATATATATATATATATATATATATATATATATATATATATATATATATATATATATATTATCGTATCATTAATATTTAATATTACTATTCAATTTTGTTTTTTCCTGTTATAGTTATTGATAGGGTAATGATATATTTATATCTAATACAATATTTATTTCAAATTTGAATACATTAAACATGCATAAAAATATTTTTATTTAATTAATATACGGTGAAGTGGAAAATTTTGAAATTTAATTTGTTAATTTTTAAAAATGACAAAACAGGGTCCAAACTTTAGGATTTTGTCAATTTAGGGTCTGATATGAAGGGTAAATTGGTAATTTTAACCCCAAATAACGTCAGTTAAGTTGCATTTGCAACTCACGTGGCCACTTAACGATTTTTTCTAACATTTCCGTCAAAAAACCTCAAATTGACTAACGTTTTTAACATTGGACTCTAAATTGACAAAATTGAAACATCGGACCCCCATTTGGCACACACCCCCTAAACTTTGGACCCTAAATTGTCATTTCCCCTATTTTATTTTGGAATAATACTACGGCACAAAAAAGTCACAAAATCTTGCTCACAAAATCCTAAATATAATGATTTAATTGGTGTTTTTAAGTAGAGTGCGGCGGGTCCATTATCGATGCAACCAATAAAATATCGCCATCTCATTTTGTGAACAAGATTTTGTGAGCAAGATTTTGTGAGCTTATTTTGTACCCCTAGCATTGCTCTTTATTTTGACAAAAACTCGTGTGACACGTCTCACATATAAGTCGGTTTTATTTTGAGAGAGTAAACGGTTTGCCCACAATAAACGGGGCAGGGCAAGTCTAGTTTTCCCTCTCATCAATATACCCATATTGTACATGAGACCATCAAGAGACTTCTTTTGTTTTAGCAGGTTTTGATAAAAATGCATTTTTTTCGTTTAAGAAAAAAATGGCTTTTTTTCAAAAGCTCCTCTAAAAAAAAAAAAAAAAACTTATCTACACAGTAAATATCATTATTTTTGTTGCGAATTGCCAATCATTTTTATTACTGTATTAATAAACTTTAAAATGGACACTTATCATTTTTTAATAAGTGACAATGGTAACGTTAAAGAGTCAGTCATATATACTTGCATTTATAAATACTAAAATTGAAAGATTTTAATAAATGTTAATGGTGGTGTTGTTCATGCGTGTGTGTTAAAAAATGTCAGAGAAATTGTTAAAGAGTGATCAGTGCGTCCAATAAGTACTAGTTATTATAAAAAGTAGTGCAACACCCATGCGTTTAATGCACGGCAAGATACTTTGACGAAAAACTAAAACAAATCATAAAAAGTGCCTATAACTATGAACAGTGGCGGAGCTCAAGTTTCTCTTGAGCAGGTGCACAAATTACACTACAACTTTAAACTATAATTCTCATATGCGATTATCATATAAAATTTCAAATAATAATTATCCTTACGTGATTAATTCACAAAACTCTAAATGATTATTGTTTAGTAAAATGTAATTATCCTACGTTTGAATAAGTAGAAATATAGAGGACTGGGTAAAAAGAAGAAGCATGTAGTCAAAAACTAACTATTAAGAGTATATTTTACTATTAATCACGACAACAACAAGCATAAGCTAAACCAATTACCTAACCTAGATAAATCAAAACATTATTCAACTCAAAAGAACAAATAAAGTATACATTTAAAATAAATTTGACATCATTTAATTTAATAATTAGCTTAAACCAAAAAAGAAATTAATAATAAGCCCTAAATTGAAGGGAAGAAAGCAGATTTATTATTAGGGCCAAATTAGAATAGCATGTTAGAGAATTTAGGTTAGGGTAATTAATAATCCTGGATAATTGATCGAATTGTGATTAAATCACTTTCCGAATAAAATATTTCGCCCCTTAATGCCTGGGTTACACGAAATCTTTATATGGGATAAGACAATCAAACAATCTGATTCTAGGCAAAGAAAGCAGATTAAAACTCAGAGAATTGTTAGGGTTTTTCGTAAGTTTAACTGAGGCCAATGATCTGTTATAAACAGATTACATTTAGTAGTAGTCATGACTGTTGGTTTCTAACAGTCTCAATTGTTAGCCAACAGTCATGTTTATTAACAGACTGTGTCTATTCCTTTTGGCGCGTAAAACTGGCGGTAAATTATTTGGAGTATCAACAATACCGTTTAGGTTTCGGGGGCGCTGCCCCTTGACCCCTGCTTCTTTATCGTGGTCGAAAACATATTTGACTCAAAATGAGTGTGTACTCCACACTTTCCCTTACTCATATCCGAGCCTAATATGAGATCGCATTGGTCTCTAGTAAATCCAATACATAAAATCGTTGATGACACTAAAATCACCAACATATGACCATTTCATGGTTGGAATAAAAAGTGACGTGCACAGGTTTCCAACCTACGCTCATCTCAAGGCAAATAACGGCCTTACCAACTGTTCTAGCAAAGTCAATGCGTTTTGGAGGTGCACTGTTAGTATATATCATTAAAATTAATATTTTTTCTTGTTCAAATAAAAAGTCACCAGGTGCACTTGCACCTGCACCTGCACCTTTCACTGCAGGTCCGCCCCTGACTATGAAGATTAATTCCAAAAAATAAATTATAAAGGCAATTAGTTCAATCTCCATCAAATTCGCTCCAAATCTCTCAAACGCCTCTATAGCTGTAGAATTCGTCGTCCACTCAGGACACTCTCTCTGTCCAAGGTAAATCTCATCACTCGAATGCCTTGAATTAGAGACACTCCAAGAGAGTTTGGAGTTGGCTAGGGATCGTTTTCAAGAAAGTCTTTTTCTAGGATCAAATTCCAGCTCAATGTATTCTTGACTACTTGGCACAGGCATGAACTGCCGGCTTATGGTTGGTCGGTTAGGGAAGTATCCAGCATAAGGGTGTTGACCGAAATTGATTGCTGCATGGGGAGCAGAAGCTACACATATGATAATGGTGCAAGCTGGAGATTATTCCACCAAGACAAATGTTCCGTATCATTTTTGACCATGTCATCTGTGGAGTATTAAATCGAGCAGTATTCACTGACCCAACTTTCAATTGCGAACAAAATCTCAAGCCCATCAACAGCATAAGGGTAATCTTCATTTAACAGTCTCAATCCTTGGGGTGCTGTAGAGTCTTGGGACTGCCACTCCTCTGAATTATCCAAAAAGAGTTGAAATAAATAAACTCTAATATTTTGAAACAGATGAGAAATGGAAAGTATGTTTCAGTGGGAAACCTCTTTAGCAGATCTGCAGGAAAGGTCCACAAAGATGTATGTATTGCTATCTCTTTTTACAATCAACATGCTTGATGACTATAATGAACTGACAGGAAGGTTAGCTGGACTTGAACTATCACAAGCAAAGAGCACGAATTTTTGTTTTGTCCAATACTTATTTTAAACAAACAAAACAACTCTACTCATCAATCTTATTCCCCAATTTGAGAAGGTTAAAACGGTCCAGTGAAGCGAGATTCAGCGACTCCTAAGTCCATAAGCAACGATTAATGTAATCAGTTCTCCTGATAATAATGCAACTAAACTGAAAGATAGGGAAAACAGCTAATTCATGCAATGTACTATTATACCTCCTATTTCATAAAAGGTAATGTAATATTTAGTGACAACATAATGCAATGTAGTTTTAAGAGATTTTTCAAATAATACAACACGTTAAATTTTAGTAACAAATTCATTAAAAATGTAATACCAGTTACTGATTTAACAAAACCCAAATTCCATAATTAACAACCGTTATACAAGAACACCCCTTTCATCTTCATCCCCATTTCTGCTTTGAACCTAAAAAAACAAAAAATCAAACTCAAAATCGAACCAATCTCCGAGATATAACCCCAATAAATCTTCTTTTCTGAATTCCTAATTTTGATAATTGGAGCATGAAAGAGGGACGAAGAAAAGGAATTAAACCCCCAAATTCGAAGTCTCTAGCTTTTCATCCAATAAATTTATGTAACCCTAGCTTTTCATCCAAGAATTGAAACCCCAAATTCGAAGTCTCTTTCTATTGAGTTCCACAAGGGTTGTCGTTTTTGGTGTTGGATTTAGGGTTTCAATTCCGAATTGAAACCCAATTTCGGAAAATGAAAATTCGAAAATGGATCTGGGTTGTGTCTGGATTTGGGGATTCTGTAAACCCTAATTCTTCTGAAATTCGAGCCCCCAAATTCGAAGTCTCTATTCTGGGTTCTACAAGAGGAGAGTAATTTCGGCAAGGAAGTTGGGGTAGAAGCATAGAATCCGTTTTTGGGGTGGGGTTGAGCTGGGTGGTGTATATTGGCCAAGATTAAAGACATTGTTGTTGGTGATAGTGGGTTTTTGTTCATGTTCGATTTTCAATTTCAGATGTGAGTTTTCATGATCCTTGCTATTAATCTGGAAATTCCTTTCTTATGGCCGGTGATTGGGGGTGGAATTGTGGTGGTGTAGCGATCATGGTGGTGGCAGTCGTGGTGGTGTTGATGGTAATGGCAGTGGTGGGTTGATGGGTGGTGCTTGCCGCGGACTAGTAGCGGTGGTTGCCGGCGGCGTGATGGGTGGCAGAGATTGACCGGTGATAGGGAAGATGAAGAGAGAGGTAGTTAGTCTACTTAACGAATGTTGCTGCATTTAACATGGGTTAGTTTTTTTTACGGAAATGTCGCCATTTCCGTTAAGTTTCTTGACGTCATTAGGTTGATTTAACGCTTGTTGCATTATATGAAAAACTACAAGATAGTACATTGCATTAAGATGTCACTAATTAGTACATTGCATTAATTGTAAAAAATGGAAAAAGTACGTTGCATATTTTGGTCTTTCGGCCGGCAAGATATATACAAATTCAATTTAACCCATGGTTTCACGTTCGATAGGTACATATAGGAAAGCCCACTTGTCAGAAAGTAGAAAGTTTGGATTTTGAAGGCACAACAAGCACGACGAGGTTATGGAGCAGAATTGGCACAGTCTTAAGTAATTATATTCTAGTTACTTTCACTTTTAACAAACTAATCGCCCATCATTCTTCTAAATAAAGGTGTGGTAGTCTTATTAGCAAGTATGGAGTGCATATAAAAGAGCAAAGAAAAAGAATGGAAACATGTTCTGTAGGGGAAAACATGTCACAGTTTTTTTTTTTTATTATTATTTTTTAATTTACACATTCAACCATAATATCTTGGATTCTGCCCAGTGGGCTGATTTGTGTGACGAGTTGTTAGGTGTCAGACCTATTCCCCAAAACATGAAGTACGGGATGTTGAAGATCAAGTGGCTTTTGGAATAGTTCCCTGATATTAATAATCTTAGAGAGAATGCCATAAAAGCGGTTATTGATAGGAACACTCGTGCAGTCATGCCTATATCTTGGCATTACTAGGTCATATATCTTGTGATTCGCAGTAATTGCAAGGTAAAGCTCATATATTTGTCACTTCTTAGAGACATCGAAGGTGTTGGATCTTATAGCTTGGGCAGTGCTTCGTTGACCATCCTTTATCAAGAGCTTTGCTCAGCGAGTTCCCCCAGACTAGTCAGTGTGGAGGATTCATGCCGATTGTGCAGGTATGACTAGTTCAATACAGTATACACATGCACCCTATCATTTTAAAGTATATATATTTCATTTGTGTTGATTTTTGAACATATTTGGACATGAGAGAGATTGTTGTGTACCCAGCCGCAGTCGACATAAGTTTTTGATGGGGGCAAACGTAGATGACCCGTTGGGGGCCACGTATGATAGGACGACTACATATTAAAGTCATGAAGTTATATTTTTCTAATCTTTTGGAGTATAATTATCTTTAATTATGAATTTTAGTTGGCGGGGGACGTTATCCTTTAGTTATGTGACTAGACATAACCTGCGCAGCTATAGGAATGCATTGGAGAGTTTGACTGTTGATTAGGTTGTGTGGGAGTCATATAAAGACCATATCGCTCCAGAGTATTGCCTGCAAGCTGTTTGGAGGACGAAGGCACCTCTTATATGTTTCGAGAGGGTAGATTTGCACATGTCTGATCGAGTTATGCGCCAATTGGTCCCCGGATCGGTTGACACTGAGGTTAGATTGCATCAGATTGATAGATGGGGTAAACTAAGCATAAATTGGGTGGATCACCATGCCTCCTATATCGCATTATGGGAAGCACGTCTGCTGAATGTGGTGCCCCGGCCAGAGGACGAGATGGTGATGGCCTCTGGGTTAACTAAACGGATCAAATCTAAAGTATTTTTCAGTTTTCTATCTTGGTGAGCACAACTAGCAACCCAGAACAGACACTTCAAATCACTGCCCTTATGCTTCCACATAAAATTTCTCTTATATGCCTCAAGCAATATCGATGATGCACATTCGGCCACCAAGTATCTTCTGCAATTGTAGCAAGAATGTCATTATGACGATCAGAAAGTAATCATACCTCACGATATTTATTTGAATTTCTTGGGTCAACAATTATGTTTCATTCCTTTATATATGTTTTTGCTTCTCTGTTCAATCTAGAGTCCAGTAATTTCTTAATTGAGTTATGTGCATTTATTGCATGACCTAATATGGAATGAGGTTCTGGTTTTGATATGTAATACTTTTTAATGTGGGTGCGTTGAAGGCATCTCTTAAGAGCGGGATGCGAAAGTTGGAGACGTCGATTTGACTATGTTGACCGTGGTCGGGAAAGTAGACCCAACGGAACGTAGGGAGAAAGTGGAGCTAAAGGTCTAGAGGTTGAAGATGAGAGTAAATAGGTCATTTGCCATATCAATAACCAAGGGAAATGATGAAAATACCCTTTAAAAATAACGTGCTATGCACATGTCTTGTAAATCGTTAAAAATTTAACGATTCGTTAGATTTTACACCTAATTGCAACAAAATGACAAACTTAGGAACCGAATAGGCACGGATTAAAACATAGCTAGGGTATTGCAACTGTGTGTAGAAAACATGTTACCAAATTGCAATTTGCCCTTTGTAAAAATTGAAGTACATAGAACACTCCATGGAGTTTTTTTTTCTGCCCAAATTCCCCCTAACCACCATAATGACTAAATATATTTCTCTCTAGCCTTCTTTATAGATGTAATAAATGTAGAAATTATGAACTATAAAACCAAATAACCTATCTACTCTTATCTTTTACAATTACACCAACTCCAAAACCCATTATCAACACACTACCCAACACTAGGGTTATAAATGGTTCGGTTTGGTTCGGTCTCGGCCAATTTAGAGACCGAACCACTAATTACCGGTTTGGGAAAATTTCAGACCGAACCAAACTATGAAAAGATCAAACCGAATCGAACCAAACCAAACAACAATAGTTTCGTTCGATTTGGCTCAGACCGCGGTTCAGGAATGTGGTACAGACTGCTGTTTAGACCGTGGTTCAGACCGTGATCTAGAATATGGTTTAGATCGTGGTTCAACCCACAATTCACATAATGGTTTATATCACAGTTCAAATCATGGTTTAGACTCTATTCAAAGGAGAAAATTATGAAGAAAAAGATTTTTAGCTAATAAAGAATCTGAAGGAAGGAAGTGAAAACACTACAGAACTTTGTTAGCTATGTGCCTCAAGAATATAACACATGATGAAATGAATATTGAATAAGATGCAAAACGAGAGTTAGAAATGGTCTAATGCAATGTAGAAGTTTTAATAATTCAAAAGTGAAAGTTACTTAACATACAAATATATGATTAATATATGCGGTCTAACGGTTCGGTCTAGACATTTAGTTTAGTTTGGTTTGATCTGGTTTGGTCTGGAGGTGTCAGACCACAAACCAAACCGAATCACGCGATTTACCAATTTTTGAGACCGAAATGAACCACTTGTGCTCAAAAACTAAACCAACTTAGTTTGGTCCCAAAGCGTGGTCTGAACCGAACCGTTTATACACCTACCCAACTCTCACTCACCATTAACAAACACCACATATTAACTAATTTTTATTTTTTAAGAGATAATTGCTCATACTATAATAGTTGCACAATTAAAATGGGTAATAAATAGTTTTTTTTTAGTGCTAAAAATAAATAAATTGGTTGCTTGGTAAAAAGAAAATTGTTTAATATTTTTTTTCTTAAAAAACATTCAATAAAATTTGTTTTAAAAAGGATAATTATTAAATTATACAAGAAAAACTAATTTAAAAGATACAGACTGATAAAAACACTTGTTTAAATTACATTGTCAAACTATTTTTTTCTCATAAAACTTTTTCCTAATTTTTTAAATTTATTTATTTGTTAACGTACTGGTAACTCTAGTTAGGTTTAGAGTGTGTGAGACAGATGGAGTGGTATTTTAAAAAATACATAATTCTTACGCGTTAAATTTAGAAATTTTAGGTTTGGAAATATCATTTCTCATAATTTTCTGGTTGAGGCCTGAGGAAACTATTCCCAATAAAGGGGATAAAATAGCGACGTGGAAAAGGGAAGTAGATTGAAAGGGAGAGTTGATCATGAATTAACCGAGTCTTTAACGGTCAATTCTTTCCAACGGTCGAAAATTGGGCAACGATATTCTTAGCAATCAATTCAAATTTCAATCCTACAACCTACACAAAGTTTGCTACACAAGAGCGGAAGGGTTTGATCATGAATCAACAGTGGGTGATCCTCAGTCTTCAATGCTCAATTCATTCCAAACGTTCAAAAATTAGGTAACAGTAAACAATTTTGAATTCTCAATTCTCTTCTGTGTAAATTTTATTGTACCTCTATTCTCACTAATTTATGTGTACAGAAATTGGGGCAGATTGAATACGCCCTTTGACCTAACACGCGGGGGGATTAGAGATCAGAAATGGGCAACATACGGAAAGAAAGAGGCCAAAGAATGAAGGGTAATCATTTTAGATTTGCTTTACTTACTGTATCTGCCGAATTTGATTTGTTGAACCCTAAATCCATTTCAGAGTTGTTTCTACGGTAAGTTGGCTGATGATATTAGATTTTGACAAAAACTTGTGTGAGAACACTCCAACCCGTCTCATGGGTGAGACGGGTCATTTTTTTGACCCATTACCCGACCCACAACCCTGCTCCAGGACCCATGGGGGGACCCTGCCACGTGGCAGCCACTCATTGACCCATTTTTTTTATTTTTTTTTTTGTGCTTTTTTTAAAATTTTTATATTTTTTTTTTTGATTTTTTTCGGTTTGTGAAAAGTAATAGTTACCATCTCTTAAAGTAGTAGTTACCTTCTCTTAAAGTAATAGTGTTTTTCCTATGTTTTCTTCGTTTGCCAAAAGTAATACTTATTATAACTAAAATGTAACAAACGTGTTATTTATATGTAATAGTATTTGTACATAATTGTAATACATATGTATATATATCTATATATTTTCAAACAATAAGTTACAATGGGGTCAAATTTATCATGATACATGTAAAAGTATTACATTATCTATAGAAATCTGTTACAATTTCGTCAATCAAAGTGTTACATTTACTTGTATAAACTTACTATTACATTCATATACATAAGTTATTACTTTTCAAATGTTATTTTCTTTTAAAAAATAAAATTTAAAATACACATTATATTACATTTTAGCTAAAGCACTATTATATTTCAGCATAGATGATTATTACATTTAGATATTGTTTGGGTTACATGTAATTATATTTAGTATTACATTTGGAAAAATGGGTAAAAACGAGCTTTTGTTTTTTTAAAACAAGTATTACGTTTACTTATGAACAATGTTACTTTAAGAGATGGTAACTATTATTTTTTGCTAAACCACTGAAAAGCCGGATTTTATTTTATTTTTTTTCCGGCCAATGGTGGGTTGCCACATGGCGGGTTCGGCCCATGGGTCATGGGGCGACCCGTCTCATGCATGAGACGGATCCCCTTGTTCTCATGGGAGACCACCTCTTAGATTTTTACCAAATCAAGATTTGCTACCGAAACGCCCAAAATTTGATTTCTCTTATTTACGTTTTCTAATTTATTTTCTCGATTTCTTGATTTTATAAGCTATTCGTGATGGAATTCTTCATATCTCGGTTATGATATGCTGAGATATGCTTGGGATTTTCAATATTCATCATATCTCATTCATAGTTTAGTTGATATTCTAATATTGTTTTCTTATTTATCACGACATGGTAGAGTCCTACCATACTTAGTCTTTAGTATACCTAGTATAAATATGTCATTCTTATAATCATTTTATTAATCAAGAGAGAGAAAAATCAAGAATTTTGTTTTCATAAATAAAAGAAGGATGAAATTTTTCTTCTTGTTTATCCTTGTTTTCGCCAAATTCATCATGGTATCAGAGCTGTGATCGATCCAAAATCGCTTCTGCCTAATTTTTTTGTTTCTGATATTTTTTTTTGGTTTATTATTCCTTCTTCCCACAACCATGACAGCAGCAGTGAGACCAAATCTGATGTTTCAAAATTATTGGTTTGGAGATGGTGCAATGCGAGGGTGAAGGGTTTCATGAAGAAGGAAATATAAGATATAGTCAAGCTTGCAAATACGGAATAAGAGATTTGGGAAGACTTGCAAAACGTGTTGTTAGTGAGAGTATGCTTAGGGCATACTCCCTCCGTCCCAGCTCACTTGAGACTTTTTGACCAAAACCGGTCAACTTAAGGTCGGTTTGACCAACACTTTATAAAAATATTTATGTTCCAAAAAAATTTTTAAAAATTGTTATTGAGAGGATTTTTAATGGTGGTCATTTTACATTTTTTTAATTTTTGTTCGGATCATAAATATGTCTATAAAGTGTTGGTCAAACCGACCTTAAGTTGACCATTTTTTGTCAAAAAGTCTCAAGTGAGCTGGGACGGAGGGAGTATAAGCTAAAGCGTGCTATAACCCAAACGAATCAAGGAACAAAACAAATTAGTACAGCTAGTATGGAGACGTCAGCGAGTTGTGCAACCAGTTGTTCGGTAAGTTGTGCGATCGCGGGTGTGCAACCGGTTTTGCAAACAGAGAAGCCGAAGTGTACGTGCGGCGGAAAGATGTACCAATATGTGGGAAACTACTAACCGAAGGACGAAAGAAAATGTGAAGGGGCGACACAAATTTTGAGACACCTTGCAGAAAAGGCACATGCGAACAAAAGTCTCTGGTTGGAATGGTTGATCTTTTTATGTTCTTAATTGGCAAGTTGGGCGTTTGTATCCTTCACGCGCCAACTTGAGGGGGAGTGATGGAATTCATCATATCTAGGTTATGATATGCCGAGATATGCTTGGGATTTTCAATATTCACCATATCTCATTCCTAATTTAGTTGATATTCTAATATTGTTTTCTTATTTATCAAGATATGGTAGAGTCCCACCATACTTAGTCTTTAGTAAACCTAGTATAAATATGTCATTCTGGTAGGAATGGTTGATTTTTTAGTTCTTAATTCGCAAGTTGGACGTTTGTATCCTTCACGCGCCAACTTGAGGGGGAATGATGGAATTCATCATATCTCGGTTATGATATGCCGAGATATGCTTGGGATTTTCAATATTTACCATATCTCATTCCTAGTTTAGTTGATATTCTAGTATTGTTTTCTTATTTATCAAGATATGGTAGAGTCCTACCATGCTTAGTCGTTAGTATATCTAGTATAAAAATGTCATTCTTGTAATCATTTTATTAATCAAGAGAGAGAAAGATCAAGAATTTTATTATCATAAATAAAAGAATGATGAAATTTCTCTTATTGTTCATCCATATTTACGCCAAATTCATCAATTTGGCTTGTGTGTTCAAATGTCTCCATTCCGATGATCATCTTCTAATTGATTTATGGATATCTGCTCAGCACCATTCATCTAACTAAGGTGACCTAATTAATGGAACTTACAAACGTTTTGATTAGCTAGAGATTATTCTTCCTTTGGATATAAGTTTATAAGATTATTTTGCCTTTAGATGGACAATGACAACGTCAAAGAAGAAGGTGCTGACAATCACACCGAACCTATTGTTTCTCTTTATGCTATAGTAGGACTACGTCACCCAAATACACTTCAGGTGCACGTGCGGGTGAAAAATACTTCTCTGCTTGCAATGATCGATTCAGATAGCACCCATAATTTTATCAACACAAAAACTCCTCTCTCACTTGGACCGCCAATAACAACTCGCCCAGATTTTCGTGTGCAAGTCGGTAATGGTGAAAAAATTCTCAGTTCAGGTGTTTGTGAGCAAGTAAAATTGAGTAAGGATGGTGTCACTTTTCTGATAACTCTTTTTGTGCTACCAATAACAAGCTATCTATTTTTGAATCATAATCTTCATCATCTTCACCAGACACATCATTAACCGGCACATCATCAACCGAAACATCCTCACCTGGCAAACATCTACGACACAATCTCTGGTTACTTGGAGCCATGCCAGCCCCTCGGTTGTAATTGAGCGAATTCTCATAAAAAGTCTCTGTTTGGGCCCTCGCCAGCCTCTCGGTTGTTATAACTCTTTGAATTCACATAAAGTGTCTTTGTCTCTGAACAATGTTCATTCATGTCATGATTATACTCAATATCAGTCCCATCCCCACGGATATCAAACACCTTTATAGCCTTAATGACAATATACAACTGCAAGTTACTCATTCCAGCAAATTGAGCATTAACACCAAACATTAACGCCACACTATTATCGCCTTGAATATGAAAAGGAAATAGTTTGCGATTTTATGATCAAAGGAACGAGGAAACCTACAAGTAACTTTCACTGGAATCTTGTTCGATATATCCCAAATGTTTATACAACTGATCAATCAAATAACTGTAAGTCTATATATATGTATCGCTCTAAGACCAAATTTCGGCTCTTTCTTCAAAATGAGGACCATTAATGTAGTAAAGATGCACACTTAATAGAGGTAAATTTGACAGTTTTGTCACTAATTCATGATAATAATTGTTTTATTTAAGAATTGTGCAAATGCCAAAATAGACAGTTATTTTGGACCGGAGGCCTAACCCTATCATTTAAATTCATTAATAGATTGAAACAAGTTTTCGTTGTAATTTTGATGCTCCAAGAAAATCAATTAATTGAGGCTTTGACCAATAAGTCCCTCAGCCAAATGAAAACAACCAATAAGGACAGACATTATAGAAACTTGCCAAAAAGTCCTTAGATTTTTGTTGGACCGAAATGCCCCTCCACTCCCTGATGCGCGTGTGCAGGCGGACCCAAAAAAAAAAAACTGACGCTAAGCGCGGGTAGAACCAACGCTTTTTATTTCATCTCTCTCCTCCTCCCTACTTTTTCTCTATCTTCTTTTTTTTTGCCTCAAAATTTTAAAATGTAATATCTTAAAATCTAAAAATCAAAAAAATAATCCGAGACCACCGTTTTAATCGTGTCGTCAAAACGAATTAAACAAGTACACTCAACACATAATTCCAATTTTATAAATAAAAATCTTATTTTTCACTAGTAAAATTTGAGAAAACCATTTTTCATTTCTCAATTAATTTCACAATTTTAGAAAATAAGAATTTCATTTTTAACTTGTAAAATGATTTTAGCTGATTTATCAGTTTTGTGATTTCTCAGTTGTGTAATTTAACAGTTGTGTCAATTTTTTTCATTTCTCAATTAATTTCACAATTTTAGAAAATCAACTTTCATTTTTCACTTGTAAAATGATTTTTCAACTGATTTCTCACTTGTGTGATTTCTTAGTTGTATGATTTAACAGTTGTGTTATTTTTTCATTTTTCACTTGTAAAATAATTTTTCAACTGAGTTCACAGTTGTATGATTTATCAGTTATGTGATTACACAATTGTGTAATTTAACAGTTGTGTCATTTTTTCATTTTTCACTTGTGAAAATTGATAAATTCATCTCTCAATTTTTCAAAATTATTATAATAACTGAGACGTGTATTTCACAGTTGTCACACATGAATTTGAATATAATATCTGGGACATTCATTTCACGGTTATTCACACATGATGTTTGAGTTTAATAACTGAGACATTGATATCACAGTTGTATGATTTCACATTTGCTCATAATTGAGTATAAAAATTGATAAAAATATCTCTCAATTTTTCACAATTTCATCTCTCAGTTTTTCACAAGTGATAACTCAATTTCCCGGTTATTTAATTATAACGATTTGAGTATAAAAATTGATAAAATCATCTCTTAATTTTAAACAATTTTTCACATTTAAAATTGATAAATTCATCTCAGTAATTTTTTTTTTCACTTGTAATTTTTCACTTACAATTTTTCACAATTATGTTCAAAACAAACAACTCATTATAAAACCCTCAATGAAGGTGAATAAGTATAGAAGGAAAAGGGGCCACAAACTGATTACAAATGACTATGTCATTCTTTTTGTTGGAAATCCCAATTCATACAGTGAGTGAGCCAAACAGACCGTACAACCACTATTGCAGTAAGGTGTAAACTTCAGTACATCAGTAAACTACGCAAGGAGATCCCATGGCCAATAAATACACCATTGAGAGAAAAAACTGAAATTCCAGGAGCATCCATCTTTTTTTGCTTTGTTTGAAACAATAAACGAACTTCCATGACCCCCGCTATCAATGACTCCGGAGTTCTATTTTATGTTGTTCTTTCAGGGCTCCGGCTGACTGCTTGGTCGGTGGTGGACATTTTGCCGGTGGGGAGAGATGGATCTGAGGGAGAAAAACGATTGGAGAAGTTAGGGAGTATGTAGGCGACGTGTTTGAGGGCTTGTTCGCCGGAGAGATGGGGGTCAGAGTGGCCGGAGAAGAGGAAGGGTTAGCGAGGTCAGAGAGAGAGAGAGAGAGAGAGAGAGAGAGAGAGAGAAATCGATCGAGAAAGAGAGTGTGTCTCCTAGGTTTACGATTTGGGGGAGGAGGGGTAAAAGACGTGGTATATAGCGAGGGTAGTTATGTCATTTAAAAAGTGCGAGGGGTTTATTGGGAAAATTGATTTCAACCTAGGGACCTTAAGATATAATATGAAATGTTGTATTTTTATTGGCAAATACCACTCTCTATCAGAGACTTATTGGTAAAAATCCCTTAATTTAGACTAAAATATGAATGGAAAAAACATCGGTGAAGATCTATACTTTACGTGGGCATGTAATTAAACCAACCCAACCAAACAAGTCTTAACGCGGAAAATGAGTTGATGATGTTATAGTACTACTTTTGGTTTTGATGTTACTTTATGCTATAAATAAACTTATTAAAATGTACAAACACATTGCACATATGTACAATCCAATTTGGTAGTATTAATTGTAGGGAGGAGAGAGAGAGAGATCAGTTTCTAAATTTAGAAGCGTTACCTGTCTGTATATTTGTCGGTTATCAATGGGAGGCTGCTGTAGCACCGGACATAACCGAAAAAGTCGCAAAAATGGCGCCAATGGTTCGGTTCCCGAGGACGTCGGCCATAAATACCGACCGGCCTACGACGATCCGTCCTCACAACTCCCGACAACCACCACCACCCCCACTCCCACCTCATCCTCCATTCCCACCACCAATCAAAGCGACATGGCACATTCCCTTCCGTACGGCGGCGCCGACTCATCGTTGCGAGCTCTCGCCGGGAAAGCGGAGGGGTTTGGCCGTTGCGCTATTGGTGGATTGAATGGAGCCCTATATTCCGTCACCACTCTTGCTGGTAAGTTATTGCTCGTTTCGTTACTGATGTTAGGGTTAATTTTAATTTGGTAATTTTGTGGTTTGTGCACTTTGTATTTGATTTGTTCGATTATGATGAAATTCAGAAATGGACTTTATTTTTCATTTGAAAACTGAATTGGTCTATATTCTTGTGCAATTTGTAAATTCACGTTTCATTATTTCTTTCTTTCGGAAAATGCTGTAGATTTGCTATGAGTTTTTATTTTCGCATCATGCTTGTGCTTAAACTGTAAATGGTGGTCCATTTATTTATTCAAATAAACACCAGGAATAGGAATTCTGCTGATGCAGGGCAAGGTTATAAGTCAAGGTTTCATGATTACCTTATCACACTCGAATCGTTTTCCTGTAACTATTTAAAAGTGAACTATGTGAATTGGGGGGTCTGATCAGATAATTAAATTATATCTTTCTAATAATGGGTTTTGATATAAATGGATGTTTTTTCACTAATAAATGTAATGGCTTCAACTTGTTATAGATGATGGGCCTGGGTCACTTCGCCAGGGATGTCGTCTGAAAGAACCTTTGTGGATTGTATTTAATATTTCGGGTACCATTGATCTGAAGTCTTATTTGACCGTATCATCTTATAAGACCATTGATGGGCGTGGTCAGAGAATTAAGATCAGTGGAAAAGGGTTGAGGCTTAAAGAGTGTGAACACGTGATAATATGCAATCTCGAGTTTGAAGGGGGAAGAGGACCTGATGCTGATGCCATTCAGATTAAGCCTCACTCAAAGCATATATGGATTGACCGATGTAGGCTTCAGGACTATGATGATGGAATGATTGATATCACTCGAGAGAGCACCGATATTACTGTTTCACGGTGAGAAACTTGTACTTATAAATGAAATTTATGTATTTGTATAAACTTATTTAACCGATAAAGATTCAATTGTTGCATTCAGTTGTCACTTTTCGAGGCATAACAAGACAATGCTGATTGGGGCAGACCCTTCCCACACTAGTGACAGATGTATTCGTGTCACCATTCACCATTGTTTTTTTGATGGAACTCGTCAGAGGCATCCTCGTGTGAGGTTTGCGAAAGTCCATTTGTATAATAATTACACCAGAAACTGGGGGGTTTATGCTGTTTGTGCCAGTGTAGAATCACAGGTCAGCAACTTATATGAGTTTTTTTTTTTACTTCTGCATTGTTGTTATTGTCTTTTTGAACAATTATATATCCCGTCCACGATTCTTATACGCTCATCCATATATACGCTTTTCATTGTTGTTGCTTTTTTGCAGATATACTCGCAGTGTAATATATATGAAGCAGGACCTGCAGGACCGAAGAAGGTGGCCTTTAAGCATTACACAGAAAAGGTTTACTATTTACGTTTTTCAGATCATTGTGTTATTTATGCAATTGCACTATCCGCTTACGTTTTGTACAGTATGTGTTGAGGTACAACCCAAAGTCCCACATCGGCAATTGTGGAAACAATTGCAAGGTATATAATAGCACCCACCCACTTCATTAGTATGAAGCCTTTTGGGAAGTTCCCAAAAACATATCCGTGCGGGCTAGGCCCAAAGCGGACAATATCATACTAACGTGAGAAAGTGGTGGTGGTGGTCGCGGTCCCTACAAGTGGTATCAGAGCCATGGTTCTGATGTTCCTGACCGGGTGACTTCATTAGTATGAGGCCTTTTGGGAAGTTCCCAAAAACAAATCCGTGCGGGCTAGGCCCAAAGCGGACAATACCATACTAATGTGGGAATGTGGTGGTGGTGGTCGCGGTCCCTACAATATGTAATACATTATCATTTATTAGTTCTGTCCAAAAGTGATCTTGAACAAAAATGGGCACTCGGAGTGGGACTAATGGAGTATTGATAAAAGAATAATTCACAATAAACAGTGTGCGTAAGTGTAGCATGATAAAATGGGCTTTTGAGAGAGTATGGTGGATAAACAGTACTATAATATTGTTATATGACCTTACTTTTGACATATGAGCCTGCATCAGATACCTACTAAATTGGTGATTGTTGTTTTGTGTAGGCGGCTGACAAAGAAGAGGCAGGTACGGGTCACATTAAGTCTGAAGGCGACTTATTTGTTAATGGAACTCAATCCGGATTGCAGACAGATTGTGAGAAGAGCCCATTTCATCCAAGCCAACACTACCAGACATGGACTGTGGAGCCTCCGAGCGATGCCCTTAAGCATGTTCTGCAGCATTGTACAGGCTGGCAAGCCGTTCCGAGGCCAGCCGACCACTAATGAGTTGCCTAACAAGCTTAATAAAACTCCGTTCTGAGGACAGCTATTCAGAAACCAGTTGTGCCTAGCAAGGTTGAAGGGTACCAAAGTCAATGCCAATGTTACATTTACGGTGTGTCCTACAATTAGGTGTATTAGTAAGTGTTTCAGTGTGTATATAAACGAAACGTTTGAAAGTTCTGTAAATGACCATTTTCATAATCAAAGCATTGGCATGTCAACAGTCAGACTGTCTTCAATTCTTGCTAGATTCAACAACCCAGACTTGCTCTGTAATCTCCAACATTTTGTGCAAACTACGAGGTAAACAACCATTCAGATTCCGGGGGGAAAAGGCTACACTTACACAAAGTGTATGGAACCTTCCTATACACCACAAATAAAATAATGCCAAGTGTCTTAGATGGAGCCCATGGAAGAATCTATCTTAAAATGAAAATTTGAATCTGATTTTTTTGAATTTAAATTCAAATCTAAACAACTTAATTAATGAGCTCTTTGGAAGTTGATCAATTGCTAGATAATTAATGAGCTTTTCTTTCCATTCTCTCTTCACAATCCCCCATTTCTGAAAGGGTTAATTGCAATTTAGACCCTGAAGTACCATACCACCCTTCCAAGCGAACCCCGATGTGTTATTTTTGTCAAATCGGGTCTTGATGATTTTTAAACTCGCCAAATAAGGCCTTTTTGACGGATTTCGTTAGAAAGTTAGTTATGTGGCATGTGCCATGCACGTGACTGACGGAATTGGGTGACTTTGAATTGATATTTCTTTTAAGGGGCCTAAAGAAAAATTCTAAACTTATAAGGGCTAAAATAAAAATAATTTTCAAACTATTAAATAAAACTTCACAAAATAAATTCATTATCATGTATTTTCATCAATATTTTTTTAAAAAATTTCATATATATTTTCTTAATTAATTAATATTTACTCACCAATCATAAATTTTTTAAAAAGATAGTATTCACATAATAAATAAAAATTCATATTTTTGAGACATGAACTATCTTGATTTATAATTGTAATTTTTTTAATTAAAATTTTTAAATACTATCCATATAATAAATAAAAAATTATTAAAAAAACTACTCCCTCTGTCCCACGTTAAGGTTCTTACTTTCCTTTTTAGTCTATCCCAATTTAAGGTTCTTACTTTACTTTATTACCTAAAATGGAAAGTGGGACACACTTGTCATTCTCACAACAAAAACTCCTTACTCACTTTCTCTTTCCTACTTTACTTTTCATACTCACAACATTTATTTTTTCTTAATCTCCGTGTAAAGTCAAACTAAAAACTAAGAACATTAATTTAGGACGGAGGGAGTATCAAGAAAAAAAGAAAGAAAAAAACCCAGTTCTTCTTCTTGAGCTTTCTATGCATAATTCTCCCCCTTTCTTCATCTTCCATAACCACCCACTCCATCCTCCACCATATCCACCACCGATCCTCCACCATATCCACCACCAATGCACCACCGTCCACCACCAATGCACCACCGTCCACCAATAATCACAACATCACCAAAATCACCCAAATAAAATTCATAATTTATCAACGAAATTGAATTAAAACTTGAAATTAACATAACACAAAATCAAAAAGTCAAAATCGAGATTCTTCCTCCGCAGCCAACTATGGTACTACTAAGGTTTTTTTTCTCTCTGCAAATTTACTTTTCTTGACCTTTGCTCAAACACATCTTGGCCTCCCTCAACATCGACTCTTTCTGCAAATTTTCATCTCCCACTCTCTTTCTCTCTCTAGATCCAGTTGGGTAACGCAGGTGGGTGAGTCGGGTCCCGACCGGATTATACTTCTGGACCGTTTTGAACAATTCAGGTCGGGATTTTAAGAGCGACGGGATATTACTCTTTCCGCACCGGTTTTAGTTACAGCACCGGCAACTTTGATCGGGAAAAAATTGATCGGGAAAGGACTTAAAAAAAGAGATAGTGCGTGCTTTTGTTTTTCTAGGTTCGCCGGAGTAGTGGGAGACGGTCGCCGGAGTAGGGAGATCGGAGTGGTCGCCGGAGGTAGGAAGGGGTGGCCGGAGCATGAGGGGAGGTAGAGAGTGTGTGTGTGTGTGACGGGAGGAAGAGGATGGGGATATGATTTTTTTTTGTTCCACCCCCTTCTTTTTGGAATATGTCATTTATAACCCCTTCAAACTTAATCGCAATTCAAACTACCCAATTTCGTTAGTCACGTGCTTGGCACATGCTTTTTAACTAACTTTTTAACGAAATCCATCAAAAAGGCCTTAACTGGCGAGTTTTAAAAACATCAAGACCCGATTTGAAACACATTGGGGTTCGCTTGGAAGGGTGGTATGGTACTTCAGGGTCTAAATTGTCATTAACCCTTTCTGAAATTATTACCTAACCAAACCTTTAACATTTTTACTTTTATTCTCAGACACTGGAATTTCAAAAATGTAAATCATCTATTCGGGTCCAATATGAAAGAATGAGAAGACCACCAGCGTCAATTTATTGCCTTGGTACTATATTCTTCTTCACTGTAGTCTCTTTTCACAAAAAAATGAATACATATACACAATCAAATCATCTAAATTAACTTAAGTAACCCTCTTTTCACCAAAAAAAAAAAAAAGGTTAAAAATTAAAACATGTGCAATAGAAGTCCTCACCACTTTTCCTATATTTTTATTACAAAAAACCGAAATAAAAGCACCGAAAAATGTAAAATGCACATAAAGAGAGATAGAGAGATGTACATAGAAAGACGGTCCCCTCCATCAATCGCATGGGATTGAACAACTCAATTGTGTCCTCAAATCCACTTCGATTTTATTAAATACCTGCAATATGGAATTTCAAATTAGGGTTTCAAGATTGAATACATTATCTCAAATCGAAGCCATAACTTGAAATCAGAGATGGCGATGATTGCAACAGCGACGGCGAAGGAATAGATAACATGGAAGTAACTTACATGTTGAACGGCTTTAAGAAGGAGATCTAAGATGGACAAACGGCGTCACGGCCATCACCGGTCAGGCAGCTTTAAATAGAGATAGATCAGCACAGAGTGAGAGAGACGGCGTTGAGATTTGAGACTAAATGAAAATATATTTTCTGAACCCTAGAGATTTTTTTTTATATACATAGGGTGATGAGATGTATATTTCAAGAACATGGGGGGTTATATATAAATTGTAAGGTTAATTAGTTCGGGTCGGATCGGGTCGGGCTGGAGGTGCTACCGAACCCGGTCGGAACATAAAAAACTATACCAAACCCGAATTTTACGGATTGGATCACCCTCGGAACGGATCAGGTTCGGCTAAATTGTCATCCCTACTCACAACCATCTCGCTACCACTACAAGCACAACCGCCACCAACAACGACACCACCAGCATTATACAATCGTCACCACTTATACCACCATTACATATAGACATATCCAACCCGTACCCGTGAAGACCCGTGAAACCAGACCCGAATTTGACCCGTAAGACCCGGACCCGTCGGAACTGTACCCGTGTTCGATGCGGTTCGGTTACGGTTCCTCCTTTTTAAACAACTTGTTAAACAAATCTTGTTAAAGCTTTAACAGTTAAATTTGAAAAAAATATATTAAAAATATTAGAAAGAAGGAACCGTATGACCCATGGACCTAGAACCGTAAAAACCGTGTAGGACCCACACCCGTACCCGTACATGTCACGGTTCAGTTCCGGTTCTTTCGTAATCTTTACATGGAGGAGTTCAATCTGAAGATGTCCTCTGTTATGGATCAAGGGAGGCTGTTTTGGAGGATGGAAGATGGTGTTGAAGTTTTAGCGAAACCAAAAGTAGACAATTGTATTGTTAGGGTGGAAGAAGGGGAGGAAGCTAATGTTATGTTACTAAGGACTCCTCCTAACAAGAGGTTAACAAAAAAAGGAAGGCAAATATAGCTCAAGGTGGAAAAAGAAAGCAACTCAAGTTTTAAGTTTGTTCATGTTCTTGGTTAGGTTTTTCATGTTTTTGGTTCTATGTCGAGATACTCACCGGATTCTAATTAAGAAGTAATGATATTTGGTTTTCCTTTGTTATTGTTGTTGCAACTTTTACTCACGTAATATTTCAAGTTCAATGACTAGTTGTATTCACTTAATGATATTATAAAGTGCAAACCGGTATAAAATACTTGTTACATACTCCCTCCGTCCCAAAATAATATTCAGTGGCTATTTGATCTACTCCATCACCTACAGACTTACTGGACTAACTTGCTGCTAAGGCTTTGTCAATGGCTGGGGTTGTTAAGGTGGAAGAAGGTGAGGCGTTGGGTTTATTTCATGCACTATCATGGGCAGTTCATATGGGTTATGCCAAAGTTGAATTTGAAGTGAACTCTAAGGTGGTTTTGCTACAAAGAACCTGACAGAGCTGGAAGGATTGCTTCAACACCTTAAAATTTGATCAAACGTAAAGCCAATGTTCTTAAAGATTATAGCTTAAAGATTATAGATTATTCTCGGTCCATTTGATCAACACCTTAACATTTGTGATTGTCAATAAAATCCTTTGAGTGTCAAAACAAACAAACACACAGGTTGAGATTCAATTTTAGATAAATACTCCTTCCGTCCCATTTCAAAAAGCATTAAAAAATTTCTATTTTAGGATTTTGCAATTTTAGTTGGGACACCCAAAATGACAAATTTTGCAATTTAAAATGAGACGGAGGGAGTATAAGAATAATTAAATATGAAAGATCATTTTGGGACGGAGGGATACGAAATGAACAAAACCAAAAGGTGACCAATTCATTTGATAGCTGTTACATTCCCTACGGGTATGTCATTTTCAATAAGGAATAGAGTTTCATTAATTAGTTACAGCCATTTAAGGACTGCTGTTATGGTTATTTACGAGAAAGAGACCCTTAATGATCCTTAAGTTAGTACATAATTTAATTATTAAATAAAATATTATGAATATATGAAACATCAATTTGTGAAATAAAAATTACTATTATTTTATTAATTCGTGATATGCTGTAAGTTCTATCTTGCTTCCAGTAGCAGGTCTGTGATATGTATGGGTTATGTCTTCAATACTAGTATACCTCAAAATTGATCATGTTTTTTTTTTTTTTTTTTTTTTTTTTTTGTGGTGAATGTTATTGGAATAGGTCATCTGGTGTAACCTTTCCTTTTGAAAAAAAATGGGTGGTATTGATTTTGAAAAAAGAGAAATGAGGGTGGAAAATGTATCATCTTCCGATCACCCCTCTTCAGGCTGTATATGTGAATTTGTGTTTGTGAATTTTTGACATTGCCAATTTGCCATTACTTTTATCTTTGATCGAGTACGGAGTAGTGATATGTCTTGAACCTCCAAACCAGGTTATTCATCTCCTTTTCTCATCTGTAATACTTTTGTTAATATAAATGCATTTCTTATCATTATCAATACTATCACCTGTTGGAATAGAGATCGTAAAGGAAACAAAGAGAAGAAAATCTGCGTCGAGGCGAGCGGACGCCTGGTCTCGGCAGAAAGAATCAGTCGTTTAGCGCAAGGAGTAAGCGGGCGCTTGGGCCTCACCAAGCGGGCGCTCGGGTACCGTGACCTGAATTCGGGGAATAGCAGTATTTTCGGGTTTTCTCTTATGTTTATATTTAGGTCTTATTCTAGATTGTGTATTTAAGCAATGTTCCGCCCCCATACTCATTGTAACTCAGATTTAACATATTATAGTGCAATATCCTGGCTTAGTGCCCCCAAACGTAGTCAAACATATTGACGAACTGGGTAAACAATTCCTTGTGTTCTCTTGTCTGTTGCTTTGCTATTTCTTGTGCTTGTTTGTGGTGCGGTGATTTCTTGCGATTTGCTTGGGTGTTGGAGGGATTTTTCCACAACAACTGGTATCAGAGCTCTGGTTGAACGATCAGGGTTTATCGGGCGATTCGGGTTTATCAAGCAATCAAGAATGGGCAAGGATAAACAAGCGGTGGAGAAATTTGATGGGTCTGACTATGCGTTTTGGAGGATGCAAATAGAGGATCTCTTTTACAACAAAGATCTCTATAAGCCTTTAACAGGAGTCAAGCCAGAAAGCGAAAAACAGGAAGATTGGGATCTTATGGATCAGAAAGCCCTAGGGGTGGTTCGATATACTTTGTCAAAGTGGATCGCGAAGACTACCAAGAAGGCGAAAACCACCAAGGAGCTATTGGATTATCTTACTGAGAGATTTGAAACTCCATCTGCTGCAAATAAGGTTGATTTGATACGCAATACGGGTAATCTCAAGATGCAAGAGGGAGGATCCATAGCCAAACACATTGATGAGTTTATGGATGTTATAGACTCATTGGCGGCGTTGGATATTACGTTTGGGGATGAGGTTCATGCTTGTCAATTGCTAGCGTCCTTACTAGGAAGTTGGAGCGGAACGGTAACAGCGTTAAATGCTTCAGCGGGTAAGAACAAATTGAAGTATGATGATGTCAAGGACTTTCTTCTAGGCGAAGAAAATCGCATAAAGAAGTTGGGGACACCATATACTTTGGGATCGGTTTTAGCTACAACTAGCAGGGGAAAGCCGGGTACTAGAAATAAGGGGAGAACCGAATCATAGGAAAACGTAGGAGGTGGTGAGTACAGGCCTAGGGAGAACAAGAATGCACCAAGGGTTGCCAAGGGATCGGTTAAGTGCTATCATTGTAAGGAGTTAGGACACTATAAGAGGGATTGTCCCAGGCGAGGGGATAAATCGGCGAATGTGATAACTGAGGGTGAAGATGTACTGATTCTGAGTGTTAGTAGTGCGCTAGAATCATGTGTGCTGGATTCGGGGGCATCATTCCACTCATGCGGGTATGCAGAGGAGATGAAAAATTATACTTCCGGTGATTTCGGAAAGGTCTATATGGTGGATGGCAAGATTTTGGAAATCAAGGGGAAGGGGGATGTCAGAATATGAGCATCGGACGAGAAGGTCTTACATCTACACGGAGGTCAGATACATTCCGGGTTTGAAAAAGAACCTGTTATCAGTTGGGCAGCTGGGTGAAGAAGGTTACACGGTAACTTTTAGCTGCAAGAACTGGATTATTACCAAGGAGGATTCTGAGATCGCTCAGGGTAATAAGGAAGGAAGATTGTATTTGACGAAAAACACCAAGGATAGTATCGCGGTGGCGTCAGCCAAGGGTGATTCGGATTTGTGGCACTGTCGATTGGGTTACATGAATGAGAAGGGGGTGCGGGTAATTTGCTCAAAGGGAAGACTACCGGGTTTGAAGATAGTCGACGTAGGGATTTACGAAGACTGTGTATTCGGCAAACAGGCGAAGAGTAATTTCTCGAGGACAGGTGGGGCTTTGAGGGAAGCAAAATTGGAATTGGTTCATACGGATTTGTGGAGACCGGCCCCGGTAACTTCTCTAGGTGGTGCGTCATACTACATGACTTTCATTAATGGTGGGGAGTATGAGATCGGGGAGTTTAAGGAATACTGTGATGCGAATGAAATTTGCATGGATATTCCAGACTCGGGTGGGAGCAGGACGGTTCATGATGACCAAGGTCAAGGGGTCACTGAAGATGAACTACATACTCTAGGACCGGATATTCCGCTGTGCAGATCTAACAGAAAGTGTGGATCGGCTATGCTCTATGTTTCTCAAGCAAGGAGAAGTTGAAGCTGTGTATAGCTTCAACGGGGCTTGGAGAATAGGGGAGGAAGATGACACTACCATGATCGAGGTGAGCACTATGGCACTAAGGATGAGTTGAAGACGGATACGGGGCTTGTATACACGGGTTGATCTCTAGGTGGGAGATTGTTGGAATAGAGATCGTAAAGGAAACAAAGAGAAGAAAATCTGCGTCGGAGGCGAGCGGGCGCCTGGTCTGCACCAGGCGGGCACCTGGTCTCGGCAGAAAGAATCATTCGTTTAGCGCAAGGAGTAAGAGGGCGCTTGGGCCTGACCAAGCGGGCGCTCGGGTGCCGCGACCTGAATTCGGGGAATAGCAGTATTTTCGGGTTTTCTCTTATGTTTAGGTTTAGGTCTTATTCTAGATTGTGTATTTAAGCAATGTTCCGCCCCCATACTCATTGTAACTCAGATTTAACATATTATAGTGCAAGATCTTAGCTTGGTAGTGCCCCCAGACGTAGTCAAACATATTGACGACTGGGTAAACAATTTCTTGTGTTCTTTTGTCTTTTGCTTTGCTATTTCTCGTGCTTGTTTGTGGTGCGGTGATTTCTTGCGAATTTTCTAATTTGATCTTTATTAGATTATTCTAAATTTGTTTCTTGGGCGTTGGAGGGCTTTTTCCACAACATCACCATCCCAAAATGAATATCATTTTTGTTCTCGATAAAGAATAAAAATGGGCATTTATTTTGGGATGAAGGGTATTTTTTTTTAAAATCATTTTTAAGAATATATATCTTGTGTATATGTGCAATAGATGGGTGGTAGAAAATGGGAAGACTTGCCTGTGGACTGCTTGCTGGATATATTTACAAGAGTGGGATTGGTATCTTTGGTGGATGGAGTGCAATTTGTATGCAAGTCATGGTACGTACAAAGCCACTCTCAGTCGTTTTTGCTGGCAATCTATCATCTTTCCAGATGATGATGTTGTGGAGTTTTTTTCGTCGGATAGTTTTTGGTATTTTTTTTTCACTAAATCGCAAATGTCTGATATTATCGGAGATGAATATGTTAAAAAGTCCCTTAAAGCTTTTGTTAAGTTTCTGATCCATCGTAGCCATGGATCCGTCACTGTGCTTTCTTTTCCACCCAGATTCTTATTAACACTCAAAGTGCTCAACAATATCAGTGAAGGGTAAGTTTCAGTCTTTGTTAAACTACTTAAAGCTTCACATCTTTTCAAGCACATACATACATGTATGAATCTGTACACATTCAAACACACACACACACACACACACACATACATATGTATATCTCTGTACAGCCCTGCGTTGAATTTTAAGTGTTAATTGATTTTTCCACGATTTAAGAAACATGCTTCAATTGTTTGTGCATTGGTAGCCATAAGAAATTAACATCCTTTTTTTTTTTTTTTTTTTTTTTTATGGAGCAGATGTCTATATTTAAAGAAACTGGTTTTACCATACGTGCCAGTTGCCACAAGATGATATGTCAAAGATTTCAAGCTTGATCTGCAATTTGAAAAACTTGGAGGCTTTGCAAGTTACTGGTTATAACTCAATTTGGAGTCGGATTTTCCATCCAGATTACGTCGAATGCAAAATATTCAAAGAATTTATTCCTCAAATTAGTGTCCACTGCAAGAAATTTGTGGCTTTAAGTTTAGTTGGGGTCGGTTTTCTGAATGTCTAGCTGAATCTCATCGAAGCAATCTGTACCTGAAATGCTGTTTGTTTTGTTGGTAATTTCTTTCATTGTTACCCTTTTCTCTGTTGCAAAATGTGTGTGAAAAACAATCACACGACTTTCGGGATCCGGGGGGGGGGGGGTATTTTCTATTTTCGACTTTGAAGAATCCTCTACATAATATTTTCTGTAAGCTTACCAAGCAGCGTTTTGGATGACCACGGTTGAAACTCTATATTTTTAACAGAGCTTTGATTGAAAGAGATCAATAAAGTTACAAAATGTGGTTTACAAAATGAGGTGTCATAATTGTATTGGTGTTTTTAATTAGAGTGATGTAGCTAATAAAATATCGCCACCTGTAGATACCCCAGAAAAACCACAACTTGGCTAGAGCGGTGAATTATCTTAGGATGTCTATTTTGGTTTTAAGTGTTTAGAGTCGCCACCTATATTTTTTAAATGAACATAAGAAAAACCTAAAAATAGCCTATTTTATGTTACGAAACCAAAGATTCGGGAAGAGAAGGGTTCGGGGGTTAGGTGACGGAGTGAGAAATACTTAAACACCCACTCCGTCCGGCTTAAGCCGGTCTTGCTACTATTGATGTTCTAATGTAAAAAAGTCCTTGTATTAATATAAAATGTACTAACAATTACAATGGAAATAAAAGGGAAAAATTCTTTGTATATTGATTTGTGTCAAAGATTACATGTAACAACTATGCTAGCAATTACATTAAAAGATAAATGGTAAATTAAAATAGAGTTTAGAATGTTGGAATGTAACCTTGACCAAACTTCAATAGTGAAGTGGCCTTTTTGGTTGTATTCCTTTTTATGGAGATTGCACACCCATAAGAGAGATAGGAAGATGGAGAAAGCAAAGAAAGAGTTTATTTAAGAAAAGATGAAGAGATTTAATAAAACAAGAATAAGAGTTTTAGAAGAAGAGAATGAACATTGTACCTTGTGCTTGAATGGGGAAGAACCAATTTGTCTATAGTAACCACTCTTGAAAATGAACCTTTAGTTTGAGAGAGTTTTTGAGTCAAGAATTGGTGATCTTTTTGTGTTCAAAGATTCCTCCTTTGCCAAGAAATGTTCCTCCTTTTTCCATGGTGGAATGAAGGGGTATTTATAGGTGTTAGGAATGTGTTTGTGGTCACAAATATTGCATTTCCCCGGATCAAGCCAAGGCATAATGGTTTTGGGGGTTACAAATCAGAAAAGGAGGGAAATTTGGCAAAATCTGATATTCTGGAAGCGGGAGGCACGCTCGTCCCACCCCCCTATGGGATGCGCGCGCCTCCCACAAAGGAAGGAAAAGGCGCGATCGTCCCATCTTCAGAAAATCCATATTTTAGCCCAAAAGTTAACCCCGTTATGCAGTTAAGCCCCGAAACTAACAAAATCAGTCGAAACTTAATGAACACCATGAAAGTCAACAAAAACAAAGTAAATAAAGACTCAAGGTTGACCTTGTCACTTAGTCAAGTCCAATGCTAACGGAGTAAGTCAAGAACTTAACAGAAAGTAACAAAAGTTAATGAAAAGTGACAAAACTTAACAGAAAAGAGGAAGACAGAGAATGTGTATGCAATCGGGACATGAGAGGTCCAAGTCGGGGTGTCTACAGAGCCCCTCGGTGATGTGGATTACAAAGCAAAACGCGTCGACCTAAGAAAGACATTTCCAATGACATCAACAAGAGAAAATAAAGTCTCGATAAAAATGGGATATTGAAATAACAAGGGATAGAGGTGCACCCACTATGTGGGTGACTTGGATGGTTGTTGATGGAGGGGACGACTATCTCCGTAATTCACCATGGATGAAAATTATGATAAAATATCAGTGATATGAAACGGCTCACCATGCCAAAGTTTAGAGTCCGATTAGCGGACATTTGTAGTCTTTTATGCCTCACTTGGGGCTGACTCTTCGGGCACAGTCCTTTGATGTCTCACCTGGAGACGAACCCCCTGTATGTAGTGTAGTATTTTATGCCTCACTTGGGGCTGACTCTTCGGGCGCAGTCCTTTGATGTCTCACTTGGAGACGAACCCTCGGAATGCAATTGCGATTGTACTTGTTACGGTGGTATCGGATGCCAAAAGACTCACTTTTTTAGCTGTTATGTGTATGCTTTGCAGATATATGTGCTTGTGTGAGATGTAAAATAGAAATTGCGAGAGAAAATTGTGATTGTGGTGTGATGTGATTTGCAAAAAGCGTGAATGATGTTCATACCTCACTTACCATGACCGCTTGATGGATTCCTGATGTTACGAAGGATTCTTTGATGGAGAATGTTGGTGAGATGGCATTTATGGATGATGGGTTGGTCATGCCAAAAGGCTGTCTACGTATCCATTTGAAAGGAATCAGACCAGCGTAGTTCAAGAATGATGGAAAATGCTGGGGAAGAAGCTTAGAGCAAAGGAAGATAAAACACATACTTTTACAAAGAAAGTTTTTATAATATATATATATATATATATATATATATATATATATATATATATATTGTTGGATATTATGCCCTAGGCCCTTGAGAAAGGCCTATGCGTTATATCATAGCTTCATTGTTATAGAGATAACAAACCTAATTATTATATCTTTTGCATGTTTATTATAATAATCATTGTCCCTAGCACTTATGAAGGGCTAGCATGAGTTTAATGGATAATCATATGATGATTATAGCGCATAGGATGCGGATTAAACTTGTGGGTACATGTTGGAGAACAAGTACCAGATAGACCCGTTATGAGATTTATGTCATGGTCAAATGTCATAATTAAATCTCATAATAGTTATATCATTTATCCTTAGACCTGAGATTATCATAGTCTTCCACATAATGAACATTATGTTTGACGTACTCAAACGCTACCCCTAACCGGGTGGTTATAAAGGCTACGATTGGCATAATCGGATTCTTGTAGGGAAGAATGTAAGTCAATATGGGATTTGTCCCTCTCTCAAGAGAGATATCTGCTTGGCCACTCGATGAGTGAGATTGATAATAGTGTACGGCCGTACCCAAATGAATTGAAGCGTTCAATGTTATTTGCTCATATAAATCTACTCGGGATCGAGAAAGCATTGGACAACATAAGTTGACGTGGACCATGACTTATGTCCAATATGATATCGGGTGACAAAGGGATTATGATATGTTTTATAAGGTTACTTTGGGCTTTCAAAGTTATACTATTTGGGTAGTCATAATGGCTTGCTAGAGTCCGCTTATGATTTACGAGGTCTTCGGACTCGTTGCCAACATAGTATAATCCTATTGGGTCACACACGCAGAACAGATCTTACTTGGCACGAAAAATGAGAAAAACTAGGAAGTGGAAAAACCAGCCGTACTGATGGTTTGGACTAGCCGTACGGATAGTTTGTCCGCTGACGAGTTTTTGTCAGATTTCTTTCTGGGAAAGGAATCCTTTAACCTAAAGGAATTAGGTTTCTCCCAGTATATATTCTGTGTTCTCTTCAGCCGAAAACTAAGCCTTAGGCATTGATTTTGGAAATAAACAAGAGTTTCTTGGAGAGAGAAAAACACATATTATACTTAGGTTATTGGGGTTTGATTTTTGCTCATCATCAAACCATAATAATCAAAGGTGATTGAAGAATGGTTCTTCAACCATGTTTTTTAAAGCCTAAGGATCTAGCAGTCAAATCAAGAAGCGTTCTTGAGTCCGTTCGATGTGTGGATACCGATAGAGGGTGTTTGCTTTAACACTTTAAAGTCCGTGTTCATGGATTCGATCTTCAAAGGTATGTTTCTTTCATCTTGTATTTAATTTAATCAACATGCACGGATCCGGGCTCCTGGGTGTTTGATTTTATCTATTTATTCTGTTGCGCATGATGCATCAAAACCCAACAGTGGTATCAGAACCCCGTTCATTGTTGATTATTTTAGTATATCATGTTGAAATTGTTTAATTCGATTATATAATATCTATATGATAATAAGATGAATATGTGATTTGAGTTTTATATATGAGATATAAAATTTATGAGCATGAATATGGGGATTATGTAATTATTGTATTGATTTGATCCATATGAATAATTGCATGTTTGGGATATCAATAAATAATTGGATAATGTGTATTGATAATTTGGATCTAATTTTTGTATGTAATAAATTGTTTATTCATGGTATTGATTAGATCTAATTAAATTCGTAATCTGTAAATTCATGTTTCTGTAATCTGATTATGTATAAACATGATATTGGATTTGGTCGAATTTCTGAAATTCTGAAAAAACTGGAAATCTGGGATCCTACCAATGGATCCGTACGGATGGTTTGGATGATGCCAAACTGATCCGTACGGCTAGTTTGGAAATTCTCAGACTTGATTTTGTTTTCTGGTGTTCAGATTATTCTGTAAATTGTTTACAGAATTCAAAACTGGAAACTGCTTTCAGACGGCTGGTTTTCGAAACCGTGTTTCCTGAAACAGTTTTCGGCTGAAGAATTCAAAAGGAATTGCAGAAATCAGAGTTCTAAAGAGTTTAGAACTACTGTAATCTGTGAGATTAAGAGACAATGAAAGATCTTGAAACAAGTATCCAATCTATACGGGAATGTGGATGCCTTTTGGCTTAGTTTCGACCGTATAGAGAAGTTGCTTGGTTTCTTGATCTTAGCACGGAAATGTGGATGCCTTTTGGCTTAGTTTCAGCCGTGCGGTTTGTGCTTACAATTTCAAGATGCTCTGCGGATACAGTTTCAGAATTCTGAAGAGTTCAGAGTTTATGTGACGTGTATGAAAGAGCTGTACGGATAAATCTGGATGCTTCCAGAAACATCCGTACGGATGATTTGGGCATTACTGATTCTGATCTGGTTCAGACGGCAGGTTTTGGAAACCGTGTTTCCTGAAACAGATTTCAGTTCATAAGTCCAGACAGTTACTGAGATCATAATCTTAAAGGAGTTTAAGGTTAGTGTAATCTCAAAGTTTCAGAATTACCCCTATACAATGTGCAAATCGTTTGCAAGAGAAGGAAACTAAATTTGGATTAATTCATTGCATGGACCAATGGCAGGCTTACGCCTTGTTTCTGGGAATGCGAATGAAATATCCAATCTGTAAATTGTTTACAGATAATTTAGATTCCGTCCCCATTATGTTGCTTCATAATTAAATCACAAGATTTTGCTTCTGTTAATTAATTGGATTTGTTAACATCATTATGCAAAGACTATATTATATTATGTTTGACATAATTAAATATATGATGCATATCTCTAAGAAAATAAACCTTCTTAAAACTTAAGTCAAGTGCCAATCCATGATTAAAACACTTGTGAGTATATGGGTAGTTTTATGTGGGTTACGCCCTAGCGTAGGCACATTAATTCTATTCATCTATGAGCAAGATGAGTGAATTAGAGTTTCCTATACGTTTAAAATGGTTTGACTTAATTGGACTATCAAAACAGTTTTGGGCCTAAGGCACAGATGAGATTAAAACATGTTTGACATAAGATGTCTAACAATCTCATAAAATATCTAAGAGTCACATATGATGTGATTGATAAAGAGTTATCTACCTAAACAACTTGATTTTGAGCAGTCGTGCCCTAGCCGACTCAAAGTTGGGTGAAATACGGATCTTAGCCTACTTAAATTATATTATACAATTGTTGTATTTGAAGGTGTATAATTTAGTGGGAGTATTATGAAATACATTAAATGTCTCTAAATGATAATGATATGAAATATATGTGTATATTTATTTGCATATTTCGTAGAATGTCTTAAACTATAATCATGTATAATTACTGCGATTGACCCCACTTAAAGAGAATAAGATTAACTTCCTTGACCTAGTCATGAGCTTAAGAATTGTTCTAAAGCAAGAACAGAAGTTATGAATTCTTAATAAATCATATTTCTAAGAAACCTAATGCTTAAGGATGGACAAAGACATTTATTAGAAACATGTGGATGATTCTATAGATGTCAATTGTCATATGACTTTCTACCATATGTTTAGAACTTTAGAAGTATCTGAAACACATGGATGCTTATTTGATAAGCAATCACGTAGGAAGCGTTCCTACAAGCAAGAAAGGCAAGACAAGTTTGAGATTGATTAAAGTCTAACATTCATTTGATGAATGAAAGGTATGTCAATAAGTTATCATGTTTCGAACATGGAGAGACATATTAATTACCTTGATTTGGCTTGATAATCAAGTTAGTTTGGAACTAACAAATGGATTTGACATTAATTCATAAGCGACATTCGATGTTTAAAGTGCTATGTCTTAATATCAAATGGAAACATTCTCAAACTCTAAAGGTTAATAAGGACAAGGATTTAAGATAAAGGCAAGACAAAAGTTATCAAACCTAAAGAAAATATTTGTGGCTAAACCTAAAATTCAAAGGATGTAATTTGTACCTTGGCAATAGGATTGACCGTTGGTGAAATTACAATTTGAATTAAAAGATCAAAAGGAAGGGTAGTTGGACTACCACTTCAAGTATTTCTGTTAAAATTTCTACTTGTAAGGGTAAAGATTAACCTATGTGGCAATAATGATGCAATGGTTGCAACATTAATCATAGGAAGTTGCGAAGTGTCTTTACCTAATAAGTTCATATTTGCTTTGAACAAATGGTGCTATGTTCTTATTTTAAGTAGAAATATTATTTTGGTTTCTTCATTAGAAGATTATGTATATTTCTTATTTCGAATAAGAAAGTGTTCCATTAAATATGATTTGCCTTATTGTATTGCTAATCATATAATGGGACTTAATATCCTTATCTTGGAAGAACAAAATAATGAGCATAACGTAAATAATGGAAATCTAAATATAAGGATGTAATCGTTACATTCTTAAAAAGCATTAATGTCTATATCAAATGATAAGAAGCACATATCTAAAATTCCGTGGGATGGACTTTTAAATTCATATGATTTCGAATCATGTGATAGATGTGAATCTTAGAAATTGATCAAGATATCTTTTACTAATAGTAGTAAGAGGAAGTACTCTTTTGAACTTATACATTTTGATGTATGTAGTTTATTAAAGTAACAATGCTAGAAAGGATTTCAACACCTCATGGCAAAAGTATTGATGTACTCTGATTAGATCAAAGTAATAAATATTTTAGCCTTGGATTCGATGAGAATTCTGCAGAAAGTCTGTAATTTAAGAAAAACAGAATCTGGAAACAGCAGCCGTACGGATGATGTTCCAGAAGTTTACAGATTGTCTCTAAAACACAGTTTTTCATCTCATGATAAGTCAAACTGATCTTTAATTATCCTTCTAGATTATGTGCTGGAAACAGCTGCGCTTACACTAACTTGAGTTTCATCTAAGGAGGTTCGACTGATGCCATATGAGATATGGAATGAAAGAAAACTTGCTTTGTCTTTCATAAAAATTTGTGATATGATACTTTTGAGAAAAGTTTTGTCTTGGACAAAATCATACTTAAATCTAATAAATGTATTTTATGGGATATCTTAATGATATTAATTTTACACCATTTAGAGTACAAATCGTTTGTCACTCTAAATAGCACTTTCTAGATAAATCGTTTATCTCTAAAGAACTAGTGGGAGTAAAATGTATCTCAAATAGTTCAAGACCCGAAAAAATTGACATGGAACCTAAGATGGAAGTTGAACAAATATTCACAAAGAGTTGTGGAAATTCGTTCAAGTATACACAAGATATTTGCACAACTGATAGGATACTATCTATAACAAGAAATATTGATTTCTCGTAATAGAAAGTAATAGTGAAGATATTATTGCGAATGATTGACTTATTACCTATTAAGATGCAAAGTCCGCTCCGGATTTAGATCAATGACTTGAAGTCATAAAATCTAAAAGTGTATATTGATTAACCAAGACTAATTTAGAAAAGTTAATTCATATTGTCGATTATGATGAAACTTCATCACCCATAGTCATGCTTAATGTTATTAGAATTCTTATTGTCATGACTTCATATTTTGAATATGTAATATGACAGATGGATGTCAAAACTATATTCCTTAACAGGAACTTACATTAGGATGTGTTTGATACAACCTAAAAGTTTTGATTAATCCATAAAATTCTAATAAAATATGCAAGTTGCAGAAATTCATGAGATGGATTGAAGCAAACTACTTGGAGTGAAATTTTATTTTGATGTAGTATTCAAAGAGTTTGAATTCATCAAAGATGACACTTGTGATTACAATAAATTTAGTGGGAGCGTAATTTTATTCATAGTCTAATATATATATATATATGGTTGATATATAAATAATTTTGAAAGAGTTTCTAAATGAAAGACTTGGATGAAGCCGCCTACATCCTTGGACTGATTTATGGAGATAAATCTAAAACGTTGATTGGTTAAAGTCAAAGTACTAATAAATACAAGATAGTGAAAAGTTCACCATGCAAGACTCTTGGAGTGGTTACTTGCGAAAGTCTAATGGCATTAATCTTTGCAAGATTTAGTCTTAGTAGAAGACTAATGAGCAAGAGTACATGATTAGGATTCCATATGCTTCAGCAATTGGATCTATCATGTAAGCCATGTAAATGTACTAAGACCGTATGTCTTATATACTTGGAGTATGATGAGATGATCCCAATCAGATCCTAGTGAGAGTCACTAGTTAAGAAATACTCTTATGTTCTCTAAAAGGAACTAAAGGATGCGTTCTTGATCTTTGATTGAGTATAAAATGATCCTGTAAATAGTTACAAAGATGCATTCTTACGAACCATCAAAGATAAATATTGCAGTATAAATACATGTCTAAGTTTAATAGTGGTGTTAAAGATTTATAAGTATACCATTAATATTCTACAAAAGGTTAAGTATCTAGTGGCATGAGATGGAACTAGAAAAATGTTAAGATTAAGATTCTAATTAGTAAACTAGAAATCATTTCTAGTGTCACTAATTTAATGTACTTTCATTGTGTCAATAATCATTATTATACAAATCAAGGGACTAATATCTTATCTAGACATATACTCATACATTTCTATCTTACTCGAGAAATCGTCAAAGATGGGAGATGTCAAAGTATGCAAAATACCTTATGATAATAACAAAGATAATTTTCCTACGTAAGCTCGTTTGCAATTATGATGGAGATCATAACTAAGCTCAATAGATATTGGATACACTTTGATTGGGCCTAGTGCAAGTGGGAGATTGTTGGATATTATGCCCTAGGCCCTTGAGAAAGGCCTATGCGTTATATCATAGCTTCATTGTTATAGAGATAACAAACCTAATTATTATATCTTTTGCATGTTTATTATAATAATCATTGTCCCTAGCACTTATGAAGGGCTAGCATGAGTTTAATGTATAATCATATGATGATTATAGTGCATAGGATGCAGATTAAACTTGTGGGTACATGTTGGAGAATAAGTACTGGATAGACCCGTTATGAGATTTATGTCATGGTCAAATGTCATAATTAAATCTCATAATAGTTATATCATTTATCCTTAGACCTGATATTATCATAGTCTTCCACATAATGAACATTATGTTTGACGTACTCAAACGCTACCCCTAACCGGGTGGTTATAAAGGCTACGATTGGCAAAATCGGATTCTTGTAGGGAAGAATGATAAGTCAAGATGGGATTTGTCCCTCTCTTAAGAGAGATATCTGCTTGGCCACTCGATGAGTGAGATTGATAATAGTGTACGGCCGTACCCAAATGAATTGAAGCGTTCAATGTTATTTGCTCATATCAATCTACTGGGGATCAAGAAAGCATTGGACAACATAAGTTGATGTGGACCATGACTTATGTCCAATGATAGCGTGACAAAGGGATTATTATATGTTCTATAAGGTTACTTTGGGCTTTCAAAGTTATACTATTTGGGTAGTCATAATGGCTTGCTAGAGTCCGCTTATGATTTACGAGGTCTTCGAACTCATTGCTAACATAGTATAATCCTATTGGGTCACACATGCAGAACGGATCTTACTTGGCACGAAAAACGAGAAAAACTGGGAAGTGGAAAAACCAGCCGTACGGATGGTTTGGACTAGCCGTACGGATAGTTTGTCCGCTGACGAGTTTTTGTCAGATTTCTTTCTGGGAAAGGAATCCTTTAACCTAAAGGAATTAGGTTTCTCCCAGTATATATTCTGTGTTCTCTTCAGCCGAAAACTAAGCCTTAGGCATTGATTTTGGAAATCAACAAGAGTTTCTTGGAGAGAGAAAAACACATATTATACTTAGGTTATTGGGGTTTGATTTTTGCTCATCATCAAACCATAATAATCAAAGGGAGATTGAAGAATGGTTCTTCAACCATGTTTTTAAAGCCTAAGGATCTAGCAATCAAATCAAGAAGCGTTCTTGAGTCTGTTCGATGTGTGGATACCGATAGAGGGTGTTTGCTTTAACACCTTAAAGTCTGTGTTCATGGATTCGATCTTCAAGGGTATGTTTCTTTCATCTTGTATTTAATTTAATCAACATGCACGGATCCGAGCTCTTGGGTGTTTGATTTTATCTATTTATTCCACTGCGCATGATGCATCAAAACCCAACATATATATATATATATATATATTTTAAGTTCGTGGGTGAACCTATTTTAACCATTGTGTGTTTGTAAATCATACCCAGGATCAAGTCATGTTCGATCAAAGTCCGGCTCGTCTCGCTTGAATTCAGTTGTCGCTGTTGTGCCCAACGAAGGTGGATGTCTAGCCCCAAGAGATTTGTAGATTATGGGGCTTCAAAGACTTTAGATGCCGAGATAAGGGGTTGCTGATTGTAAAGCCCATAGAATGCATTTGATGCCAAACTTTGAGTGACTTGCTTAGCCCCAAGATAAATCAGCTCTTGGCCCATTCAAATAAATCGCCTTTTGTTGTTGACGTGAGCAAGCCCTAAGAGAAGATTATTGATGCCAAGCTTCGAGAGATTGCTAAGCCCCAAATGTCATGTACTTGTTGTTTGCGGGCTTGGAGATGGTGGGTTGTGAAGACCTGTCGATGTAAAGCCCCAAATTATTTTGGGATCGGCTCGATATTGAGAGTGGATGCACCATCGGGTAGAATTCTTGATAGATATCTCCTTCTTACTCTTACTAGGGAGATGAATGGCCTCATTGTGGTCGGTACCCAAATGGCGGAGGGTTTACGTCAAAAGATGCAGTAATGTCTTGTGGTGTCGTCGAGGTCACGGATGATAAGGTCTTGGTGTGATAAGGTCCCAAATGGGTATGCTTGCTTGAGTCTTCTTGAGTTAAACTAATGACGGATCTTCGGATGCAAATATTGCTTGGGCGCAACTTTGTCTGAGCCACACTTTTTGCTTTTGATCTTGGAGAAGGGGGTGCTGTATTGCAGAAACATTGGGATTGACCATAACTCTGTTTATCGAGTTAGCATGTTGGCATTTCCTTGAATACTTTTCCTTTTCTCTAAGACTTCCTTCATAATCTCGTTGTAAGTCACAAAATAACAAGAATCATTAAATTCATTCATAACATCAGAGTCCTTCTTTCAAACAAAAACACCTTTGACGTGAAGTGTTAAGAGACCCTTGAAGCTTGGACCACACCCTACATTGCATTGCTCAAGTATCATTTGCCCAAAAGATTGTCAATTACGAAGCCCCAATATTGCCCTTTGCTTGGGTTACTGTAACGTCGTAGCCCAAGAGATTATAGATTGTGAAGCCCCTTGAGGCCTTTGGTGCCAAACTTATTGAGGAAGATTCCAATGTTGCATATGACTTTGCTATGACCATTGTTGGGAGGTGAAGTGAATTGCTTCTTGTCGAAGGAGCTTTTAAAGCTCGAATGCAGCCTCTAGAGTGCCATCATTGATTGTAAGTGGAGCAAGAAAGGCCTATTCTTGATTGGAACAGGAACGAGCACACATGACAAGGAGGCTTTTTGACATTCCTTTTGAGAGACTTTGAGGATAGTCTCACACATGTTTCTTGAGCGTAGCCCCGAGGGCTCATTAACTGTTAAATGAAGCAAAAGAAGCTCTCATTCTTGAGTCACATAGCCCTTAGGGCGTCATCATTTGTCGAGCAAAGAAAGAGACCCGTCCTCGTGTGGGGGAACTAACATAAGAGGACATGGAAAGAGCTACTCCATTTCTCGAGAGTCTTTCGGCATACTTTAGAGGCACATACTTGTAGAAGCTCGAAAACTGAGTCACACGTTGTTGCCATTCGTTGCCCAAACCAATTGACTCACTGGGGACTATTTGTGCAACCTCGTACCCCTCAATGATGGGCTCATTCTTGGATGGATCTTGGTTACCATGGGGCTTCTTTCACATGAATCCAAAAATGCACATTGTTGGAGAAAACTCTTACTTCAATAACCCCAAACAACCTTTGATTATGGCATGCCTTATCGAGCCATTTGCAATTCCAAAGTTGACTCAGTGGGGGAATTGACTTGCTGAGGAGATTCAATATAGAACTTGTGTAGTCTTCTTTAGAGGCCGGGGATATCCATTTCTCTTTCCCTTCTCTCTCTCACTCTCTCATTTTTTTATGATGCACCTTTTTTTTTGCCTAGACCGCCCTTTCGGGTTTTTCAATCTAGCGGGCATCTCTTTTTCGTCTTCATTTTTTTGACTCAATATATGAGGAAGTGTGCATTGACTCTAGCTGAGGATGAGAGACATGTGATTTTGCGGTGGAGACCTTTTGTCACTAATGATGAGTGACATTGAATTGACTAGGGAAGTGGTCCCTAGTATTGACTTCATGTATTTATATATTTTTGAACGACTCACGAAGGCAAGTAAGTCATTAAGAGAGAAGAGAAAGAAAGCTCCAATTTGATTGCAAGAAGCTGGGAGCGTCGCTGAAAGATAAGAAGCCCCTAGACTCGACAAGGAACGTGAAATGATTTCAAATCTAGGAAAGTTGTTCAATCTTGAGGTGATTAATTCATTGGAAAATGAATAATATAAAGATGTCTTGATAAGTTTGAGAGGAAGGCCAATCACCATAACGCACTAGGGCTAAATATATCTTCTTTTTTGCATGAGACCGGACCCGAAGGTTGCCTACGTTCCTCCAGTGTAGAGGCTCAGGTCACCGTAGTTCTTGTGGATGCTCCTTTCGTCGTGATGAACTGTTGATCTTGCACCTTTTTGGTGGATGATGATGTTGATCTTGTACCTTTTTGATTGAGGGTTTTTTTTTTTTTTTTTTGCTCTAACTTTTGCCTAGGTTGTTTTGAAGAGCCAACCTAGCGATTTTATTTATTTTTAATCCCCCTTGAAAACGTGGCTTGACATTTCTTCATGGTTGTAGCTCCACCTTGTTTTGCTTCTTGGCTTTGTCGTTGATGTTGTTGCCTCCGTTGCAATGTTTAGCCCCTAGGCGTTCAAGTGATAGCCTTCGTTCCAAAACTTGCTTAGACATATTTTCATCATTTTGCCAAGAATTAAATTGAACAACTTGGAATAGTGTATGGGACAAGAACGACTTTTATTTATTGAAGACCGACTCAATGATTAATTGGAAGGAAGAAAACTTAATGCACACAATTAGAAGATTTTTTTTTTAATTCCTATTACTAGGTAGAGAAAGAGAAACGGAGACTGTTGCTGTCGTAGCCTTCCTTGTCGTTGTAGTCCTCCCATTTCAAACCCAAGTCATTCTTTGTTTCACGGTTTCTCTTCACCCACGGAAAATTCACCATTGTTAATCAAATCTTGGATGACGTTTCAGAGAGAGAAGCATCCCTCGGTACTGTGGCCGCTATGCTTGTGGTAGTTGCACCATTCACCAAATGCATGATTCTTTGGTATCATCTTCGGCTTGTACCCTTCCAAAGGCTTAACCTTTCCACTTGCCACCAAAGTTTCAAATGCCTCGGCTTGGGTCATTCCTAGGAGAGGAGTGAAAATTTGGTTGTTGGCGGCGCCTTTTTGACTTTTGAGGGGCGGGCCACCTTAGCATGTTTTACCGTTGATCTTTGCCTTGTTGTCGGTGAACTCTTGCAGACGGGCTCAGAAACCTCTTCCTCGTGAATTCTCCTCTCGAGATCAAAACGGGCTTGCCACAAATCGTCTTTGCGTCGGGCATCCTTGACAAGTCTATCAATTTGTTTCCCCATGGCTCTTATTATGTTGAAAAGCCTTTCGTTGGACACGGAAATATTCTCACCATTGTTGTTTTTGCCGTTGGAAGCCATTGGACCTATTGGAAGAACACAGTTGATCTTAGGATGGCCCACAAACACCTTTTGAGTAAAATAATTTAACCCACAAACAAGAAAAGACTCAACCACATAAAGATTTTTTTTTTTTTTTTTTTTTACAAAAGTCGGAAGGACGGAGTCCTTTTTGGGGTTTCTAAAAAAATAGTGGAATCGTCACACTAGTATATAGACCTTCTCGCGGTCCCATATACTCATCGGATTCCACCACGCTTGTGATACATACATGTGACAGGATTAAACTAAATTATTGTCATAAAGCATACATGCGGGGATGGAGTTTTATTTCGTCCATAATAACCACTTGGGGACGGAGTTTTATTTCGTCCATAATAACCACTTGTTTCTTTTGAAAACGGCATGTATGATTTGATGACATTAGTTTAGGGAAATCTCGACACACGAAAACCGACTTGGTCACGGAGTGTTAGAACCTAGACTAAGAATGTGTTGGCTTGTGCTCGGCTAAACAGAGGCTTAAAGGTCACCCCCGGCATGTAGTCATGAACTACGCCACGGGCTGAGGTTTACCGCTTCGAGAGAGTCAAGGTCGGGTGGAGCTTGAAACTCTCTAGGACGGGCCTCGACGGGTTCGGGGTTATGGACTTTGTGCGACTCGATTGTGAGAAATTCATAGGAATATGTGCATGTAGTGTGAGGTCAAGCCAAGTGACATTTAAAAAAAAAAAACAAAATTAAAACAAATAAGCACATATTTACAACTTTCGAATCACTCGTGTGACCGATAAAATAAACAGAAAGTAAAAACTGTTTTGTGCAGGCCCGGTGCCCACACACTGTAACTGTCCATTCTGTTCACTGTTTCTGTTCTGGAAAATGGCCCAGACGCGCGCGCATTGGGATGCCTATGCCGGAGGCGCGCGTATTAGAGAAAGAGGGGCAGAGGCGCCCGCTTCTCGGTGAAAACCTGGAAATCAGTGGGTTTAAGGGATTGCCTTAACCCTAAATAAGAAAACGTTCCCCTGCAGAAATTGTTAGCACAGAAACATGAAATGGAAGGATAAGAATGGAGGCGGGCGATTCTGGTTGTGAAGGTCGGACGCGCGCGCCTTAGGCCAAAAAGCCCAAAGGCGCGCGCTTCCCACCTTTTCCCACCAAAATGCCCAGAAAACAATAAAAAGAACACCAAAAATAAAAATGCAAGTTTAACCCTCTATGTAATCCCCAGCGGAGTCGCCACTGTAGATACCCCAGAAAAACCACAACTTGGCTAGAGCGGTGAATTATCCTAGGATGTCTGTTTTGGTTTTAAGTGTTTAGAGTCTCCACCTATATTTTTTAAAGGAACATAAGAAAAACCTAGAAGTAGCCTATTTTATGTTACGAAACCAAAGATTCGGGAAGAGAAGGGTTCGGGGGTTAGGTGACGGAGTGGGAAGTACTTAAACACCTACTCTGCTCGGCTTAAGCCGGTCTTGCTACTATTGGTGTTCTAATGTAAAAATGTCCTTGTATTAATATAAAATGTACTAACAATTACAATGGAAATAAAATGGGAAAATTCTTTATATATTGATTTGTGTCAAAGATTACATGTAACAACTATGCTAGCAATTACATTAAAAGATAAATGGTAAATTAAAATGAAGTTTAGAATGTTGGAATGTAACCTTGACCAAACTTCAATAGTGAAGTGGCCTTTTTGGTTGTATTCATTTTTATGGAGATCGCACACACAAAAGAGAGATAGGAAGATGAAGAAAGCAAAGAAAGAGTTTATTTAAGAATTTTTTTTTGAAGAGATTTAATAAAACAAGAATAAGAGTTTTAGAAGAAGATAATGAACATTGTACCTTGTACTTGAATGGGGAAGAACCAATTTATCTATAGTAACCACTCTTGAGAATGAACCTTTAGTTTGAGAGAGTTTTTGAGTCAAGAATTGGTGATCTTTTTGTGTTCAAAGATTCCTCCTTTCCCCGGATCAAGCCAAGGCATAATGGTTTTGGGGGTTACAAATCAGAAAAAGGGGAAATTTGGCAAAATCTGATATTCTGGAAGCGGGAGGCACGCTCGTCCCACCCCCTATGGGATGCGCGCGCCTCCCACAAAGGAAGGCATTGGCGCGATCGTCCCATCTTCAGAAAATCCATATTTTAGCCCAAAAGTTAACCCCGTTATGCAGTTAAGCCCTGAAACTAACGAAATCAGTCAGAAACTTAACAAACATCACGAAAGTCAACAAAAACAAAGAAAACAAAGACTCAAGGTTGACCTTGTTACTTAGTCAAGTCCAAGAATAACGGAGTAAGTCAAGAACTTAACGGAAAGTAATAAAAGTTAACGAAAAGTGACAAAACCTAACAGAAAAGAGGAAGACAGAGAATGTGTATGCAATCGGGACATGAGAGGTCCATGGCGGGGTGTCTACACCACCACATCTTGTATCCTTAATTTTTTAACCTTCTTTTGTAAGCCTAAGCATTGCCCGGATTTTGTCATGCAATCGTCATAGTTGATATCCAAAGTATTTAAATTACCTATTTTTATGAACATATGCTACATTCTGCTATTGTTTGGTGAAAATTATACTTGCACAGTTGCACCAGTATTACATATTGGTCGCTTTTAACATCTTTAATTTCTTTATGATTTCTTTTTCTCGTTTAGGAGAGTGAAGAAAACATTGGAATGTCCTCGTGTTGTAATATTTCTAATATATGGGTCATTTTATTTTGTTTAAAAAAAAAAACTGCTTTTTGAAAATTGCCGGTTATTACCGTTTGGTTTTAAACAGACACATGATTTGTGCCTCTTCGTGTTGGTGGCTGTTACAACAGCCAATCCATGGCTTTTGGTTTAATTTAAATACTGTTCTTCTCCTTGGGCCAGATATATAGAAAATTGATTAAACTTCTTCCTCTCTTTCCAGCCTCTTCCAGCCTCTCTACTTTTCTCTGTTTTTTCTGTCTTCGTAAATTCAGTTCAGTAAAGTTTTGGGGGCTTGAGTTCTTGGTTTCAAGAAGAACACAATTGCAGTGTGTATGTTCTTATAGTGATAGGCATTACATTCCCAAGATAGTTTTTCCGTGTAGCCGTCTGCAATTATAACGGGGAAAATATTATCTTATAGATAGCCTATAAAATCTCCGTCCCGATTTTACTCCGTCCCATTTTTCATCTTTATCATTTTTGAGTCTATCTATCCTTATACCTAAATACAAATACTACAATTTACAAGATAATATTATTCTCTAATGGAGAACTTGGTTGGAAAGTCTCAAATTCATGAAGTAGAAAGGCTTGAACGTTTCAATGGATTGAACTACAAAAGATGGAGCATGAAGATTTACTTTGTGTTGACCGTGACAAAGCTTGCTTATGTTCTCTCCGAGGGTTACCCACATGAAGACTCCACTTCAATAATCTCTAGTGATGTGGAAAGTACCAATGGAGAAAGGCGTCTTACGGTTCGACAAAGGAAGTGGCTTGATGATGACTATGCATGCCGTTATACAATTTTGAATGCGATGACGAACGCGGTCTTCAACGTTTTTCATAAGTTTCAAATGGCTTATGAATTATGGAACGCCATTCAAAGAAGGTACGTTAATGAAGATGCCGGAAATCGATCTTTCATTGTTAACAAATTCATTGAATTTAAAATGGTTGATTCTAAACCCGTTATTGATCAAGTAAATGAACTTTGTTATATTGCTACTGAATGTGATGATGTCGGTGAAACAATTTCTGAGACTTTTCAAGTTTCTACAATTATTGGTAAACTTCCTCCTTCTTGGAAGGATTACCAAAAATCTTTAAAACATAAAAAGAAGTCTCTAAATTTGGATGAACTCCTTCAACACATTCAGATTGAGCATGAATCTAGGGTTAGAGATGGATTTGATAATCAAGGAAAGATTGAGAAAATTCATAACATTGAACCGGCATCTAACTCGGAAAATCATGAGAAAAAGTTTTTTAAAGGAGAATCTTCCAAGAACAAAAACAACAAAAATAATAAAAGGAAGAATGGAGATGACAACAGCAACAACAAGAAAAAACCCAAGCACAACAATGACAACAAAAAGGTTATTTGTTATGTTTGTGGGAAAGAGGGACATAAAGCTTTCAAATGCTTCCACCGTAAAGGGCCAAAGAAGCAAGAGGCTAATGTCGTTGAAGATGATGATATGGTGGCAATGATCACTGAAGTGCTCATGGTTGATTTCGACGAAGGTTGGTGGGTAGACTCCGGTGCTACTTGTCATGTGACTCCAAATAGGAGTGCCTTCAAGACTTATGAAACCCTTGATGGTGAAAAATCCGTGTTTATGGGCAATTCATCTACTAATGCTGTTGTTGGGAAAGGGACCGTTGAACTTCCTCTCACTTCGGGAAAAGTTCTTACCCTTAAAGATGTTCATCATATTCCTAGTTTGAAGAAGAGTCTTGTATCCGTTAAGAAACTTGATGATCATGGTTTTAGAGTTGTATTTGATTCTCAAAAAGTGATCATTTCTAAGAAGGGATCATTTGTTGGGAAAGGCTATGCCAAAAACAATTTGTATTTGCTTAGTATGAATAAAATTGCTTCTTCTGCTTACTTGATTGATTCCATGAATTATGTTTGGCATTATAGATTATGGCATATTGGTAGTAATGCTATGCATAGAATGATTCACCATGAATTAGTCCCTAAGGATAGTGTTGTTCTAACTACTAATAATTGTGAGTGTTGTGCCCAAGCAAAAATTACTAAGAAGCCTCATAAATCCGTGGTTAGAAATACAACACTTTTGGAATTAATTCATACCGATATTTGTGATAATAAAGATATTTTAACTAGAGGTGGAAAAAGATATTTTATAACATTTATAGATGATTTTTCAAAATTCACTTATATATATCTTTTAAGAACAAAAGATGAAGCTTTTGAAAAATTTATATGGAATAAAAATTAAAAGACTTAGATCCGATAGAGGCGGAGAATATAAGTTAAGGGAACTTATTAAATATTGTGAAGAAAATGGAATAACAATGGAAAAGTCCGCTCCTAATACCCCACCTCAAAATGGAGTAGCGGAAAGGAAAAATAGAAGTCTTTTAGAAATGGTTAGTGCGATGTTGATTCATTCTAAAATGCCTTCTAGTTTTTGGGGAGAAACTTTATATACCGCTTGTTATATCTCTAATAGAATTATTCATTCTAGACAAGATAAAACACCATATGAGTTTTGGAAAAAGAGAAAACCAAATATTAGTCATTTTAAAGTTTGGGGATGTATTGCTTATGTTTTAGATGCAACTTTAAAGAGACCAAAGCTCGGTAGTAAAGCTACTAAATCTATTTTTATTGGTTATGCTAAAGGAAGCAAGACTTGTAGATTTTTAAATCTAAGTTCTAATAGTGTGTTCGAAGCGGCTAATGCAATTTATTTTGAAAACTTGACTATTAAGGATGTGGATAAACATGAATTAGAAAAGGAGTTGAACATAGAATTAGAAGTGTCCGTCCCTTCAACTTCTAGTCCTCCTCTAGCATCCGTCCCTTCATCTTCTAGAGAACCTAGAAATGAACAAGATATAGAAGAGCCAAATGAACCTAGAAGAAGTAAAAGACGAAGAATTGAAAAAGATCTAGGGCCTGAAATGTTTACATACATGTTAGAAGAAGATCCTAAAACCTTTAAAGAGGCAATGTCTTTACCCGATGCTAAATTTTGGAAGGCCGCTATGGATGATGAAATAAAATCTATACATGATAATAATACTTGGACCTTGACCGACCTTCCTCCTAATACTAAACCAATCGGTTGTAAATGGGTATTAAAAAGAAAATATAAAACCGATGGTAGTATAGAAAAATATAAAGCGAGAGTGGTTGTTAAAGGCTATAGTAAAAAAGAAGGTATAGATTATTTTGAGACATTTTCTCCGGTCACCAAAATAGCCTCCATTAGGATAATGTTTGCTATTGCATCTATTTATAAATTAGAAGTACATCAAATGGATGTTAAGACAGCTTTTCTTAATGGTGAACTAGAAGAAGAAATTTATATTTATCAACCCGAAGGATATGTAGTTAAGGGTAAAGAAGATAAAGTATGTAAATTAAATCGTTCCCTATATGGTCTTAAGCAAGCACCTAGACAATGGTATAAGAGATTTAAATCCGAGATCAAAAAGTTTGGTTTTAAAAACTCTAAAGTAGAAAGTTGTGAATTTACAAAGACTACGGAACAATATAGTGTAGTTATTACACTGTATGTTGATGATTTATTAATCTTTGGTACCAACATGGATTGTATTAATGAAACTAAGAGTTTTTTAACTTCCACTTTTGATATAAAAGATCTTGGGCCTGTTGATGTGATTTTAGGTGTGAAAGTGATAAAAAAGGATGGGAATTATATTTTGACCCAATCACATTATATTGAAAAAGTGCTTCGAAAATTTAATTATTTTGATTGCAAGCCTTATAGCATTCCGATAAGCACCAATGTCACTTTAGCTCCTAATAATGGTGAACCTGTTAATCAATAAGAATATGCTAGAATTATTGGAAGTCTAATGTATGCAATGAATTACACTAGACCCGATATTGCTTGTGCTGTTGGAATTTTAAGCAGGTTTACTAGCAATCCTAGTAATGAGCATTGGAAAGAAATTTATAGAGTTTTGAGATATTTAAAGTCCACTATTAATTATAGACTACACTATAACTGTTCAGTTCCTGTTTTGGAATGTTATAGTGATGCCAATTGGGCTTCTGATAGAACCACCTCTAGATCCACGAGTGGATGGTTGTTTACTATTGGTGGTTGTATATTTGCTTGATCCTCCAAGAAACAAACTTGTGTAGCACTATCATCAATGGAATCTGAATATATTGCTATGTCATTGGCAAGCAAAGAATTGATATGGATGAAGAATTTTATGAAGTGCATTCCTTTTATAAATACTTCTAGAGGACCATATACCTTGTATTGTGACAATCAAGGTGCAATTTATAATATTAAAAATAAAAGATTGTCTAGCAATAGTAAACATATTGCTATAAGGTACAATCATATTAGAAGATTGGTGAAGAAAGGTAAGATTGTAATAGATATCTACCTACTGATCAAATGCTTGCGGATCCGCTGACTAAACCATTAAATAGCACTAAGATCAGTAAGGCCATGGGAGATATGGGACTATTACCGGTTGATTGAGATAACTTGACTAAAGCCTACTCCATCTTGATGATGCCTGTTATACCTGGTAATCATCATGCTCGGAGTTCAAAGGAAACTAGTCAGGAATTATCCAAGAGATGGCTACAGTTGTAGCATCTCCAGTGCATTATATACTCTTTGGATTAGTGGGGGGTGCTAACTATTCCAAATTAAAGTCCTATGTCTGGCTTATGCACTGTTATCCACAACAAGTAGGTTGGACCGTGTCCTTAACAGAACTCATATCTTATGTAGGGTGATGAAGCGGTTGTGGACACCCTTGATGAGTCTGCCTTTGCGACTATGAGGGTTAGGGCCGCTCTCTAGAGTTTCGGTAAAACTTGAGAGTACTCGCTAAATGGGATCAGCGCATGGCCCCATAACGCTCTGCCTAAGAGAACCATGAACTCTATGTATAATGTGAACATAACATTGTAATTTTAAGGACTGAGATAAATGTCTAGTCCTCTCTAGTCTCTTACAATTTTCAGTGTTGTGTTCAACCATAGGTTAAAGGCCTAGTCCACCTACTGGATTGCATTATACAATGCCCATTTGTCTTTGTTTTCTCGAATCATATATTAGAAATTAGTGGGGGATTGTTGTAATATTTCTAATATATGGGTCATTTTATTTTGTTTAAAAAAAAACTGCTTTTTGAAAATTGCCGGTTATTACCGTTTGGTTTTAAACAGACACATGATTTGTGCCTCTTCGTGTTGGTGGCTGTTACAACAGCCAATCCATGGCTTTTGGTTTAATTTAAATACTGTTCTTCTTCTTGGGCCAGATATATAGAAAATTGATTAAACTTCTTCCTCTCTTTCCAGCCTCTTCCAGCCTCTCTACTTTTCTCTGTTTTTTCTGTCTTCGTAAATTCAGTTCAGTAAAGTTTTGGGCTTGAGTTCTTGGTTTCAAGAACAACACAATTGCAGTGTGTATGTTCTTATAGTGATAGGCATTACATCCCCAAGATAGTTTTTCCTTGTAGCCGTATGCAATTATAACGGGGAAAATATTATCTTGTAGATAGCCTATAAAATCTCTGTCCCGATTTTACTCCGTCCCATTTTTCATCTTTATCATTTTTGAGTCTATCCATCCTTATACCTAAATACAAATACTACACCTCGGCTTGAGAATCATGCGAGCTGATTTGATCAGGTTTTGAAGATGCAAATCAGGTTATTCATATTCTGGTCCAGTTTGCTAGTCACATTATCAATAGCTTTTGTTTTCCCAGATTAACATTGTGTTGATTACATTTCAAAATGAAAACATAGAGCTATCTATAACTAAATAAAAGCTGAAGTGCTATCCTACCCCCATTTTCCCGCTCAAACTAGCATCTGAACAGAATTGAGACCAGGTTGATTCTCCCCTAATGCTATTTACTGAATACACTTCTTTCACCATTTTCTAAATACGTAACTGCCCTTACCCATAGCTTACTAAAGAAGGGTGAGTCTTTTTGTATTCCTTAACCGCTCTTCTTCTCGATCTCTCCTCTCTCTAAGAGCACTCCTGCCTCCTTTTCCGGCAATGTTGTATCAATCCAACCCCCACCCCTCTCTTTCTCTTCTTCCATGGTTGCCGCCTCTCTCTCTTCTCTCATCTCTCATTTGATTTTTCTCTTCAGTCCTGAACTGTTTCCGAATCAATCCATGTGACAATTTTATCACCCAATTTCACCCAGCAACTCCAATCCATAGAATCCTTTGCTAACCACCAACAACTTTCAAAACTCTCTCTTTACTATTCAAATACATCTCAAATTCCCCCCCCCCCCCCCAATTTCTCCCTTGCTTTGAAGATTCGAGAATTTAGAAGAGTTTTGGTGTTTCCGAAGGGACAATTGTGACTACGCAAGACCCTAATTCGGTGATAGCCAGGCGACTAGGACCTCCAGTATATGGAGGGGGTGCAAGTGTATCTGCTCAATTTTCATTTATAAGAAGAAAATAAAATTGTATTAGGAAATATAATAAATGTGCACCTGGTGAACAAAAGGTTTTGTAGCTCAAGTGGTTGAAAGGCACTTTGTATTCAAAATGTAGTGGGTTTGAACCCCACTATCTTTTCTTATCTTCCATTTTAAAATGTCTTTTCCCTTCTCAATCCAATAAGTGTTAAAATTAAGGTCAGTTAATCAAAAAATTATACACAAAATTCTTATCTTTTGATTTCTCTTTCTTTTTCTATTTATAATTGATTATTTTTTTACTTTAATTGTTGAGAAATAAATTTAAAAATTTAGTGTAATTGTGCACCCGGTGAGTAAAAGTTCTAGGCCCGCCACTGGTTGGCAACATACCTGGATTGTCAACCGTGAGAGCTGAGGGGAATTGTTGAATAACATGGTGCCGTTGAGATGTTCGAGGTATTGGATTTCTTCGCTTTCTATCTCTAGCTCATGTCTTGATTGGATTTAGGTTTTGGATCTAATTGTCTTTGGGTATAACTGTTTACCATTCATGTATATACACATGAGTTCATAGCTGAAGGTTATGAAAAGAATGTTTCTGTCTCTTTATTTTTGCAGGTCAGAGTTGTTAACAAAACTCCATAATAAAGTGATTCTTCATCTGCAAAGTATAACAAGGTATACATCTCTATGCTTCCATCACCATGGCATTCTATGGAAAGGGGAAAATTCCCCCATTCATTTGAGACACTTTCCTTCCTATGTTTGCATGATCAAATATACGTGATAGAAAGTGGAATATCCCCCATTCATTTTTAGGATTTTTCTTTGTCAGTGTAGTGTAGAAAGTACTCGAATTAGGAGAAGATGTTAGAAAGTACTTGAATTAGGAGAAGATGTTATACTTTACCCTTGGGATGATTTGTCTTGATAAGTTTGCGAATCACACTATGTACAGATTTCTCTATACAACAGTTAACTATTATAGTTAACTATAATAGTTAACTATTATAGTAACTATTACTATTATAAGTAAAGTAATAGTTAACTATAATAGTTAACCTATGTAGTAACAAATATTTTAGCTAAGAGAAAAAAAATGAAGAGTCTCTTATTAATGAGGGTAGTATTGATGTGGCATCACCAAATGCAAGCATTCTCCGATTTTTTATTCAAATAATTCTATTTTGAATCCATATGTACCAGAATGACACTAGGGAAAATTTATGTACCAAAATGACCACTTTCTTTAAAGTCGGCATTGGTAGTGCCGTTTTTGTCTTGAAGTCGGCATTGCGATTGCCGATTTCACTTTCTGGGTTAGGGTTAATTGGGTTAATTAAGCTTGAGAGATTAAGAGGAGGGGATTAAGAGGGAAGGGGGACACGTCTGACAAAGCGGCAGAAGACGGCATTCCCATTGCCGACTTCTGGCCAAAATCGGCATTCCCATTGCCGTTTTCCTTTAAGACTTTTTGACCACACCACCTGTTGGAAAAAATAAGTGTATTTTTGCATTTTGTGAAGGAAATATGATTAATTTCCGTGATGGTTAATATGTCGAATGACAAAAGTGTTTGTGGATTTGTGTTCTACTCCGTGAGGACATTAAGATAATGTATTCATTTGTCCAATTTGGTGTTGGGATGAATGAGATACAATGGCTTAAAGTTGGTGGGTTGAAATGGGGATATGGAAGTTATCCCACATTGGAAAGAAATGTAAAAGGAAGCTTGTATAAAGGCTTGAGCACTTTAGTAGTGTTCAAGCTTGTATGGCATAGAGGCTCTCTCTCACGCTCAGGTGCGCAGGGGGGGGTGCAAATCATGGACCCAATTTGGCTTGGATCGACCGAACTCACGTGCCCGCACCTGCGGACACGAATGCAGCTCCAATTTGGCTTGTCCGTGCGAGCTCACCTTTTGCTTAATTTTTATTTCCTACAGTCAGAATTAATTTTTTTCTAAAACAAAACAAATTCTTCCCATCTGAACTGGAATACCAACTGAATGGACAGCCATGAATCTGATCTTGTATCTGAGTTTACGAAGCATTTTGGCTTATCCATTTTGCCTCTTGATCAGTCCTTGCAGCAGTATAATTAGAGGAGTAGTTTAGTGAGGAAAAACACAACAGTGGCAGCAACAAAATTCAGAAATACACAAGTTTTTCCAGCACCCTTACAGCCTATCACTTGTTTGCATATTGTTCATCCTCCTTTGGCCTCCTTGCATTGCATTCGTGTGGTGATACTGTCCAGGCTCAAATTCAGTTCGCCGGAATCTTTTAGTGCAAAGACGCATCCGGTTCGTGCGAGTAAATCCTGGGAGACTGGCGTCCGAGACAGAACCTCAAAGCACTCACGGTGAGGGGACGAATAAATCTTAAGGAAAGTGTGTATAACACACGGCTCGGCATAATATTACAGTATGCTTTCTGTCACTTTACCGTTAATTCTGTTTACAATTATTTCAGTTTATATTTCTGTTACTATTTACTGTTTATTGTTAATTATTATGTCAATTAAAGTTCCTGTTTTGTAGAAATATCTCCAACAATCTTAAGACTTACACATTTTCTGCAAGAAGGAACTTATTTGTTACAGAAATCACAAACTGATCTTGTAAACAAACTGATTGCCTGTTTGTATTTCAGAGATGACTAATGAAACAAACAAGTCGAGCACTTCTGGGACTCCTGTTGTGAATCCAACTGGAACCGGAGCTAGTGTGATGGGTGGTCCACAGATTGTACACATCACCTCACATGCCGAGAAGCCAGAAAAATTTGTTGGCCTCGATTTCAAGAGGTGGCAACAAAAGATGCATTTCTACTTAACCACTCTTAGCTTGGTTAAGTATCTGAAAGAAGAAATGCCAATTGTGGCTGTGGATGAGACAGATGTGACAACCTTAGCTACGGTTGAAGCTTGGAAGCATGGAGAATATCTGTGCAAGAATCACATTCTGAATGGCTTGTCTGATTCTCTTTACAAGGTGTTTAGAGAGAAGAAGAATGCCAAAGAATTGTGGGAGTCCTTAGACCATAAGTACTCGGTGGAGGGTGCATGAACAAAGAAGTTTATTGTATCTCGCTTCCTTGATTTCAAAATGGTGGACTCTAAGACTGTGAAATCCCAAGTGGATGAATTGCAACTGATTTTGCATGAGGTGCTTGCCGAGGGTATGGTTATTTGTGATAAGTTTCAAGTAGCTTCTATTATTGAGAAGTTGCCTCCCGCTTGGAACGATTTTAAGAACTACCTGAAGCACAAGCGAAAGGAGATGAATGTTGAAGGCTTGATTCTTCGATTAAGCATTGAGGAAAACAATAGGGCTGCGGAGAAGAAGTTTAACCATAGTGTTCCTAAATCCAATGTAGTGGAACATGGCCCAAGTTCCAAAGGTAAAGGCCATGGCAAGGGTAAAGGAAAATCTGTGGCAAAACAGTCCCATTTGGGACCAAAAGGTGGTATTTCAAAGAAGAAATTCATGGGAACGTGCTACAATTGTGGTGGTGAAGGCCACAAGGCTGCTACGTGTAGGTTTCCTAAGAAACCTCGTAAGGTAAACATGGTGGAGGAAATCTCGAGGGATGTTTCCGAGATGAATCTTTGTGCGGTAATATCCGAAGTGAATTTGGTGGGTTCAAACCCAAATCAATGGTGGATTGACACCGGGGCTACTAGACATGTGTGTTCCAATAAGGAAATGTTTAGTAATTTTGAAGCTTTTGAAAATGGTGAAAAGCTTTTTATGGGGAATTCGGCTACTTCTGACATTAAGGGTCAAGGCAAAGTAGTTTTGAAGATGACTTCCGGGAAGGAACTGACTCTCAACAATGTTTTGTATGTGCCTGAGATCAGAAAGAATTTGGTGTCCGGTTCGCTTTTGAATAAGCACGGATTTCGTATTATGTTTGAGTCTGATGTTGTAACTTTGTCCAAGAATGGAATGTTTTTTGGTAAAGGGTATGTAAATGATGGGCTGTTTAAGCTCAGTGTAATAGCTGTTAAACCAAAGAATAATGAAATGAACAAATCTTCTGTTTACTTGCTTGAGTCTTCCCATTTGTGGCATGGTAGACTAGGACATGTTAATTATGATACTTTGCGTAGATTAATTAATATGAATTGCATACCAAAGTTCAAAGTTGATTGCAAACATAAGTGTGAAACTTGTGTAGAAGCAAAATTTGCAAGACCTTCATTCCATTCAATTGAAAGAAAGTGTGAACCACTCGACTTAGTCCACACAGACTTATGTGACTTTAAGTCAACACAATCAAGAGGTGGCAATAAGTACTTTATGACTTTTGTAGATGATAGTACAAAGTACTGCTATGTGTATCTCCTCAAAAGTAAAGATGAGGCAATAGAGAAGTTTGTTCTCTATAAAAATGAAGTTGAGAATCAACTTAACCGAAAAATAAAAGTACTAAGAAGTGATCGTGGAGGAGAGTATGAATCTCCATTTGAAGGAATTTGTGCTCAACATGGAATAATACATGTAACCACGGCACCTTATACACCCCAACAAAATGGTGTTGCCGAACGCAAGAATCGGACATTGAAAGAAATGATGAATGCCATGTTGATAAGTTCGGGATTACTTTCCAATATGTGGGGTGAAGCTGCGTTGTCAGCTAACTACGTGTTGAATAAGGTACCTCGAAAGAAATTGAACAAGAGCCCATATGAATTGTGGCATGGAAGAGCGCCATCCTACCAATACTTGCGAGTGTGGGGATGTCTTGCAAAGGTAGCAGTACCTCCACCTAAAAGGGTGAAAATTGGACCTAAGACTGTAGATTGCATATTTATTGGGTATGCTCATAGCAGTAGTGCGTATAGGTTTCTTGTGTATGAATCGAAAAATCAAGATATACACAAGAATACTTTAATGGAATCTAGGGATGTTTCTTTCTTTGAGAATGTATTCCCGTGCAAGTCAAGAAATGAGGCAAGCTCATCAACACGGGTACAAGACTCAATAGAAGAAGAACACAATCAAGATCAAAGTGAAGAGGTTGAGGTGGAACCTCGACGAAGTAAAAGAGCAAGAGTAGAAAAATCCTTTGGGACAGATTTTCTAACTTACATGCTCGAAAGTGAACCACAAAGTTATAAAGAAGCTGTGAATTCTTCTGAAGGACCTTTGTGGAAAGAATCCATCAAAAGTGAGATTGATTCTATTTAGCAAAATCACACTTGGGAACTAGTGGATCTTCCTCCGGGAAGTAAACCACTTAGATATAAGTGGATTTTCAAACGGAAAATAAAACCAGATGGCACGATTGAAAAATATAAGGCCAGACTTGTAATTAAAGGTTACAGACAGAAAGAAGGCCCGGATTATTTTGATACGTATTTTCCTGTCACGAGAATAACGTCAATCAGAGTTGTGCTTGCAATTGCTGCATTACGCAATCTTGAAGTGCATCAAATGGATGTAAAGACTGCCTTTCTAAATGGTGATTTAGATGAGGAGATATACATGAAACAACCTGAAGGGTTTGTTGCACCAGGGCAAGAAAAGAAAGTGTGCAAATTAGTTAAGTCATTATATGGCTTGAAACAAGCACCAAAACAATGGCATCAAAAGTTTGATCAAGCCATGATGGGAAGTGGATTCAAGATAAATGAATGTGACAAGTGTGTCTATACTAAAAACACTGAAAATGGCTATGTCATTTTGTGTCTTTATGTAGATGACATACTTATCATAGGAAGTTGTGACAAGATGATCAAATCCACAAAAGATATGTTGAACTCAAAGTTTGACATGAAGGACATGGGAGTAGCTGATGTGATCCTTGGAGTGAAAATTTCTAAGATATCTAATGGACTTGTACTGAGCCAGGCTCATTATGTGGATAAAATTCTTGAGAAATTTAGCAAGGATGATAATGGAATAGCTAACACCCCAATTGACACAAGTCAACATCTATCAAAGAATAGAGGAGAACCAGTTTCTCAAACAGAGTATTCAAGGATAATTGGAAGTCTAATGTACCTAATGAGTTGCACAAGACCAGATATTGCTTACGCTGTTAGCAAACTGAGTCGGTACACAAGTAATCCTGGAGCGGATCATTGGAAGGGTATTGTAAGAGTGCTAAGGTACTTGAGACATACTCGTGATTATGTATTACATTATACTAGACATCCAGCTGTGATTGAAGGGTATAGCGATGCTAATTGGATATCTGATATCAAAGACTCAAGGTCTACAACTGGATATGTATTCACTTTAGCAGGTGCAGCTATATCATGGAAATCTTCTAAGCAAACTGTTATATCCAGATCCACGATGGAATCTGAGTTTATATCTTTGGACAAATGTGGGGAGGAAGCGGAATGGCTACGCCATTTCCTAGAAGATATTCCAAGATGGACAAAACCAGTGCCACCAATCTGTATACATTGTGACAGTCAATCTGCAATTGGTAAGGCACAAAGCAACATGTACAATGGTAAGTCAAGACATATACGTCGAAGACATAATACCATAAGACAAGTACTCAACTGGTACCATCTCCATTGACTATGTGAAGTCAAAGGACAACATAGCGGATCCGTTAACCAAAGGGTTAAATAGAGAGGTAGTTGCGAGATCGACAAGGGGAATGGGTTTAAAGCCTCTTGAGAAGTTAACCACGGTGGAAAACCCAACCTAGCTGATTCGAGATCCCAAGATCTAGGTTCAAAAGGGACCACCTAACCGTTAAAAGACTTGTAGCATCACTCTGGGGACTAACCCCATACCCATTCCTATATAAAAGTGACATCCCGAGATGAATGAGGTTAAGCCAAATGGCTTTTAATGATTCTTATGGAAAGTAAAACGGGTTACTTAGGAGAATCACCTATGTGAGAGAGAAGTGTGGCCGCTTCGAAGAGAATTGTGTGAGGCTCAATTCCCAGACCCTCTCACAGAACCAGGCATTGTGTTCCAGGGCCATGAATGGACACACTCATGAGAACTAAATTGTGTCAGGGAGATACCTGTGTAGAAGTATATGATTGGCTACACAAAAAGCTAACAGTTCAAGGACACCACGTCTACTGATTAGCAAGTAGAATAAGTATACATCTACGAGGGAAGGTTCAAAGGGCAAACCCCATACCTATCCTATGCAGGTTTTCTACTTTTGGACTTATATCACCAAAATTCCTCATATTTTCTTCATGTGGGGAATTGTTGGAAAAAATAAGTGTATTTTTGCATTTTGTGAAGGAAATATGATTAATTTCCGTGATGGTTAATATGTCGAATGACAAAAGTGTTTGTGGAGTTGTGTTCTACTCCGTGAGGACATTAAGATAATGTATTCATTTGTCCAATTTGGTGTTGGGATGAATGAGATACAATGGCTTAAAGTTGGTGGGTTGAAATGGGGATATGGAAGTTATCCCACATTGGAAAGAAATGTAAAAGGAAGCTTGTATAAAGGCTTGAGCACTTTAGTAGTGTTAAAGCTTGTATGGCATAGAGGCTCTCTCTCGCGCCCAGGTGCGCAGGGGAGGGGTGCAAATCATGGACCCAATTTGGCTTGGATCGACTGAACTCACGTGCCCGCACCTGCGGACACGAATGCAGCTCCAATTTGGCTTGTCCGTGCGAGCTCACCTTTTGCTTAATTTTTATTTCTTACAGTCAGAATTAATTTTGTTCTAGAAACAAAACAAATTCTTCCCATCTGAACTGGAATACCAACTGAATGGACAGCCATGAATCTGATCTTGTATCTGAGTTTACGAAGCATTTTGGCTTATCCATTTTGCCTCTTGATCAGTCCTTGCAGCAGTATAATTAGAGGAGTAGTTTAGTGAGGAAAAACACAACAGTGGCAGCAACAAAATTCAGAAATACACAAGTTTTTCCAGCACCCTTACAGCCTATCACTTGTTTGCATATTGTTCATCCTCCTTTGGCCTCCTTGCATTGCATTCGTGTGGTGATACTTTCCAGGCTCAAATTCAGTTCGCCGGAATCTTTTAGTGCAAAGACGCATCCGGTTCGTGCGAGTAAATCCTGGGAGACTAGCGTCCGAGACAGAACCTCAAAGCACTCACGGTGAGGAGACGGATAAGTCTTAAGGAAAGTGTGTATAACACACGGCTCGGCACAATATTACATTCTGCTTTCTGTCACTTTACCGTTAATTCTGTTTACAATTATTTCAGTTTATATTTCTGTTACTATTTACTGTTTATTGTTAATTATTCTGTCAATTAAAGTTCCTGTTTTGTAGAAATATCTCCAACACCACCCACCCACCCCACTCACCGACACCCTCCCCCCCTTCCCTTCCCAGCCTTCTCTCTTCCTCTATCTCTATCTCTATCTCTATGTCTATCTCTATCTCTATCTCTATCTCTATCTCTATCTCTATCTCTATCTCTATCTCTATCTCTGTTAGGGCTGTGCAGAAATAACACAGAACCGGACCGGACCAATAGAACCGGACCGAATCAATAAAAACCGGACCGAACCATTAGTACTGGTCTGATTTTGGTTCCAAATTCCAATAGAACCGGTTTATTGGTTCGGTTTTGGTTTTGATAAATATTTATGTGGATTAGGACCGGACCGGACCAATCAATATATATATATATATATATATATATATATATATATATATATATATATATATGTGTATGTATGTATGTATGTATATATGTATGTATGTATATATGTATGTATATACATTAAAAATTTAAAATAATAACATTAGCCTCTACAGCCTTCATGGCTTCAAACATGGGTTTATTGGCCTGGAAATTAAAACCAGCATAAAGCTTCATGTCGTCAACAATCATAAATTTTGGGTACACTTGTTCTTTTTGCTGCCTCTTTGGTGCTGGATAGATCAATGCATATGCAGCTGTTTTCAAGTAAAATTGTAAAATTGGGTCTACTTGTCCTGATTCTTGACTCATTAAAAAAGCTAATTGTTGCTAGCTACTGCTACTACTGAGCAAGCACTGAAAGCTAGTTTTTATTTATAGTTTATGGCTTTTTCTTTTTGAAATCACCTCAGTCTATGTCTATGGTTTAAGCATAATAAGTGTATTGACTTTGAATTGTTGAGAACTTGAGAGTCTGAAACCATTGTGTTTAATTGTTTTAGTTTTCACTGTCTGGATGTATTGTTTTGTGGGGAAAAAATTGTATACGGATAGAACCATAGAACCGAACCGGAACCGGAACCGGAACCGGACCAATAGAACCGAACCAACAACATCGGTTCTGACATGTATTGGTCTGGTTCTGGTTCTAAATTCTTACAAAACCGCATAATTGGTTCGGTCCTGGTTTCATAAAATTTTAACAAAAACCGGACCGGACCGTGAACACTATTCTCTGTATCTCTATCTATCAGTTGTGAATTTCTGCCAAAAAATCAAAGATCTTGTTGAGAAGAGGGAATCGGGGAAAATATTCTAAAAACGTTACTCGCAATTACGTTTTTGAAATCAAAAGGTTAGTATTATTCAGAAATTTGATGAAATTAGAATATGTTAATTTGTGTTTGTTACAATTTGATGAAATTAGAATATGAGTTTATGTATATTTATGTGTTTGTTGAGTTTCTTTTAATTTGATAATACATTTTAATTTTTTGTGATGTTGTACTAATTTAACAATAGGTTATTTGTTAAAATTTGATGAAACTTGATATTAACATACGAATTTTGTCAGAAAGTTAACAAAAATGCCCACTTTCTGTCAAAAACATAACTGAACTGTCAGAAATTTAATGTATTTTGCGTCTTTCTGTTAAATATTTAACGGACAACCCCTCTTTTTTACTGAATTATAGTTTAATATTTAACAATAGTGTCTTTTTGTCAAAAAATGCCACTTTCTGTCAAAAACATAACTAAATCGTCAGAAAATTGGCCTTTTCAGTTAAATATTTAACGGACCAGCCTTTTTTTTTTACTGAAACTTGACAATATACGAATTTCGTCAGAAAGTTAACAAAAATGCCCACTTTCTGTCAGAAACTTAACTTAACTGTCAGAAATTTAATGGATTTTGCGTCTTTCTGTTAAATATTTAACGGACAGCCCCTCTTTTTTACTGAATTATAGTTTAATAATTAACGGTTGTGTCTTTTCTTCAAAAAATGCCACTTTCTGTCAAAAACTTAACTAAACCATTAGAAAATTACCCTTTTTCAGTTAAGTATTTAAAAGACCAGCCTTTTTTTTTTTTTACTGAATTTTAGTTTAATAGTTTTGTTTTGTGTTTTCAGATGGACCAATATCATGAAAACCAACCATTTGTTGATCCCGGGCCGTTAGACCCCTCTGTATTAAAATTGCAAGATAAACACTGATGAAACTATATTTGGGCTCAACAAGATGTTGAGAGTATTAGATTTAGGCGCGGTCCGGATCTCCCAAAAAAATTGGATGCTAGGATACAGGAAAAACTTTTAGAGGTTGGATTTTACGGTGTATATATACTAGGTCATTTCAAATATGACTGGCATTTGCTAGAGGCTTTGGTTGAGGGATGGCGTCCTGAGACGCACACATTTCATTTGCCAGTTGGGGAGATGACCATCACCCTCGAGGATGTTGGCATGTTATGTGGCCTTCCTATAGACGGGCTACCTGTGATTATTTCCCAAACCAATAGACTAAAATCGGAATGGTGTAAATTATGCCACGAGTTACTTGGGATTCAACCACTTGAATCAGACTTGAAAGGTGGTAGATTGTCTATTAAGTGGATTATAGACCAATTGACAGAGTGGGAGGAGCTTCCCGTAAATGCCCCACCCCATTTGGTTAACCAGTCTACTCGGGCTTATATTTTGATAAGCTTAGGGGCACATTTGATGCCGGATACGAGCAATATCTCGGTGAAATTGATGTACCTCCCACTGCTTATGGACATTAACACGATCAGGAATCACAGTTGGGGTAGTGCAGTGTTAGCCTTTTTATATCGGGAGTTGTGTGAAGCGACAAAGCCCGATTCGCAAAGTTGTGCTGGGTTCTTAACAATTGTAAAGGTATGTCAATTATATTTCCTTATATTATACTAGTGGAGAAAATATGTTTTGTACGTGACACTAAATTTTTTCTTTTTTTTTTTTTTTTTTTTTTTTTTTTTAAGCTTTGAGCTTGGGAAAGGTTGTTGTGTGTACGACCAATAAGGACACATGGAGATGCCATTCTTGAGAATGCATTATTGCCATATGGTTGCAGGTATTCTAAAATTAATTCATTTTAACTGCACATAATATGTTATGTACTTAATTTTGATTATTACTCACTACTTTGTATGTCAAATTGCTCTAGGTGGCAAGGTCCCTTGTCATTTACGCATCTTACCGTCCACAATTTGCGTGGATACCGAGATCAGCTGGCGTATTTGACTGATGATCAGGTTGAGTGGAAGCCGTACGCAAGTGTCCAGGGTCCAGCATATTGCCTCCAGGGACAGGCTATATGGAGAGCGAATGTGCCCCTCATTTGCTTTGATAGGGTTGAGTGGCACCTTCCTGATCGAGTTATGAGGCAATTCGGGATGTTATAGAATATCCCTGACCCACATGACACGAGTGAGTACCTGCATGGAATTGACCGACGAGGTCGGTCAGAAGTTAATTGGCTTGAGTTCCACATAGTGCCCATTGGAATGTGGAATGGACAAGCTAATTTTGTGGTGGCTAGGCAATATGGTATCGAGGATGTAGAGTACACACATGCCTATATGTTATGGTGCTATAGAATTACCCGATTATTGATCCAGAATCCAAATGCTGTAGAGGATGAGGGGTACAGGGCGCATGCTAGTCGTTATGAGGGTTTGGTAAGCTAAATAGTACATATATTACTTTAGTTCATTTTTATTTTTACCATTTTATCGTCATAATTATATTCATTTTTAATTGATTTCAACAGATTCAAAACCTTCAGCGCGCGTACATATCCAACGAGAATGCCATATCTGAGGCAGAGGGATACGACCTACGCTCACAACACCTATATCTTACATGCGGTGTCATCAGACAATCTTTATCATCTATTAGACAGCATAAATGACTGGATGCCCTCTAACCTCCCCCACCACCAGTAGATCGTGATCAAGGGGTGCCACCGAGATGAACCCGGGTTCGTAGACATGCTCAACACGTGCAAGAGGATCAAGAGCTACATGTTGAGGAGGCAGCGAACGAGGGGGGTAATGGCGAGGAAGAGAATGACGAGGGGGGAGATAACGAGGATCCTAACACCTTTACAGGACATGATTCTTTCTCCCAGGGAGGAAACTATGGATTCTCTCATACACAGATGGATTATACTCCAACTCCACCTCCAAATTTTGGTTTTACATCATATGGTTCAGAGAGTGGGATTGGAAGTCGAAGAAGAAGCCTTGATCTACCTTCGGTTACGTATGGGGAGGTTCCACATTTTAGTAGGCGTACGATTAATATGGACCCTACTCAGCTACCAGAGACATCACATCGATCTGTAAGTCAAAGAAGGAGCATTGATCTACCTTCGGGTACGTATGGGGAGGTTCCACATTTTGGTAGCCGTACGACTAACATAGACCTTACTCAGGTACCAGAGAAATCCCATCGATCTGGTTCAGGTCAAACTTCCACATCACGTTTGGGTCGTGTAATTTCTCGCATGTTGCCTAGGAGAGGTGATATGACACGTAATCCTCCTAGCAATTACACCCCATCTGCTTATCTCTGACGGATTTCGTATCTGACCGGGATGTTGTCACTACATATTTGGATTGATGTAGTATTTGTATGTCTATGCACACATAAAGATCATATTTTTCCAACTAGTAGAACTATCATTTTCCATTTTTTGTTTCCACTATTTGCTCTTAGAATGATATGTTTGCTGTTTTGACTATCAAAAGTTAGAGGTCATTTGGTCAACTTAAACTTGTTATCGGAACTGTGAAAAACGGCACTACCAATGCCGTTATTATCGGAACTATCAAAAACGGCACTACCAATGTCGTTTTTTATCAGAACTGTCAAAAACGGCACTACCAATGCCGTTTTTATCGGAACTGTCAGAATACTTTCCCTTTAAAAGGATCGGTGACCTCAAAACTAATTCAAACCTCTAATCCTCAATCTCTCCTCTCTCCCCCACTAGTATTTTCTCGCCTTTAGAATACTTTTTATTCAAAATGGATCCATCTCTCTCCCGCTGGTATCGTGGACGCCATCCTATTCCTAGTCCTCCTGGTCAAACCTCTAATCCTCAATCTAATCTCTCTCAAATCGAACGAGAGTTAGAATCTCCAGCGCCTCATATTATACCTAGTCCCTCAGGTATCGCACAGTCCGCCATGCGCTGGAAAAACTCTGGAAAAGCTCATGTCTCTCAGGGATCTCTGATGTCGACACAAGAGTCCATAAGGAGAGTGATTGAAGAGCCGGTGGAGGATGAAGATTTCCAACGCAGACCTTGGCTATCTGCAATGGAGTATCTCACTGAAGAGGGTACATATTATCCGTTGAACATGATAAAAAAGAAATGCAACAAATATGACAGGGTGGATCAGGTATAATATCAAGGGCAAATTGAAAATTGGTAACCTGTGTTTGTCTCACGTTTGCAATCCCCAACCTGAGACTTTAATTGTGGCAATCAGGCACCTAAGTTTGTCAATTTGTTGCAATGTGGTGAATAAACTAACTTTTCGTTAATTTTTTAACGAACTTAAACACATGTGCCTCGCACATGACTTTTGAGAAGGGAAATCTTCTCAACTTTATGTTTAAAGTTAATATTGACAAGATTGCCCTTCTCAAAAGTCATGTACGAGGCACATGTATTTAGGTTCGTTAATAAATTAACGAAAAGTTAGTTTATTCACCACATTGCAACAAATTGACAAACTTAGGTGCCTGATTGCCACAATTAAAATCTCAGGTTGGGGATTGAAAACGTGAGACAAACACAGGTTACCAATTTGCAATTTGCCCTAATATCAACATTAATTATAGTTAAAATATAGGTAAAGATAATTGATCTCTACATTTTCGTTCTATTAGGTTGTTGCTGTTATTAAGGAGTACACACCAAATGGAGAGGGCTCTCATTGGGTGACTTTGAAGGTCAGAATATGAACTTAGCATGGGTGAAATATGTGTTGAGTTACTAAAGCAGGGTCAAATTTATGCAGGATCCTACGGATACAATTGAAGCTTCCATTCATAACAAAGTGCTTAAGGAGAGTGAGTTTGGAAGTGACATAAGTGTTGGTGCTGTTCAGATACTTAAGGAGGTATAAGTATTAAATCATAAAAGCAGTACACTTTAAAATCATCATTAATACCTCCATCTAAATGTTTGTTTTGTTGATCTATTAGGTTGTTGTCTTCGCCGATAAAAAAAAGTCCTTAACATTACACTTTCTAATGTTTCCAAGGTATTCCCTAAGGATAGTTAAGTTAATTTGATTAGTGTAATATTTGGATTTATGTAATATTGACTATGTGACCGGGATGTGGTCACTGAATATTTGGACTTATGTACTATTGACTATGTGACCGGGATGTGGTCACTGAATATTTTGACTTATGTAATATTGACTATGTGACCGGGATGTGGTCACTGAATAAGTGGATTTATGTATTATTTATTTCTTATGTGACCGGGATGTCGTCACTGAATATTTGGGTTTATTAATGTAGGATTTATGTATTATTTATTTCCAATGTGACCGGGATATGGTCACTAAGTGTTTGGGATGATTAATGAAGTATTTGGTGGACATGTTATTTTTATCGAGTAAAAACTAATATTCTGCCATCATTTTTTCAAGTTCAATTAAAATAATAATACTTAATAATTTAAAGTACTAAATATAAAAACTGTAAATGAAATAACATTCATGAATAGTTAAACATATTATAAGTTCAAATAAAATAACATTCACGAATAGATAAACATATTACAAGTTCAAATAAAATAACATTTACGAATAGTTAAACATATTACAAGTTCAAATAAAATAACATTCACGAATAGTTAAACATATTACAAATATTAAATTCCACGACTTGAAAATAACATTTAATTCTGCTCCCTAAGTGTTGGACACCTTCTTTTAGCGTGACCTTCTACCTTGCATATCCTGCAACGAAACTTCCTTTTCTCCACTTGCTAATCCATCCTATTTCTAATTCGCCTAGATTTAGGTCTTCCTTGCTTCTTATCACGTCGATGCATTGGGTTAGGATAAAAATTTGGGACAAGATGATCTACATTCCAATAAGCCTCGTCATGGATCGGATTAAAAGTACCCCTCCATGTATTGTAGTAAGCCTCAAGACTGTAAAAGGAATCAACAAAATTCAAACCATCGACATGTTGGGCTTTGAAGCACTCAAGAACATGCGAACAAGGGTAATGATATTGCACCCATTTGCCACAAGTGCATGTTCGAGGACCCAATTCCACCACTTGAACCTTTCCACCCCTTTCACCGCGTCGCCCAGTTGTCACTTGATAAACACCTACTGGAGTATTGTTAAACCTTCTAACATTATGATACCCAGCCTTCTTCAAGTTGAAGTCATATTTTTGTTGGACCCTTTGACTGAATAGTAGTCTCGCATTTATGTTTGGGTTACCAGGATACCCCCCTAAAGCCCTTATTGATCCCGAGAGTCTATTTTGAAAGTATTCCACACACCTATAGAAGGCGGTCTCAACAATAGCTGAAACATGCATCCCTCATGCTCCTTTCATGACACCATTAAAAACTTCAGACAAATTGGTAGTCTTAATGCCGTACCTATATCCACCATCATGCGCCATTGACCACTTTCTTACATCCAACAACTCAAACCATTTAACTGCCTCGGGATTGATTATACGAATCTGGGCCAAGAAATTTTTCAGCTTCCTATCCTGGGTGGTGCTAACAGCATGCCAAAAAAGATCTTTTAAGCCAAAACCCTTGTGAACGTGAAGGAAATTAGCTCGTAAATGCAACATGCACCACCTGTGCACAACAGTTCGTAGCCATCTATTTTCTCCAACCGTGGAAAGGATATCCGAATAGCGATCAGATATCAAACAAACTCCATGACCCTTAATAACATGTCTGCAAACAAGATGTAAGAACCAAGATCAGTTTTCATAGTCCTCTTTTTCAACAAGAGCAAAAGCAAGCGAAAGTAAACTATCATTCACATCGACACCCATAGCAATAAGTATTACCCCTTTATATCTTCCATGCAAGAATGTGCCATTAAAAGAAATGACAGGACGAAAATGAGAGAATGCTTCCGAACAAGGGCCAAATGCCCAGAACACACGGTCAAACAAACCTGGAGGACCATCTTCAAGACGATTAGAATACTCCACAATGGTTCCAGGGTTCCACTTTTGAATAGCTGCTAACAAACGTGGCAACTTTTTATAAGAATCTTCCCAGTCCCCATATGCTTGAGTGATGGCTTTTTGTTTACCACACCAAGCCTTCCGATATGAAACATCCTTACCGTAGTTTGATTTTATTGCTGTCATAATAAGCATAATCTTGTACTCAGGATCAGCCTTGATAAAATCCATAACTTCTCATCCTATAAACTTAGCATCTAAATTAGGATGATCTCCGCTAACATCTGAAGCCAAGCAAGAATGTGGACCCTTGTACTTAGTTACTTCCCAATACCCACCTTTCTTCAGACTCATATTCACATAGAAATTGCAGGGAAACTGTTTCACCAAACACTCAATAGTCTACTTTTGCGGTGTGCACTTTTTCACCTTGAACCTCAGATTTTTCGTAATATGGTACTTTTTTATTTGATATTGCACTTCAATCTTCTTTGAGAAGCGAATACCTTTGGCGATTCCATCACTCTTCGCATTCCATTCTGCAAACTTATATTCATTATTATCATAATTCTCTGACCCTTCACCAATATCGCGGTAAAATTGATAGTCTCCTCTCCCATACATTTGATTCTGCGGCTCATTAAGAGTAATTATGTGTGCTCCTACATCACCACCTTCCCCATCACCACCCTCATTCTCTCTATCAGTTGGACTCAGACAATCTTCATATCCAGAATCAGCATCGGAAATTACTGCAAGGATATGAGCTTCATAATCTGAATCATCATCATTTTCACGTTCCTCTACCTCTTCCCCTTCCACTTCCACTTCCGCTTCCTCTTCCACTTCCTCTTCCTCTTCCACATGTGTTTCAAAACCATCATCATCTTTCTCATGGTAGTAATTTGGAGAACCCAAACCCATATGAAAGTTACCCATGTCCAAAAAATTCTCATTTTGTATCGGCTCCTCACGTGTTTCAAGCTCACCAGAACTCACATTATCAACAAAATTCATGACGACATACAACTGCAAGCTACTCATCCCACCTAATTAAGCAGAAACATCAAACATGACTTCCATACATATATCATTCTCGACTGGAAACGGAGTGTAATTTGCAAACCCATTGCCAACCAGATGAGGATATCTACAAATAACTTTCAACTTAACATCCCTTCGATCTACACCAATTTTCTTAAATAACTTTTTAATCAATTTTTTGTAACTCCAACGAGTTTTTGCCCTAAGTGGACATTTTGGCCCCTGTTCAAGATTACTATCTTCAAACGGGTGTTCATCATCTCCTCCCTTGTAGCACATGAAAATAAGTGGCACTCCACTCATATTTTTCCCTAAACAAATTAATTCGACAGTCAAAATCATAATAATTATTTTATTACCAATGCATTTACATAAAAAACAACAAATAACTCTAGTTTACATCCACATTATACAAATAAAAAGTTAGATAAAAAAGATTAAAATGTACCTTAAATGCTTGAATCTTTTTATTCACCAAATATTGCAGAAGGTTTGAGCTTTGAAATGGAGAGAAAAATAATGAAAGCATGAGAAAGAAGAGGCTGGTCTTGAGGTATAAGCAGCTTTGAAGTGGAGAGAAAAATAATGAAAGGATGATGAGAAAGAAGAGGCTGGTTTGAGGTATAAACGGGTGTTGAGATAAAGTTGGCATTGGCAATGACGATTTCTAGAAACCCTAGCTAAAGTCGGCATTGCCAATGCCGACTTCAGTTTAAACCTTAAACACGCCAACCATTAACCCTAACCCTAATTACCCTAAATTGTTCTGACCTAAAGTCGTCATTGGCAATGCCGACTTCAAGCCAAAACGACACTACCAATGCCGAATTCAAAGAAAGTGGTCATTTTGGTCCATAAATTTTCCCCAGTGTCATTCTGGTACATATGGATTCAAAAGGGAATTATTTGAAAAAAAATTCAGCATTCTCCATAGTTTGTCCACATGTCGACACCACAACCCTCCTCACCAACTTTAATATATACTTGTTAGTACCTCACTATGTTTAACTCACAATTAATCATAGTAAAAATGTTTTGATAAATAAATAATCAATCCATTGATTATATGATGTATACAAAACACCTGAGCACAGGCAGCCCATCACAAAGCTCAAATAGCTAAGCCATCCTGTTAGCTGTTCAAGCCAACAGTCAAAACACTTCATGATCTACCTACCATTTACACATTCAACAAACTGAAGAAATACATATTAAAAATTCCCTCAACCTAAAATGAATTAGCAAGATGCTAAATTCAATCAAGCTTCAACAGCTAAGGCCCTACAAACCCAACAGCTAAGCTCCTTTGTCTCAACTGCTGAGACTGTTCTTCTTCAACAGCTATCTCCACATCACCAGACTCTTGAAGAATGACTATTCTAAATATTAACAAACATTAGAATAACTCTATTGAAGCTTGATCAAGTGTGAATACACCTTCCCCTTAACTTGACAACCTGCAATCAAGAGGAACAACATATTAGTCAACTCGGTCAAAGACAAGCCATTACTACTCTGTACCTTTAGTCCCCCAACGGCTACCCTTATACCCTTGTCCCCCAACGGCTATATGGCCTCCCCTATATAAAGGTGTATACTGGCATGTTGTCAAGTGACCCTTTTTAACCCTTCAACCCATTTTTTTACAACCTCACTCCCTTTTTGAGCATTTTTGCATTCTCAATCTGCAGATCTAAATATTTGCATAATCCCCTGCAAATATTGTGCCCCTTGTGCACCCAGTTATAACCCACACCTAGCCTAAGCTATAAGCCAAGCTTAACCTTTTATTTAAATCTTTTGTATTTTTTTCTTTTCTTTTTATAGCCTTAGTCAAAAGGCTTCCTTAACTGTAGTGATAGTTAAGAAGAGGGGGTTCGAGGAACTTGCCTTTATCATTCATTGTAAGCTTATTAAGTAAGTGGATATTATAGTGGATTGATCTCACTGTTGACTACAGTGGGGGTGGATGTAAGAGAAGTGTTTGCCTCTGAACCACTTTAAAAACTCCTTGTGTATTTTCTTCCCTTATCTCTACACTTATACACACACTACACCTTGTCTATTTCATTTATTATTTTAAATATTCTCCGCTGCATAATTACTCTATCTCTCAACAGCTAACCACCTAAACTGTTAGCTGTTCATCTTTAATTTTTCTATTCTTTTAGTAAAACAAGACCTTTCAATTGGTACCAGAGCTTGGATTCACCATAAAGAGTCTAACAACTTGTGAAAGATTTTCTCAACCAATCATGCCTCAACCCAGAAGAAACAATGAGAAAGACATTCCACACATTGATGATTGTGGATCTTTTGAGATTTATTCCTCAAAAAATCAAAACCTATATAGATGCTAATAGCATATGGAACTGGTATGTCTTAGAGAATGAAGTTGAACCTCCCACTCAAGCTGAAGTCAATGGAGGGGGTAGCAAACTCAAATCTCTTGAAAATTGGACTGATCCACAAAGACAACTTATGACTGCTAACTTAAAAGTAAAAAATATTCTGCAAAAAAGTGTGTTGGTCCCAAAGGGCAACAAGGGTATGAAAAATAGCTAGAGGGGGGGGGTGAATAGCTGTTTTAAAATTCTTATCGTACCCTTGATAAACTCAATTGCAAATGCGCACTTTATCAAGTAAGCGTTATGATATGCGCCTAAGTGAGTGAGTGAAATGCACAGCGGAATTTAGTAATGTAAATAGGCGCAAAGTATGACAAAGGGGGCGCACACACACTCTAAGTATTTTGGCTCAAAGTGGGTGAAATAAGAAACCAAGGCAAATGATATAACAAACACAACACAATTCAATCAATCAATCTACAATAAATAAACAAGCAAATAGTTAGATATGATATGAACTTGAAAGGAAATAGCAAGATATGAACAAAAGCTATTTGGAGAGGTTCGATAGGGAAAATGATCTACGTCCTCTACCAAGATGGTTAGTCTTGGATTTCTAATGGAGATCTTATATAATGAGTGAGTGTTACAAATTACAATCGACTTAAGATCTAATATTCTATGAATGAACAAATCCAAAACAATAACCGGTGTATCTCTTAAAGAAAGATCTAAGTGATCAAACTTAAAGTGGTGCGTGTGTGTTTTTAGTATCAAGGCTCTTTAGATCTTTGAGATTGAGAGCACGAGAAAACTAAAGTGTTATAGCTTAAGGATCTGGGCTAAGGATGAAGTTATGAAGATGTTCTTGAGAATTCTGGAAATAACAAAGGCAATCTTCTTCAACAAATGCTTGAGAGAGAAATTCTTGAAATGCTTAGCAACTTCAAATGGTTGAAGTTATGGGGTATTTATAGTAGAGCCCCAAAAACTAGCCGTTGGAAATCCTTGGTGAGTCAGAGAAAGGACGGATGTGCTGTCGCTCATTGAGTGGAGCACGTGTCCTTTTATAGCCGTTAGACACACAACACAAATATGACCGTTATGGACAGATGTCCTTAGATGTGGGTGCATACGTGTTATTTAACCACCGTCGGATCATTGGCGTAGTTTGAATCTTCTTCAAGTCTTTGAATCTTCAATAAATCACTGAGTGTAAAATCAACAATGATGAGGCGCGTTGAGCCATTAGAGAGCATGGGCCATTTGAGGCGCATAACAAAGTGCATGGATCTTTGAGGCGCGAGACCATATGCGCGTGCTCTGGAGGTCGCATGGCTCATGGCATGAAGGGGCGCATGACTTGACTGAAATTGTGATTTATCATGAATCTTGATCTTCTTGCCCTATTCCTAAGCCTGTTCTATTACAATGGACAACCTAAAAAAATGAAGTATAAATACTTCTTACATGTGGGTCTAAAGTCCATGAAATAAAACGTAGGTGATGGATCAATCAAATCTAATCAATTCTATTACATTGAAATTGAGATATAAGTGGGCATACCCAACAATCTCCCCCTATTTGATTGATGCCATTACCTACTATATCAGGGACAAACATTATACTTGATAATAACATGTCCAAATAAATAAAATTGGTAAATCATGTCTCAAGTTAATGCACACACTAGTCCGAGATATAGATTTTTAATCTATTCCAATAAGGATAAAACATTACAAATGGAAAGATAGAAACAACAGTTTATAACACATTCAGAATGATATGAGTTTCAGTTTTGAAATGTGTTTAAACAAAATTTAAACTCAATGCATAAAATATGAAGTAGTTCAAATGTAATGCATATGATTTTAAACAAAATATTCATTATTCTACAAACAAGTAGTTTGAGTGAACAAAGTTTGAGATGAACGTGATGCTTTGTTCTCATTAATACTTGGGATGTAGGAGTTACAGATTACAAGTATTGAACAGAACAAAATCAAAAGAGGTGCTAAAACATGTAAGCACGGAAATCACTAGAAAGGTTTCTAATCACAAAAAGTTCTAACAACTTAAAAACAAAGAAAAACTAAGGATTTTGAGGCGCGTCTTCATCCTTCAATCCTTCTTCAATTTCTGAGACGGAGCGCTGGATTTTCTTGGAAATCTGGTGACAACGGTTTATTACACCGTGAGTATCTGTGACACCATCTCTGATATAGCGCAAATGACTCACATTGATGTTTTGATACTCATCAATGGTGCGCTGAGTGATAGACTGCTGTTGTGAAAAGTTTTCGGTGAAGGCTTGAAAGTTAGCTTCAACAGCAGTTTAAGCAATAAGTATATCAGCGGAAACTCTATCTGCGTGCCTGTCTGCACTGGAATGCGCGGCATTGAAGTGAGTGACAACTAATTCTTTCAGAACATCAATCTTTGAAAGCAGGGAATTAATGTCTATATGCGCGCCAGGAGCAGAGCTGGAAGAGGGCGCAGGAGTTTCAGGAGCTGGAGGCGCATGAGTTTCAGAAGTTTTGGGTTCTGCGCCAGGATCTGCACCATACACAGTCAAACCTAGGATTTCTAGCTCATCCTTAACTTCCTTGAGTTTATCAACCACACTCAGCAATTTTTTGCTATCTCCAGCCACCATTTCAAATAACTTCCTTATATCACCCGCTATGTTCAACTCTACCTCCCTTATAGCATTAATGAAATATTGGCCATCAGTGAGTTTGATCCCACCGTCTATGCGCTCATGAAGGGAGGCAAGAGTGCCTTTGAAAAGTTCATTCATTTGATCAATAGCGTCGTTCCATTGTTGAGGAGTCAGGAAATGTTTGTCTTTGTTATTTGCGTCTATGCGCGCCATCTCCCCCTTAATGGCAGCAATCTCATCAGCTTGCTGAGTAAGCATGGAAGTATGAAGCTCTAATTGTGAGTTCATTTGAGTTTGGCCTTGCTGGAGTTGCTGTAGCAGAGAATTAACAACACTCATATCAGGAGTGGTAGGAGGAGGCGCATGAGAAGTACGGGGCACAGGAGATGATTGAGTAGGAGCGCGAGGAGAAGGCAGATATTCATCACTTGAAGTAGGCTCCACTGAAATAGTAGGGGGCGCAGAAGGTGATTTGCGCCTTAACGAATCTGGCTCCCCCTGAACTGGATTATAACTCATGTCACCAAATAAATCAGCTGATATTTGGTCCTTAAGACTTTGACGTTCAGAAGATAGATTAGTAGGAGTGGTGATAGGCGTTTGAACAGTAGGAGGCGCATTAGTGGCAGGCGCGCGTACATCAGCACTAGACCCTGCACCTTTGCGCCTTTCAGACTTGGATAAGTCAGCAGCCTGTTTCAATCTGTATTCTTCATCCCTTTTCTTTTGCGCTTCCATTCTACTGGCTTCTTTTGTGCGCTTCAGTTCATTCTCTTCTTCAGTATCAACTCTTGGGCGCTTAGGGGGTTTGCTTGTTCCTTCAGCAACCCTTTTTCCTTTCCCTTTTTCTGCGCCTGGAACACCTACTGGTTCTGCGCGAGGTACTGCTGCAGTTTCTGCGCCATCTGCATCCTCATCTGAGTTAGTGGTTTCATCAACCAACTGAGCACCCTTTACCCTAGGCGCTCGCTTTTCCATGCGCTTCTTGCGCCTTTTCAAGACAAAATTGTCTTTCCCAAAAACTGGAACTCCAGTGGTTTGATAAGCTGGGTTCTGAGCGAGGAAATCAGCAAGAGCAGGATAAGTGAGAAATATCTTTGTGAGTATTCTGCAGTGGGTTTTGAACTTCGTCTTCCCTTTATACTTGTTCTTGTTATACTTATCAATTTGGTCAGATAAAGTTTTGAACAAAATCTGAGGCCAATTCAATCTGGTTTTTCCCATGATAGCAGCAGTATACTCCCACTGCTCTACGGTGAATCTATTCACATTGCCGATTTTGAAAACAATGGAAGTATCAACCAGATGCGCTATATGAGCGAGAAAATCACCACCATCCTTTATCTCAACATTCTTGATGTTATTCAGAAGAGTAGGGACCTTGAGATAAGTACGCGCTACTGAATTCTGATCTGCGACTGAGTAAGAGTTCGGTTGACCAGAAATACCCTGAGGGCCAGTAGTGATAAAACTCACTATATTCTTGATTGTGCCGGTAGAGATAGTGATAGGAATGTTCTGAACTGTGGCGCAAATCCGGTAGCGCACGAATCCATCTGCTGGAAACTAGAGTTGCTGTTGAGAAAAATTCATCAACAAGGAGCGGAGAATAGAATGGTTGCTCCAGCGTGAATAATGGAGTGAGTCCAGCGGTGTGAATGGTTGAAAGAATTTCAAGCCCCATTGGATCAAGAGAAAGCTCAGCAAGATCTATCGTCTCACCGGGTCTGAAATTAGCAGGATCCTGAAAACATAACAATGATTTAAGTTAGGAGTGTATAAGGCGCATAGAATCATAAAATGAGCTAAGTATCGAATAAGCCCAGGACAATATATAGGCGCATAAGAAATAGCATGCGCATACTATTATTAGGCGCATATATGTTGTAGGCACATACAAATACGAGGCGCATAATATGGTTCTATGAAATATACTAAGTAAAAATTAAACACAAGAATTTGACTAAGTAAAATTTAGGCGCATAAATGTTTAGGCGCATAATGTTTCTAGGCGCATGAGTTGATTGAGGCGCATAACATTTGTATTTGCATAGGGCGCATACAATTATTAGGCGCATGAATCAAGTAAGGCGCATATAGTCATAGGGCGCATAACCAATTAGGCGCATAAATCAACACTCAGGCGCATATTTATGTAAAATTCATACTAAGTATAAAAACACACGAAAACACACAAACACATATCAAACATGCATATGTAAGTTTCAAGAATCAAAATATGAAAATTTTGAAAAACAAGTTTTGAAAATTTTGAAACCCAAGTCATGCCAAAATAACGAAGAACACGAAGAACATGCTTGAGTGCTTGAAGAACATCAAGAACACCAAGAACACATAATTCGTGAAACTTCACCAAATCAAGCATACAATATATCAAAATGACCGCAATAAGACAAGGATCACAAAAATGTAAATCAAAACAAGTAAAACTCAACAACAAATCCAGAAAATGAATTTAAAGAACCGAAAATTCGAAAATTCAAAAATCTAAGATTTTCAGATTCGCAAAATATAATGCATTGATCGTTGAAAAGTTTAGTTTAAAAGATTCTAAATCATAAAACGAACATAACCTAACAAACGATTTTGAAAACGGAGCACCGAGGCAAGATTTATCAAAAAAATCATCTGGGTTTTTTTTTGAAAAAAACGAAGAACAGAGATGACGAAAAAAAATCAGAAATTAAGGAGTTTAAGGGTAAGAATTCATACCATTTTGTCTTGGATTGTCTTTGTTGTTCGTTTAGGACCCATAAATATATATAAAATCGAAAATGAGAGAAATAATGAAAATGGGGAGAAAGAAAGATAGAGAAAGTAACTGAGAGAGAGAGAGAGAGAGAGAGTAGACGGTAGTGGAGGGGAGAGAGAGAGAGGGAGAAATCTATAGGTTAGGGAAATTTTTTTAGCACAAATAAGGAAATAATAGGGTTAAAATTTAAAAAAAAATGAGAAGTTGAAAGGATGGGCATTTAATGAGGGGAAACAAATTTCGGCTCATCATGGCTAAAAAGGACAAAGCATTAATGAGGGATTTTTGGATATGATGGCTATTTAATGCTGAATGACCCAAAGTACTTTGATGTGACATTTTGGGTAAGGAAAAAACTGCTCCACTTTCCCTTTAAGTGTATGAGCAATTTTGACTAATTTTTTGCACAAACCCCAAAAACATCTGTTTTGGTGTAAGTTTGAGGTGCAAGAAATAAATCCCCAGAAAATAATTTTTTTCGAAAAACGTAAAACGAGGAAAAAATTAATTACACAAGTACCCTTGAACAATTAATGGAATGTCAAAAGACAAAGATTCCTATAATAAATAAGAACAATCATTCCTGGTACTTGTGAAAAATTGAATACGTTCAATCATTGAAATAATCAATTTTGAGCATTGATTGAGCCGTAATATTAAGTACGCGCATGGGAGGCGCATAACACTTATGGGCGCGCATGAATAATAGGGCGCATAAGGCTTTGAGCGCGCATAAGTATTAGGTTGCGTTGGATGCTAGGCGCGCATAAATGAATAGAGCGCGCATGAGAGTTGAGTGCGCAGTGAGAATAGGGCGCGCGAGGTATTGGGCGCGCAGGGTGTGCTTGAAACTTGAAATGATTTATCATTTTAACCTCATATACTCATATAACTCAACAAAACAAAAGAATCATTAGTATTAACAAAACTGTAATGAATTTTAGTTGAGTTCAAGCATACCCATTTCACCTCTCAAAAAGATGAACCGTTTCGCGTCAAGTGCTTTCGTTAGAATGTCGACGATTTGATAGTCGGTTCCCACGTGTTCCAAATGAATATTGCCTTTCTCCACGTGGTCTTTGAGGAAGTGATATTTGATGTCGATGTATTTGGTCTGTGAGTGCATGACAGGATTTTCAGAAACCGCAATTGTTGAAGTGTTGTCGCAGTAGATGGGACAATTTTCTTCAATGATATCATAGTCAACTAATTGCTGCTTCATCCATAGTATTTGACAGCAACAACTTCCCGCAGCGATATATTCAGCTTCGGTTGTTGAGACAGTTACTGAAGCTTGTTTCTTACTCGCCCATGACACAAGTCGATATCCGAGGAAATGACAAGTGCCACTTGTGCTTTTCCTATCAATTGTGCACGCTGCATAATCCGCATCTGAATAACCTACAAGTTTAAAATGTGAATCTTTGGTGTACCAAAATCCAAGGTTAACAGTGCCGGAGAGATATCTTATAATACGTTTCATAGCAATTAAGTGCGCTTCTCTAGGGCCAGATTGATAACGAGCGCAAACACAAACACTAAACATAATATCAGTCCTACTAGCAGTAAGATAAAGGAGTGACCCAATCATACCTCGATAGAGCGTTTGATCAACACATTTACCTTTTATATCTTTGTCGAGTTTGTTGCCGGTAGCCATTGGAGTATCGTATGCTTTGGCGTTCTCAAGTCCAAATTTCTTGATTAAGTCCTTTGTGTATTTGGCTTGATTGATGAATATGCCTTCACTCATTTGCTTGATTTGAAGCCCGAGGAAGAATGTGAGTTCTCCCATCATGCTCATTTCAAACTTGCTCTTCATTAGTTTCTCAAAGCGCTTACACAATAATTCATTAGTAGAACCAAATATAATATCATCAACATAAATTTGAACAAGTAATTTATGACCATTATGTTTGGCAATGAAAAGAGTTGTATTGATTTTACCGCGAGTGAAGCATTTTTCAATGAGAAACTTTGATAGTGTATCGTACCATGCTCTTGGTGCTTTCTTGAGTCCATACAAAGCTTTCTGGAGTTTGTACACATGATTTGGAAATTGTGAATCTTCAAACCCAGGTGGTTGAGCAACATACACTTGTTCTTGGAGTTCACCATTTAGAAACGCCCTCTTCATATCCATTTGATATAACTTGAAGTCCTTGTGAGCAGCGTAAGCTAAGAATAATCTGATAGCTTCAAGTCTTGCTACGGACGCGAAAGTTTCATCGTAATCAATTCCTTCTTCTTGCCTATAGCCTTGTGCAACCAATCTTGCTTTATTTCTTGTGATGGTTCCATTCTCATCCATCTTGTTTCTTAACACACATTTCGTACGAATCACTCCTTGATTATTTGGTCTTGGAACAAGAGTCCAAACCTTACATCGTTCAAATTGATTGAGTTCTTCTTGCATAGCAACAACCCAATTGGGATCTTGGAGCGCTTCTTCAGCCTTCTTCGGTTCAATTTGAGAGATAAAAGCAGTGTAAGCATCAAAGTTTGTAGCTCTCCTTGTACGAACACCAACGTTTAGATCACCAATGATATTATTGATTGGGTGACCTCTAACTTCGCGAATTTCAGGAGGTAAGTTAGGTTGAGTCGTAGTAATTTGAAGGTCTTCAATTGGTACATCTTCACCAGATTCTAAATCATCAAAATTTGGGGGTTGAATTGGTGTAGAGTTGAAACTTGGGTTTACACCAGATGCAGCTGTAGATATAGGCGCATGAGAGGAATCAAGAGGCGCACCATGTGAGTGAGGCGCAGCTGATGATCCATGGGGCGCGCCATATGAGGAATTTGGAGCAACTGATGTTGATGGATTTCCTTGAGTTGATAGATTCTGCTCTTGTGTAGGAGCAACATAAATAGGAGCACCTGTATCATTAAGCTCAACAGAATCATCAGCAACATTTGGAGCCAAATGTGGCTCAAGGAGAGAATGTTCATCAAATGTAACATGTTGTAGACACCCCGCCTTGGACCTCTCACCCCGATTGCATACAAAGTATTTTTATTTAACTTATTTTGTTGATTTCTGTTACTTCGGTTAAGTTCCTAACTGATTCCGTTAGTTTTGGACTAAACTGCATAACAGAGTTAACTTTTAGGGTCATTTCTGTCTTTCTGTCATTTTTAGAATCGCGCGCTTCCGGCACTGCTAACGGGCCGCGCGCGCCTCCCGTCCCAAAGGCGGGACTCGCGTGCTCTCCGATATGGCAGTAACTGATTGCACCTTATTTCCCTCATTTTTCTTATTTACAAACATCTTTTCTTGATCACAAAAACCATCTTTTTACATCCACATTCATCCCCCCTTTTCTCATTAACTCCCAATCCCAAATTCTAAGCCTTTTCCCAAAAACTAATATTTCTTTCATTTATTATTTGATTTCTTTTATTTTTCTTTTATTCATTTATCTTATTTGTGATTGGCCCATTCCATTTCACATGGATGACCAATTTCCTTCCATCATTTCCCTCTCTTTTTTACCTATAAAAACCATCATCTTCTACCTTGGAGAGGGACTTCTTTTTGGACTCCAACCTTGATTCACCAACTACATTATACACAAATTCTCCCAACAAGAGTTCTTAGTAACAAGACTCTACACAAATTGTTCTACAACAATTTCATTACAACAACAACACTTTCAAGTCAAGGTTCCAAGTCCTCTTTCTCAAGGTACAACTCCATTTTCTTCCTTTGTTTTCTTCTTCTTGATGTATGCAATCCCCATTAATGGGACATGACCAACATGACTACTTCACATATTGAAGTTAGTTAAGGTTATCTCCCTACATTTTAATCTTAACTTTAATTCACCATGTTAATTTCTCTTCATCTCTTAATGTAATTCTTTAACATTACTTGTTACATGTAATCTTTATCATTAAATAAATAAAACAATTCTATTTTATTTCCCCTTTATTTCCTCTTTTCTTCTCATCACAATTGTTAGCACATTTCTATTTAATTAATTGAAGGACATGTAAATATTAGAACACCAATAGTAGCAAGACCCGCGTAAGCGGGGCGGAGTGGGTGTTTAAGTACTTCCCACTCCGTCACCTAACCCCCGAACCCTTCTCTCCCGAATCTCTGGTTTTGTACATAAATTAGGCTATTTCTAGGTTTTTCTTATGTTCCTTTAAAAACATAGGTGGCGACTCTAAATAATCTAAAACAAGTTAGACATCCTAGGATAATTCACCGCTCTAGCCAAGTCGTGGTTCCCCGGGGTATCTACAGTGGCGACTCCGCTGGGGACAATTTAGAGGGTTAAACTTGCGTTCTTAACTTTTGGTGTTCTTATTACTGTTTTCTGGGCATTCTGGTAAAAAGGGTAGGAAGCGCGCGGCTCCGGCCTTCTTGGTCTAAAGCGCGCGCGTTCGACCCTTATTACCAGAATCGCCCGCCTCCTTTCTTGTCCTTCAATTCCATATTTCTGTGCTAACAATTACTGCAGGGGAAAGTTTTTTTAATTAAGGGTCAAGGCAATCCCTTGAACCCACTGATTTGCAGGTTCTCACCCAGAAGCGGGCGCCTCTTCCCTTCTTCCTCTAACGCGCGCGCCTTCCGCATAGGCAACCCAATGCGCGTGCTTCTGGGCATTTTCCAAAAACAGAACAGTGCACAGAACAGAGTGGTTTTGACAGTGTGTGGGCACCGGGCCTGCACAAAACAGTTTTTACTTTCTGTTTATTTTTATCGGTCACACGGGTGATTCGAAAGTTGTAATTATGTGCTTATTTGTTTTTTATTTCTTTTGAAAAAAAAAATGTTTTGTCACATGTTAGACCTCACACTACATGCACATATTCTTATCAACTGCTCACTATCGAGTCGCACAAGTCCAACCCCAAACCCGTCGAGGCCCGTCCTAGAAAGTTTCAAGCTCCACTCAACATTGGCTCTTTCGAAGCGGTAAACCTCAGCCCGTGGCGTAGTTCATGACTACATGCCGGGGGTGACCTTTAAGCCTCATATTCAAGCCGAGCACAAACCACACAATTCTAGTCTAAGGTCTAACACTCCGTGACTCAAGTCGGTTTTCATGTACCGAGATTTCCCTAAACTAATGTCTTCAAATCATACATGCCAACTTGTTGCAATGGACGAAATAAAACTCCGTCCCCAAAAGTGGCTATCTTGGACGAAAATAAAAAAATCCGTCCCCGCATGTATGATTTACTACATTAATTTAGTTTAATCCCGATACATGTAGGATTCACAAGCGTTGTCGCGACCCCGAACCCCGCGGGCCCGAGACCGCGAGCTGGACGTCGACTTAAAACCAAAACTCTAAAATATAGAAGTTAAAAATTCCATTTTGACCCAAAAGATTTTTAATACAAGGTTTGGAAAATCCAAGTTTAACAACACCATAAAACAACTAGTGTAAGCTCCACAAGCTCACACCCAAGATACAAAATATTACAATTCTTAATGACGTCAATAATGGTAAAACTATCCCCAAAAGGTTATACATTTACATAATGTAAACCGATCCATAACAACCTGCCCCAAAATCTCAATCCCCTCGACGTCCTCCTCGATCCGCGAATCCTAATCCTTTTCCTCCTGGGGGGGGGGGGGGGTTAAGGAAAAACAAAGATGGAAATAAACGGGGTGAGATAAAATCTCAGTAAGTTACTAATGCAACTACATGACATGCTAATATGCAATGACCAATAGCAATTAACATAAGATAGATAGCAGCGGAAATAATAAGTGACATGCTGTCAAACAGTAACATCCAATAATCAACCATATAATTAAGCATATAACAACAAATGAGAGGCTCCCTATCGCCAACCGTCCCATACCGGTTGGAAATAACGACCAGCTCATCATGCAACACATAAAGCTGAAATAAACACTCATAAGTGGATACATAGCCAAGGTTTTCCAAACCTGAACATCCAAATAAAGGATCGCTGCGCAGCTTCAATAATCAACAATCAACATCTTCATAGCAGCATGAAAGCTCGAAGAGAAAACCCCGGTACCGGAACCAATAACCATAAAAGTGTCACAAAGGACAAGGACCATGACACAAAGTCATGCCCGTTAGCCAGATACATTCACAAAGGAACGCTGACTTATCCTTTCCAAGGCCAATCTGGAGAAGGGGTATAGTAAGGGCAAAACAATGGTCAACATTATAATGGACTTGGCTTTGCCATTATAATCCTTCCCATCGCCCGATGCAACAAATATGCCAGCTGGGCTTCTACTTAAATGCTAAGTAATAATATTTTAGCATGAATAAACAACTTAAGGTTCCAAAGTAGGGAACCACACCAATTAATCACCATAAAGGTGCAAACGATTACTCATGAAGAGTTCAACAACAACGAACACAAGAAGTTTCTCATAAAAGAGCACAACAACGATAAACGGAATTTCTCATAAAGAGCACAACAACAATGATTATTAGAGTACCGTAATTTCATAAAGAGAAACCATACCAGATACATTCCAAAGATGATACCCACGAGTTAATCATAAAGATCGCAACCCAAACGGTCGCTCACAAATAGTACAACGACTATAACCCAAAATTATCCTAAACGTTTACTCATAAAGATGTACTAGGACTATGAACTCAACCATCTCATCACACCTGAAATTCCAAAGTAGGAAATCAGAACGAATACACTTTAAGGTTAATCAAACCGTAAGTACCCAAGCCAATCCAAAAGGTTACCCTTATTAGAACATGATCACGACTGGACTACACCCTACACTTTAGTGTTCCAAAACAACCCTCTAGGTACTATAGGATATCGCCTAAAACCTAGACTAAGTCTTATCCTAAAATCAATCCGATCAGTAAATTAGCTTTCAATTAAAGGGTCTCAAAGTATGAAGTCCTCACTTATATCCCAAAATGATCATAACAACTCAATAAAGTCACTCAATTGGATTTACAAAACTTGTTCACAATGGACCGATACAACTCCTCTTAACCTCAAACACCCAATAAAATCCCAAAGTATAAAACTTAGAACTTAACTGAACGACCCATCCCATATTTTAGTACTCGAAGAGAGCTTCGAAACGATAGTTTACACGCCTAAAACGGAGTCCGGACGAAGAAGTTATGGGGGAAACAGTTTTAGAAGAAAAGGGAAGAATATATCAGAGTCTCAGCTTGGCACGACCGTGCCTAAGAAAGTGGCACGACCGTGCCAAACATGACGAGATGCAAGGTGAATATTGGCACGACCGTGCCAAATAAAGGGGCACGACCGTGCCAAACATGACGAGAGAAAAGTGAATATTGGCACGACCGTGCCAAATAAAGGGGCACGACCGTGCCAGAAGAACAATGCCCAGATTCTTCCTGGGTTCACCAATTTCGAACCAAAAAACACCACCTTCACTAAATGCTCAAAATCAAAGCTTTCCAATACATTTCTAAAGCTCCTAAACAACATCCAACCTAAAGGGAACCTAAATAACACCCTTTAATCATCCAAACCAACACCAAATCCCCACATTCAAGATTTCACCATTTTTACCCAAAACTCAAATAAATTCAAAATAAATTCTAAACTCAACCAAACTTCAAATATAACACATCAAACATCATATAAACATGATATGAACATTTTAGCATCAAAATGGGGGAAAAGTAACTTACTTGAAAATTCTCAAAGTTGACGAATTCGATTCTTTTTTGTTCTACGTGATCCTATCGACGATCTAAACATGTTTCAAGTTTTAAGAAATGAAAGATTATGAGGAGAAGATGAAGAAAATGAAGAGAGAAGGAAAGATAAAGAAACTTACCCAATTGCTAGAGAGAGAGAGAGAGAGATGGCTGGAAAGTGAAGAATGAGGAGTGAGGGAGGAGAGGGGAGTAGGGAGGGAGTAGATGAAGAATTATTCAAAATGTTACACTCTGGCCCCTTCCCCAACTACTAACACAATTACTTACACTCCCGACTAACAATTAAGACTCAACACTTCCACACTAGCCCAAATAACTCGAATAAAATGCTAGGCATAAATATTATAACACATAAAATGCACGCATAAATATTTAAATAAATAATAATTTAAATAAATAAATAAGCAAATAAATAAATAATAATTATTTATTACCAATAAAATAGAGCCTAGATTTCGGGTCGTGACATTCACTCCCCCTTAAAGAAAATTCGACCCGAATTTTAACGAGACTTACCCGAAAGACCAAATAGCTACGGATACGATAGTTCCGCCATTTCTCAAATTTTCTCAATTGTCCAATCTTCCCCACTATAAGGTAACCTTAAATAATGCTTACGATAACACCACCTCTCGAACCGAATCATTCCATTATTATCTTCATTACTAATCAAAATCCGTACTAAAATCGAAGAATCCAAATTAATTCCACACATAATTCTCGAGGTATCTCAATCTCGCCTTATTCATAACCTTAACTACACCGCAAAGGTACTTCCATTTGTAAATCGCATACTTAGTATTATTCCCCATAAATTCAAAACATTACCATCTCGAGCAAAATTAGTTTTTTTTTAAAATATGAAGAGCTAAAGAAATTTTCATCCCCATAATATTCACCAAAGGCTATATCTCTAAAGATTCCCATTATAGTGCTCTCGCTCTAGGTAGCACCTTAAACTAGAGGTGTAATATAAACCCAAAATTTTAATACAAAATGTTCACTTAAATCTACGCCATAATATCATCGTCATAACACTCCACTCCTTGAAAGCCTAAAATAATACGAATACGCAATAATCCAAAAATGATCTAAATTTTATCTTCAAGGGATTTCCTCTAACTCCCTTTTTAGTTAACAACCTGTGCTCATATACCCAAGGAAATCGACAAATCTCAAATCCTCAATAGCTAACCCAAGTTAGTCTTTCACGCATACATTTATTAACCTAATGATACTTAGGCTCAATAGTACTACCATCATAATAAACCAATTAGCTAGCAACGTTCCAACTGACCCAATACCAAATCATGATATTCCTTAATTATGCCCAAGTATTGATACTCCACTTCCTTCACATACCCTTGATCCAATTCGGGAAACGCCACCAAGAAGGGATTTAGAACCATAGAACCACCATTTAACCAAAATTTCAAAATGCCTTTAACATAAATCGAGAAATTATTACTCTCCCAAAATGTACTTCGTCCTTTCTAACTTAACACGCTTACCACCATTAATGATCATAACTCCTACAACAAACTCATCATCCATAACAAATCGTACACCTCTCCATACTAATCCATTCCGATGCATTCACGGAGATGTACTAAAAGTGACCAAAATTTTCCTTAAGAGATCCTCATTGAATCCTCAACTCCTATAACCCAACCGATACAATATGGATATTGATCTAAATATTAGCATTACAACCTTGTACCACAACAACCCAATTTAACCCAAGCTTCTCCTCAAACACTAGGTACTATTTAGAAGAAAGTAGAAACCTTACAATGATAATTACACCCAACAATTTGACCGAACCTAAATACTCGGATTTCAAAAAAAAAAAAAATTAGGTATAACTCTACGCAAAGGAACGGTCTCAAATAATTTTAAGAAATCAGGAATGGAGAATATAACCATCTTCCTACAACAATCAACTAAAGCAAGAGTAACATCAAAATCTTGTAATAGCAACATGGCTAATTTAGCAGGTAAGACATAACCATACTTAAGCACATCATAAGCACATAAGACTTCATCAGATACCCTAAACTCCTCCATAGGAGTAGACACCTACAACACATAAGTCAAAGACTCAGAAGAAATAAATGCAACTAATGCACAGAAACACATAAATGCGATGATCCTAAAATGCACGCGCTCGCTCTCACGACGCAAAATAATACCTCCTGAAATTTATCCGTTACCTGGTGAGTGCTGATTGGTCGCAATTACTCCGCCCTATACCTTAGGGTTCCCCGAAGCATCTCTCTTCTGACCCGGTGAAGTACTGGTTCCTGTTCCTGATGATTGAACCTTAAACCTCGGACAGTCTTTTATGAAGTGACCCAGTTGACCACAATTGATACATTTTCCTTGTTTTTTTTCCAACACTTATCCTCCAAATGGCCTTCCCTCTGACAGTAAGTGCAAAGCCACCTACCTTGTTTCCCTTGTTTCCCCGGAGTAGTACTCGGATTCCCTAGCGCGGTTTATCCCTTAAACTGAGATGGTGGTCCCAAATTACCTCGGTTATCTGAACAGTGATGGGGTTGAGATTTAGCATGGCTTACTTGTTTACCCGCATTTGCAACCTCGGTCTTCCTCTTATGTTCCCCAATATCTTGCTCGATCAAGTATGCCCGGTCTACCGCATCCTGAAATGTCACAATCATCTGGGCTATAAGCTGAGTCCGAATAGAAGTCTTCAAACCCCGGATGAATCTCATAGCTTTCTGCTCCTCGGTCCGCACAAGATAGTCACAATACCGGGCTAATTCTGTGAACTTAGCTGAGTACTGTGCTACTGACATCATGCCTTGCTCCAAGCTGAGGAACTCGATCTCTTTCCGGTTTTGATTCACTAAAAAGATAAAATGATCCTTGAATTTCTTCACGAACCACTCCCAAGGATATGGTACAAGAGTCGCATCCCAACTGGTCTTCAGTGCCTTCCACCAATGTTTCGCAGTCCCCACGAGCTTATAAGCTAAAAACAGAACCCTATCCTCATCAGTGCAACCAAAGACCTCGTAGATTTTCTCCATTGATTCTATCCATAGCTCGGCCTTCTTCACATCAGGCTCACCGTCGAACTCCCTTGGTTTCAACTTCAAGAACTGCTCCAACCCATATCGCGGAGGTGCTACATGTTCCTCTCTCGGCCCTTGGTCATGAATTGCTTTCACGGCCACTTCAAACCTGTCCTGAAACACTGCACGGTTTTCTTCCCTTAGACCATTAAGATTCTGAGTCCCACTAGAAGCTTCACCAATTCTTCTTCTAGCCATCACAAACAAATACCTGCATAAAATACTCATCGTTACTCACTCCGAACCCATCTACCCTCCTAGGTCATTCTAGTTCACCTAGACTTATACTTAGAGCTAAACCATAGCTCTGATACCAACTGTCGCGACCCCGAACCCCGCGGGCCCGAGACCGCGAGCTGGACGTCGACTTAAAACCAAAACTCTAAAATATAGAAGTTAAAAATTCCATTTTGACCCAAAAGATTTTTAATACAAGGTTTGGAAAATCCAAGTTTAACAACACCATAAAACAACTAGTGTAAGCTCCACAAGCTCACACCCAAGATACAAAATATTACAATTCTTAATGACGTCAATAATGGTAAAACTATCCCCAAAAGGTTATACATTTACATAATGTAAACCGATCCATAACAACCTGCCCCAAAATCTCAATCCCCTCGACGTCCTCCTCGATCCGCGAATCCTAATCCTTTTCCTCCTGGGGGGGGGGTTAAGGAAAAACAAAGATGGAAATAAACGGGGTGAGATAAAATCTCAGTAAGTTACTAATGCAACTACATGACATGCTAATATGCAATGACCAATAGCAATTAACATAAGATAGATAGCAGCGGAAATAATAAGTGACATGCTGTCAAACAGTAACATCCAATAATCAACCATATAATTAAGCATATAACAACAAATGAGAGGCTCCTATCGCCAACCGTCCCATACCGGTTGGAAATAACGACCAGCTCATCATGCAACACATAAAGCTGAAATAAACACTCATAAGTGGATACATAGCCAAGGTTTTCCAAACCTGAACATCCAAATAAAGGATCGCTGCGCAGCTTCAATAATCAACAATCAACATCTTCATAGCAGCATGAAAGCTCGAAGAGAAAACCCCGGTACCGGAACCAATAACCATAAAAGTGTCACAAAGGACAAGGACCATGACACAAAGTCATGCCCGTTAGCCAGATACATTCACAAAGGAACGCTGACTTATCCTTTCCAAGGCCAATCTGGAGAAGGGGTATAGTAAGGGCAAAACAATGGTCAACATTATAATGGACTTGGCTTTGCCATTATAATCCTTCCCATCGCCCGATGCAACAAATATGCCAGCTGGGCTTCTACTTAAATGCTAAGTAATAATATTTTAGCATGAATAAACAACTTAAGGTTCCAAAGTAGGGAACCACACCAATTAATCACCATAAAGGTGCAAACGATTACTCATGAAGAGTTCAACAACAACGAACACAAGAAGTTTCTCATAAAAGAGCACAACAACGATAAACGGAATTTCTCATAAAGAGCACAACAACAATGATTATTAGAGTACCGTAATTTCATAAAGAGAAACCATACCAGATACATTCCAAAGATGATACCCACGAGTTAATCATAAAGATCGCAACCCAAACGGTCGCTCACAAATAGTACAACGACTATAACCCAAAATTATCCTAAACGTTTACTCATAAAGATGTACTAGGACTATGAACTCAACCATCTCATCACACCTGAAATTCCAAAGTAGGAAATCAGAACGAATACACTTTAAGGTTAATCAAACCGTAAGTACCCAAGCCAATCCAAAAGGTTACCCTTATTAGAACATGATCACGACTGGACTACACCCTACACTTTAGTGTTCCAAAACAACCCTCTAGGTACTATAGGATATCGCCTAAAACCTAGACTAAGTCTTATCCTAAAATCAATCCGATCAGTAAATTAGCTTTCAATTAAAGGGTCTCAAAGTATGAAGTCCTCACTTATATCCCAAAATGATCATAACAACTCAATAAAGTCACTCAATTGGATTTACAAAACTTGTTCACAATGGATCGATACAACTCCTCTTAACCTCAAACACCCAATAAAATCCTGAAGTATAAAACTTAGAACTTAACTGAACGACCCATCCCATCTTTTAGTACTCGAAGAGAGCTTCGAAACGATAGTTTACACGCCTAAAACGGAGTCCGGACGAAGAAGTTATGGGGGAAACAGTTTTAGAAGAAAAGGGAAGAATATATCAGAGTCTCAGCTTGGCACGACCGTGCCTAAGAAAGTGGCACGACCGTGCCAAACATGACGAGATGCAAGGTGAATATTGGCACGACCGTGCCAAATAAAGGGGCACGACCGTGCCAAACATGACGAGAGAAAAGTGAATATCGGCACGACCGTGCCAAATAAAGGGGCACGACCGTGCCAGAAGAACAATGCCCAGATTCTTCCTGGGTTCACCAATTTCGAACCAAAAAACACCACCTTCACTAAATGCTCAAAATCAAAGCTTTCCAATACATTTCTAAAGCTCCTAAACAACATCCAACCTAAAGGGAACCTAAATAACACCCTTTAATCATCCAAACCAACACCAAATCCCCACATTCAAGATTTCACCATTTTTACCCAAAACTCAAATAAATTCAAAATAAATTCTAAACTCAACCAAACTTCAAATATAACACATCAAACATCATATAAACATGATATGAACATTTTAGCATCAAAATGGGGGAAAAGTAACTTACTTGAAAATTCTCAAAGTTGACGGAATTCGATTCTTTTTTGTTCTACGTGATCCTATCGACGATCTAAACATGTTTCAAGTTTTAAGAAATGAAAGATTATGAGGAGAAGATGAAGAAAATGAAGAGAGAAGGAAAGATAAAGAAACTTACCCAATTGCTAGAGAGAGAGAGAGAGAGATGGCTGGAAAGTGAAGAATGAGGAGTGAGGGAGGAGAGGGGAGTAGGGAGGGAGTAGATGAAGAATTATTCAAAATGTTACACTCTGGCCCCTTCCCCAACTACTAACACAATTACTTACACTCCCGACTAACAATTAAGACTCAACACTTCCACACTAGCCCAAATAACTCGAATAAAATGCTAGGCATAAATATTATAACACATAAAATGCACGCATAAATATTTAAATAAATAATAATTTAAATAAATAAATAAGCAAATAAATAAATAATAATTATTTATTACCAATAAAATAGAGCCTAGATTTCGGGTCGTGACAAGCGTGGTGGAATTCGATGAGTATATGGGACCGCGAGAAGGTCTATATACTAGTGTGACGATTCCACTATTTTTTTCTAGAAACCCCAAAAAGGACCACGTCCTTCCGACTTTGTAAATAAATAAAAAAAAAAGAGTCGTTTTTCCTTATGTGGTTGAGTCTTTTTCTTTGTTTGTGGGTTAATTCATTTTATCCAAAAGGTGTTTGTGGGGCCATCCTAAGATCAACCGTGTTCTCTCCATAGGTCCAATGGCTTCAAACGGCAACGACAACGGCATTCCCGTGTCCAACGAAGGACTATTCCGCATGGTGAAAGTATTGAAAGGGCAAATTGATACACTAGCCGAGGATGTTCGCCGCAAGGATGATTTATGGCGAGCCCGTTACGAGCATGTGAAAATGGCCCACAAGAAAGAAGTTGCTCAACTCGAGGACCAATTGAAGAGGCTCACGAATGAAAGAAAGGTCCAAGGCATCAATACCGGTTTGGTCAACACTCTCATGTGCTACATTGACCAAAAGCTTAGTGGGCTAAATTTGCACAAGAGCCCAAGCACCCATCTTCATCAAGCTTCTCTCCTCCTAAACACAATGGAGGCTCTTCCCAAAAATTTCAAGATGCCCGATATTGGCAAGTTCAAAGGCACCTCTTGTCCCGACGCTCATGTCGACTCCTACATTTGGGCCATGCTGCCAAAGAAAGTGTCTCCTCAAATAATGGCGCAATGCTTCCCGCTTACTCTCGAGGGGGTCGCAAAAGATTGGTATATGGGTCTTCCATTTTCCACCCGCCTCTATTGGGATGTCGCTATGCTTGCCTTCAAGTCACAATATCAAGGCAACTCCATATTCCGCCCCACTAAGAAGGAATTGGAGAGCACCGTGCAAATGGGTAATGAATCATTTGGGGACTTCTATCGCCGTTGGAATGACAAGCTAGCCGAGATGGTTGATAGGCCTTCCAAGAAGGAACAAATGGACATCTTCTTGAAGTGTTTGAAAATGGACTACCGCGCTCATCTTAGTGGGGCTTTTCACTCCGATTTTTCAAGCATGTATGATGCGGGGTTTAGAATTGACAATTTGCTCCGAGAAGTGGCCGAGTCCTCCTATGACACAAGCTTCAACGACAAAGGGTTCCCAAGCAATGACATGGAAGAATGTAGTGACATGGAAGGCTACAACGACATGGGGGATGACGACAACAATCTCCGTTTCTCTTTCTCTACCTAGAAATAGGATAAAAAAAAGAGTCAAAAGTCCTCTAATGTGTGCATTAATGTTTTCTCTCGTCCAATGATAAATTTTGAGTCAATCATTAAATAAAAGTCGTTCTTGTCCTCATACACTCTTCCAAGTTGTTCAATTAATTCTTGGCAAAATGATGAAAAAATGTCTAAACAAGTTTTGGAATGAAGGCCATCGCTTGAACGCCTAGGGACTAAACATCGACGACGGCATCAACAACGAAGACATCAACAACGACGAAATCAAGACAAAGAAAGGTGGAGCAACGATCATGAAGCAAAGTTTTCAAAAAGGGGATTAAAAAAAAAAAAAAAAAAAAAAATCCCCCTCAATCAAAGAAGTTCACATCAAGATCAACATCATTTCACCAATGAACGACGAACCGACAGTAACAACAAATCACGACGAAGCAACAAATCCTCACATCAAAAGGAGGATCCACAAGAACTACGGTGACCTGAGCCTCTACACTGGAGGAACGTAGGCAACCTCCGAGTCCGGTCTCATGCAAGAAAGAAGATATGTTTAGCCCTAGCGCGTTATGGTGATTGGCCTTCATCTCGAACTTGTCAAGACACCTTTGTACGATTCATTTGCCAATGAATTAATCACCAAAAAGATTGAACAACTTTCTTAGATTTGGAATCATTTCGTGATCCTTGTCGAGTCTAGGGACTTCTATTCTTTCTGCATACTCCCAATTTCTTGCAATCAAATTAGGGCTTTCCTTCTCTTCTCTCTTAATGACTTACTTGCCTTCGCGAGTCATTCAATTCAATAAAAAATACATGTCAATACTAGGGACACTTCCCTAGTCAAGTCAATGTCACTCACCTTTAGTGACAAGGGGTCTCCACCGCAAAATCACATGTCTTATCTCCTCAGCTAGAGTCAATGCACACTTCCTCATCAATTGAGTCAAAAAAAAAAAAAATGATGAAGACGCAAAAGAGATGCCCGCTAGATTGAAAACCCGAAAGGGCGGTCTAGGCAAAAAACAGGGTGCGTCATAAAAAAAAAATGAGAGAGTGAGAAAGAGAAGGGAAAGAGAAATGGAGATCCCCGGCCTCTAAAGAAGACAAGTTCTACATTGAATCTCCTCAGCAAGTCAATTCCCCACCGAGTCAACTTTGGGATTGCAAAAGGCTCAACAAGATATAGCACCATCAAAGGTTGTCTTGGGTTATCGGCATCATTCTCCAGCAGTGTGCATTTTTGGGTTCATGAAAAGAAGGCCCGTGGTAACCAAGATCCATCCGAGAACAAGCCCATCATAAAAGGGTACGAGGTTGCACAAATAATCCCTAGATAGTCAATTGGCTTGGGCAGCAAATAGCAACAACATGTGTCTCAGTTTTTAAGGCTTCTTCAAGTATGTGCTTCTAAAGTACGCCGAAAGGCTCCCGAGAAATGGAGTAGCTCTTGCCATATCCTCTCGTGTTTATTCTCTCACACGAGGACGAGTCACTCTTGCTTTGCTCAACAAATGGTGACGCCCTAGGGGCTATGTGACTCAAGAACAAGGGATTCTTTTGCTTCATTTGGCAATCAATACGCCCTAGGGGCTATGCTCAAGAAAGATGTGTGAGACTATCTTCAAAGTCCCTCAAAAGGGATGTCAAAAAGCCCTCTTTTCATGTGTGCCCGTGCTCGTTTCCCCAATCAAGGGTGGACCTTTCTCGCAATCAATGATGGCACTCTAGGGGCTACGGTCAAGTCTTAAAGGCTCACTCGGTAAAAGAGCAATTAACTCCCCAGCAGTATCCCCAGCCAAGTCATGTGCAACATTGGAAGCTTCCTCAATTAGGCACCGAAGGTCTCAACGGGCTTCGTAATCTACAATCTTTTGGGCTACGCCATTACAGTAATTCAAGCAAATGGCGGTATTAGGGCTTCGCGACCGACAGTCTTTTGGGCAACAATACTCGAGCAAGTTCAATGTGGAGTAGCCTTATGGCTCCATGAGAACAATCAAGCTTCAAAGGTCTCTCAACACTTCAAGTCAAAGGCCTCTTGGTTTTAAATGAAGACTCCGATGTTATGAATGAAGTTGATGATTTTTGTTAGAACTTTCAACGAGATCATGAAGAAAGTCTTAGAGAAAAGGAAAAAGATTCAATATGCTAAACTCTAATCAAAACAGGGTTATAGCGGGAAATGCCATGGCCAATCCCAATGTTTCTGCAATTCAGCACCCCCTTCTCCAAGATCAAAAGCACAAGGTGCAGCTCAAATAAAGTTGGGCCACAGAACTAGTTGCATCCGAAGATCCGTCATTAGTTCAACTCAAGAAGAGTCAAGCAAGCATACTCATTTGGGACTTTATCACACCAAGACCTTATCCTCCGCGACCTCGACGGCACCGCAAGACATTACTGCATCCTTTGACATAAGCCCTCCGCCATTTGGGTATCAACCACAATGAGGCCATTCATCTCCCCAGTAAGAGCAAGAAGGGGATCTCTATCAATAATTCTACCCGACGGTACATCCGCTCTCAATGCCGAGCCAATCACGAGATAATTTGGGGCTTTACAATGAAAGGTCTTCACATCCCGCCATCTACAAGCCCATGACACTTGGGGCTTTGCAATTTCTCGAAGCTTGGCATCAACGATCTCCTCTTAGGGCTTGCTCACTACAACAACAAATGGCGATTTACTCGAATGGGCCAAGAGCTGATTTATCTTGGAGCTATTCAAGTCCCTCAAAATTTGGCATCAAAGGCATTCTAGGGGCTTTACAATCAGCAACCCCTCATCTCGGCATCAAAAGCCTTTTGAAGCCCCATAATCGACAAATCTCTTGGGGCTAGACATCAATCTTCGTTGGGCACACCAGCGACAACAGAATTCAAGCGAGGCAATCCGGACTTCGACTGAACATGACTTGATCTTGGGTTGGCTTCACAAGCACACAATGGTTAAAATGGTTCACCCACAGACTAAAAAAAAAAAGAAAAAAAAAACTTTTTTTTTTCTCCTTCTATATGCAAAAATATGTGCTTTACTTTGCTTTGCTCCATAGCTTCTTCCCCAGAGTTCTCCATCATCCTTGAACTACGCTGGTCTGATTCTCTTCAAGGGATACGTAGGCAACCTTTTGGCACGACCAACCCATCATCCAGAGTACCATCTCGCCAACCCAACATCAAGGGCATTCTCTCATCAACATCTAAAGAATGGACATTCTCCATCAAAGCATCCTCCGCGGACATCAAGAATCCATCTCCACTCAAGCGGCAATGGTAAGTGAAGGTATGAATACATCCAATGCTTTCCTCAAAATCACACCACACACAAGATCACTCTCTACATTCTTACTTCTCTCTCATTGCAAGGGTGTTCCAAAATCCCATCACACCACGAGCACAACTTCTCTCTCTTCATTTCACACTTCATGCATCTTCTTGCTAGAACACATATACCTGTCAAGCACACACATAACAGGTACCACCACGAAGTCAACAGCATCCGCTACTCAAATCACTTCATCCCCGCCAGAAAGTGGTCAACCGTGCCCACACCCCACAAAGTCAACAACATAAGCAGATGCGGCTCCAAGTCGGCAACTCGGTCCATATCGAGACAAGCTCCCATGAGCTCTAAGTCGGCAACTCGGTCCATATCGAGACAAGCTCCCATGAGCTCCAAGTCGGCAACTCGGTCCATATCGAGACAAGCTCCCATGAGCTCCAAGTCGACAACTCGGTCCATATCGAGACAAGCTCCCATGAGCTCCAAGTCGGCAACTCGGTCCATATCGAGACAAGCTCCCATGAGCTCCAAGTCGGCAACTCGGTCCATATCGAGACAAGCTCCCATGAGATCCAAGTCGGCAACTCGGTCCATATCGAGACAAGCTCCCATGAGCTCCAAGGCGGCAACTCAGTCCATATCGAGACAAGCTCCCATGAGCTCCAATACAACACTCCAGCAAAAGTCGCTCATGCAGGGAGCGCACCCCTATCTGTAGCAATTTCAAATTACTGCTTTCATCGAGTCTTTGCTTTCTTTTCTTTCTTTTTCTTTGTTGATGTCCTCGGCGGGTGTTTTTACTTTCGTCGACGGGTTTTGCTTTGCAATCCACATCGCCGAGGGGCTCTGTAGACACCCCGCCTTGGACCTCTCACCCCGATTGCATACAAAGTATTTTTATTTAACTTATTTTGTTGATTTCTGTTACTTCGGTTAAGTTCCTAACTGATTCCGTTAGTTTTGGACTAAAATGCATAACAGAGTTAACTTTTAGGGTCATTTCTGTCTTTCTGTCATTTTTAGAATCACGCGCTTCGGCACTGCTAACGGGTCGCGCGCGCCTCCCGTCCCAAAGGCGGGACTCGCGCGCTGTCCGATATGGCAGTAACGGATTGCACCTTATTTCCCTCCTTTTTCTTATTTACAAACATCTTTTCTTGATCACAAAAACCATCTTTTTACATCCACATTCATCCCCCTTTTCTCATTAACTCCCAATCCCAAATTCTAAGCCTTTTCCCAAAAACTAATATTTCTTTCATTTATTATTTGATTTCTTTTATTTTTCTTTTATTCATTTATCTTATTTGTGATTGGCCCATTCCATTTCACATGGATGACCAATTTCCGTCCATCATTTCCCTCTCTTTTTTACCTATAAAAACCATCATCTTCTACCTTGGAAAGGGACTTCTTTTTGGACTCCAACCTTGATTCACCAACTACATTATACACAAATTCTCCCAACAAGAGTTCTTAGTAACAAGACTCTACACAAATTGTTCTACAACAATTTCATTACAACAACAACACTTTCAAGTCAAGGTTCCAAGTCCTCTTTCTCAAGGTACAACTCCATTTTCTTCCTTTGTTTTCTTCTTCTTGATGTATGAAATCCCCATTAATGGGACATGACCAACATGACTATTTCACATATTGAAGTTAGTTAAGGTTATCTCCCTACATTTTAATCTTAACTTTAATTCACCATGTTAATTTCTCTTCATCTCTTAATGTAATTCTTTAACATTACTTGTTACATGTAATCTTTATCATTAAATAAATAAAACAATTCTATTTTATTTCCCCTTTATTTCCTCTTTTCTTCTCATCACAATTGTTAGCACATTTCTATTTAATTAATTGAAGGACATATAAATATTAGAACACCAATAGTAGCAAGACCCGCGTAAGCGGGGTGGAGTGGGTGTTTAAGTACTTCCCACTCCGTCACCTAACCCCCGAACCCTTCTCTCCCGAATCTCTGGTTTTGTACATAAATTAGGCTATTTCTAGGTTTTTCATATGTTCCTTTAAAAACATAGGTGGCGACTCTAAACAATCTAAAACAAGTTAGACATCCTAGGATAATTCACCGCCCTAGCCAAGCCGTGGTTCCCCGGGGTATCTACACATGTACAGATTCAACTATCACTAATGTAGTTCTATTAAAAACGCGAAAAACTTTAGAATGTTTGGCATAACCAAAAAAAATACCTTCGTCGGCTTTGGCATCGAATTTACCTCTATGTTCGTTTCCGTTGTAGAGGATATAACATTTGCAACCAAAGATCTTGAAGAATGCAATGTTGGGAGTTCTACCACGCCAAAGTTCATATGGAGTCTTGTTGTGAAGTTTGTTGATGAGGGAACGATTTTGAGTAAAACATGCTGTGTTGATAGCTTCTTCCCAAAAGTACTTAGGCAGTTTTGCTTCAGCTATCATCGCCTTTTCCGCTTCAATCAACGTCCTATTCTTTCTTTCCATAACACCATTTTGTTGAGGAACTCCAGCAGTTGAGAAGTTGTGATCTATCCCATGATCATCGCAATATCGAGCAACACCGTTGTTCTTGAATTCTGTTCCATTATCGGATCGAACATTAACGATGTCATCTTCTTTTTGGGTTTGGAGCAGTCGAAATAAGGTGGTCAAAATGTCGTAACAATCGTCTTTTGAGATCATCATTTCCACCTATGTGTATCTTGAATAATCATCCACCACAACTAGAGTATACTTGTTTTTGGGAATACTTGCAATGGTGACTGGTCCAAATAGATCAATGTGAAGCAGTTTCAAACATCTAGAAGTTGAAGGATTGGTCTTGCTGGAGAAAGATTTCTTCGGTTGTTTGCCAAGTTGACACGCGGCGCACTTCTTGTCATGATGATCAGCAACCTTGGGAAGTCCTTTAACAAGGTTATTCCTGCTGAGTTTAGATAGATATTTGAAGTTCAAGTGACTTAAGTGCTTGTGCCACAGCCAACTATTTTCGCTCACACTTTTTGCTACAAAACAAAGATTAGTACTAGAGTTCATACTATGGAAATCAATAATGTAAATATTTGTCTTACGATATCCCGTGAGTAATATAGCTCTAGTTTTGCCATTCTTGATAAGACATTGAGTTGAGGTGAAATGGCATTCTAATCCTTTGTCGCAGAATTGAGATATGGATAATAAATTGTGCTTGAGCCCTTCGACGAGAGAGACTCTTTCAATGCACACATTGTCTTTCTTGAGCTTTCCATATGCAACAACTTGACCTTTGTTATTATCACCAAATGTTACTGAGGGACCTCTTTCTTCATGAACATCTTCTAATAAGGATTCATCTCCAGTCATGTGTCTTGAACACCCACTATCGAGAATCCATTCATAATTTCTAGCTTTTGAAGATCCAGCCATGAAACAAAGAACCTGAAATATAGACATTTAAGCAGGTCCCCTTTATTCCTTTTGGGTCCTAGGGTTAGCAACTTTTGACAACCCACTCTTGCTTGACCTTAGGGTTTTTACGTCCTTTAGCATTGGGAGTGAATCGCAAAATGTATTCCACGGCCTTGTGTCCAGAACAATCACAAATGGAACAATGATGAAAGCCACCAATCACATGAGTTTTCACAAACTCTTTACTTTTCTTTGGGACAGCATTCTTCTTTGGGTCAGATGGACTACCCTTAACAAAATCCTTCTTTTGAAATTTTAGAGCGCTTGATCTAGGAGGGCGCATAGGGCTAGGAGGTGCACGGCGATGAGGCGCGTGGCTCCTAGGCGCATAATGAGCACTCGGAGAAGGAGCGCGCTTTGTTTCAAGAGGGATTTTGCTAGAGGATGATTCATCTGTAGCTATATATTTACCATTAGCTTTCCCAAATTGCTTCGTTGGGTAGACATAATGGAATGTTTGTCTCTTGAATTTTCCTATCCTTTACCCATTGAATTAGAATGTTTTTCCTTGGGAATTTCAAAAGTTTGCTGGTTAGTAAATTCACTATCTCTTTCAGCACAGACATCACATTTAAAGTTGTCACTAGTTGATGAGAATCACAAGCCACTTTTATCACCACTGACTTTTTGGGACTCAAATATATTCTCCATAGTGACACGAGAATTGGACCACTCATTTGTAATCTTTTTAAGATCAGTAATTTGAGAAACCAATTCATCGTTTTGAACTTTAAGAAGTGAGTTCTATTCTGTTAGAAAAGTGTTTTTAACAGTAAGAGGAGTCATGCTCTTTATCTTCTCATTAAAGAGGGTGAGTTCAGATTTAAGTAGAGATTTCTCGGTCTTAAGCTGGGAAATTTCATCACATGATAGTGCTAAAGATTCCTTCATACTATCAAATCTAGTGATTACCTTTTCAACCTCTTTGAACAATTTTCTTGTTCAGCAATCACTTCATCATCATTGATTTTGGAGATTGGAGCAGTTGGTTCAACTTGAGGTCTAATGTATGCTCCTTTTCTCAACTTGTTCCTTGCACTAAGATCACATCGTGAGAATAACAATCCACCATCGCTTTGAGCCGGAGTGAGAAATCCTTGTTCAACGAGCTCGCTGATGGTTGGTCCTTTCTTCCTTTTCACTTCTTGAAAACCTGCAGATTTCTTGATAGGTTTATTCAAGGCATTCATATCAGGAACATCATTGGAGAAGTCATCATCAGAATCATAAGTATCAACTTCATCATCATTTTCCATCAAACAAACGAGTCCATCATCGGAATCTTCATCGCTCTCATCTGAGTATGTTTCAATCCAAGTGTTCCGCTCATTTGCTGGTGCTTCTTCTTCCGCAACCATTCCCTTGTGACGAGTGAATTTGGGAGAGAACTTGGGAGTATGGCTGCTCTTCTTCTGCATATATTCAAATTTTGGAGTTGGGCAGCTTGAAGCAAAGTGTCCTGGTTTCCTGCAATTAAAACAAACAAGGTCTTCTTTTCTTTTTGAGTCACTGCTCCTTGTGAACTTTGGAGGAGCTCTGCTGGTAGATCCTTGAAATTTTCTGGTTGAGCCGGGCTTGGTAAATTTTCTAAACTTCTGGAATCTCTTTACAAATAAAGCGAAGTCTTTATCATCCATGTCCAATGTCACAAAGATCACTTTCCCGGGCAAAATCATGTAAAGCTGAATCTATTCGTGCCTTTCCATGCTTTCACTAGCGGACACTCTTGGAACACCTGGAGTAAGAAGTCCCCGTATGCTTCGGAGCATATTCTTCTCTTTCGTCGGTTTTCTAGTTTTTCGAATATTGTCCTTTCTCAAAAATTCATAAAGCGTTTCACCCCCCCGGAGCATTATAGATCCACCCGATCGATGAATACTCAAACCGAACTCGCCCATTCTTGTTTTTCCTTGGCGATGGAAAATTCGCCCACCCGCTTTTATCAATTTGCAAATTCTTCCTCAGTTAGTTAAAAGAATGAAATTGGCCAGTCTTCTTCTATCTAATATTTATTACATTAGTAAGAAATCGAGAGGTAGGCCAATCTTGACAGTTTCCATTTTCGATTGAAAAGCGGCGGGCCAGTGAGCTCTCCAATAGTGCACCGAAAGGGGACGGAGAGACGGTAAAAATGAGAACGGAGAAGAAAGCCTCTCGAGATTATGAGCAGAACTCTCCTAAAACCAGAAAGCCAGCCAGCGTCCCGAGGGTCATCAACCCCCTGGACATAACTCTATAGGCTGATAGTCTCCAGTGCTAAGTCCCTCTGCCAGGGTGGGCGAATCAAACCAATTCGGTTGCCTAATAACAGTGCAGTAGCAATAAATGCAAGAATATTTACTTCCATAATCTCATTGTTTTTTTACTTCACAATAACTCGGGATTTAATCCCTAGAGGAAATCAATTTAGTTATTCCACCAAGTTTCAAAACAGGGTTGGTGAGAGATCCAACTACTAAGGAACAAGTAATCAAATATAAATTACATTGCTCCAATCTATCACATTCCACGACTTCTTCCTTCATTCAGAGAAGTCCTCAGGAATGAAACCAGTAAAAGTCGTATGCGGAAGAGAATCTAGTTTCGAGAGCATGCGGGGCGTAGACTTTCTAATTTTACCTTATTTTATTCAAATAATGGGTTCTTGCCTTTATGATAATCGTGAAAAATAGTTTACGGTCTGCTATTATTGCAAAAGACCGAGTGGTTTTGTGATTTGAGGACTGGAAAAACGAGGTTCATATAGTAACCGACAATAACGGTTGACTTTGTCCTGCATGGTGAGAGTGATCTGGGACTGACGGAGTTCTTCAATCCCAGGGCAGGAGATTCAATGACAAAGACATAACCTCAAATTGGGGTCAGATGAGCTTTTGGGGAGCTACAGTAATTACAGTCGGTCGGTATAGTATAGCATTAGGTGGGGCCACCGAAAAATAAGGAGTTGCTCTCGAATTCGAATAGGCTTCCGCGAACTAGTTCCCCTGATGGTATGGGCAGAGATTTCCCCTCTACTGGCACCGGCCTTTGAGATGGTATACCAAATAGTTCTCAAAGGAGTTGGCACGTTAGCGCTTTAGTGAAAAATAAGTATGGTATTGTCAGATCCGAACATATTGCTACTTTATTTGTTTGCTATATCTTCGCTAGTGTTTATGGAGTCGTGATCCACGAATTTCAAGGTTTGAATCGAAGGTCATACTGTCTCGCAGAAGGCTATTAAGGGGTAAGCGTTGGCGGATTGCTTGCGTAGCCCCCTATTTTAGTAGATTAGTCTTGGTAAGGTAAGCTATTGGATCCCGGGGGACAAAGTCAAAGCCTTTGATCCTTTGCCCCATATACTTTGAGATGCTCCTCCCCGCCGATCAGCAGTGACGCTGCTCGTGATAGGCTTAGCTTTAAACCGCTATCGTTCGGTTCGGATAAGTCAAGTCCCTTCGGTCAGTTTCGCTCAGGTGGTCTTCCCTTATCTTCCCTAATGTTCATAGTGGTTCTGTGGGTGAGATATAATCTTCTACTTTGAGAATAATCAAAAATGGAAAGTGTTCAATTGGAAGATAAAAACTGAGCAAGGGAGAGATTCTTGGACAGAAATCAGTAACTGACACGCCCAGATGCACACGCATCCCGTATAGTCGGCGGGAGGCGCGCGCTTCTGGCCCCAACGGGCGGAGGCGCAGCGACTTTGAAATGGTGATTTTGACAGAATGGACTAGAAAGTTAACTCTGTTATGCAGTTTAGTCCAAAACTGACGGAATCAGTTAGGGACTTAACCGAACTAACAGAAATTAACAAAAACAAGTTAAATAAATACTCTGTATGCAATCGGGTGAGAGGTCCAAAGCGGGTGTCTAACACAACCCAAAGGATCTAGAAGAAAAATGTCAAAAAATTGAAAATGACATAATTAGCTCAACAACTAAGACTGACTGTTCTAAATCCCAAGAGGATAATAAACATGAAATAAGTACATTGAAGGAAGAAAACAATGCTTTAAAAATCA
>JAOWBW010000823.1:175597-400590 GCA_026119855.1 Campanula takesimana | reverse complement strand
AGACACCCCGCCTTGGACCGCTCACCCCGATTGCACATTTGATTTTGTGTTTCTCCCATTTTAAGTGTTTCTCGTTAGTTTCTTGTCACTTCCGTTAAGTTCCTGACTGACTTCGTTAAGTCCAGGGACTAAACTGAATGACAGGGCTGACTTTCTAGTCCATTCTGTCAAAATTGCCTTCTCTGAGTCGGCGCGCCTCCCGCCCCCAAAGCAGGAAGCGCGCGCCTCTGGGCGTCAGTTACAGATTTCTGGCCAGGATTCCCTCCCTTGCTCAATTTACAGGATTTTGCCCGGGAAGGATTTCTTGGTGACTGAGTTTTGGCACCAAAAACACCCCTCTTTCACCTATAAAAACCTCTCTTTACCTCCATTTTCAAGGATCGAAAACTTGGACCGAAGATTGAACTTACAAAAACTATACCAAAACCACTTTCTAAAGGTTCTCCAGGATTTCATCAACAATATTTGAAGGTCTTCAAATTGTAGGTAAAAGTCCATCTTTCCCTTCTTCTCTACTTCATCTCCTCTCTCTCTTTTTACTTTAATCAAATGTGCAATCACCCAAATCATTTTGGGACATGACTCTAATGATCACCTCATCTCATTGAGGTTGGTTAAGGAGTTATCTCCTACATTCCAAACTCTATTTTAAACCCCCCTTTTTATAACTTAAAGAAGAAGAAGAAGAACATTATCATTCATGTAGATTTTGATCAAGCAAGACCAACTTTAGTTGGGCGAGATGGGTGTTTCGGTACTTCCCATCTCGTAATCTAACCCCCGAACCTCAAAACAAAGAATCTCTGTTTTCGTAATCAAACTTAGGCTACAATCAATAGGTTTTTCTTATGTTCCTCAAAACATAGGTGGCGACTCTAAAAACAAGTTAGACATCCTAGGATAACATCACGCGCTCGAGCCTAAGGCCGTGTGTTCCCCCCGGGGTATCTACAGTGGCGACTCCGCTGGGGAGTTTTATTTGAGGGTTAAACTTGCATTCTGATCAAAATCTACATCTTTTCTGGGCATTCTGTTTCCTGATGGGGGAGGCGCGCGCGTCTGGCCTTTTAAGCCTAAGGCGCGCGCATCCCGCATCAAGAACCAGAATCGCCCACTTCTTCATATTCTTCATCTTCTTCTTCTGTTATTCTGCACTCACTAATCTTCTGCAGGGGTTACATATGAACATGGGACCAGGGCAATCCCCTGAGTCCAAAATCTGACATTCTGACAGGTGTGCCCAGAAGCGCGCGCCTCCCATAAGCATTGCGCCATGCGCGCGCGTCTCACATCAACACTCAGAGGCGCACGTCTTCTGGGTTGTTTCCAGAACAAACAGGTTTCAGTGACTGAGCAGAACAGTGGGGTGTGGGCACAGTTGCCTGCATCAGAACAGAATTGAACCCTCGGACTGTTTTAATTTTGTGTTTTATTTACCGGTCACACGGGTGATTCGGGAGTTGTAATTTTATGTGCTTATGTGTTTTGTGTGTTTTTCTTTCTTTTTCAAAAAAAAAAAATAAAAAAATTTGTCACTTGTTAGACCTCACACTACATGCACATATTCCTATGAACTGCTCACTATCGAGTCGCACAAGTCCAACCCCAAACCCGTCGAGGCCCGTCCTAGAAAGTTTCAAGCTCCACCAGACCTTGGCTCTTTCGAAGCGGTAAACCTCAGCCCGTGGCGTAGTTCAAGACTACATGCCGGGGGTGACCTTTGAGCCTCATATTCAAGCCGAGCACAAACCACACAATTCTAGTTAGGGTCTAACACTCCGTGACTCAAGTCGGTTTCCATGTACCGAGATTTCCCTAAACTAATGTCTTCAAATCATACATGCCAACTTGTTGAAAGGGACGCAATAAAATCCGTCCCCAAAAGTGGTTATTTTGGACGAAAATAAAAATCCGTCCCCGCATGTATGCTTTACTACATTAATTTAGTTTAATCCCGATACATGTAGGATTCACAAGCGCTATGGAATCCGATGAGTATATGGGACCGCGAGATGGTCTATATACTAGTGTGACGATTCCATTATTTTCTTAGAAACCCCAAAAGGGATTCATTCCCTCCGACTTAAAAAAAAAAAAAAAAAAAAGGAGTCTTTTCTTATGTGGTTCGAGTCGTGTGCCCAACTGTGTGTTCTAAGCCTCTTCATGGACCGCAAGTGTTACTCAAGACTGACAAGGGCCTCTTCTGCAATATAGGTTCAATTGGTACTTACAAAGTCTACCGGGATTCAGCAAATCGGTTAGTCCGTGAAGAGATCACTCCAACAGCTCCAACATCAACCATGACCGGCAGCAGCACACCATGTCTCTCGAACAGCTCTCAACTATGGTCCAACTCCTCCAAGAGCAAGTCTCCACCCTTAACAAGGAGGCACAAAGCAAAGACGACATTTGGCAATCCCACCTCGACAGCCAAAGGAGGCCCACGAGGCCGAAATGGAGCTAATGAAAGAAAAGCTCACCAACCTTGCCAGGGAAAGAACAAGAACAATGATGATGAATCCGAATGGACCGAGGGTTTGTTCAAAAGTCCTTATGTCAACACCCGCACCAAGAAAATGGGGGAACCAAGTTCCGAGAACAATGAGCCCAAAATGGTGGATTCTATCATGGCCTACATCGACCAAAAATTCAATGGGCTCAACATGGGGAAAGGCTCCGACACAAGCCTTTATCAATCATCCATCCTCATGAGTACTATGGCCGCTCTTCCCGATAAGTTCAAGATGCCCGACATAAGCAAATTCAAGGGCAACTCTTGTCCTATGGCTCACATTGAGACTTATATTTGGGCAATGGTTCCAAAGAAGGTCTCCACCAAGGTGATGGCTCAATGCTTTCCTCTCACTCTCGAGGGGGGCGGCAAAAGATTGGTATGCTACTCTCCCGCTCACTGTCCGTCTTGATTGGGACTCCGCCATGCTTGCCTTCAAGACCAATACCAAGGCAACACCACTCACCGGCCCACAAGGAAAGAGCTAGAGAACACTACTCAACGAGACAATGAGTCCTTCATCGACTTCACAAGGAGATGGAATGACAAACTCTCTGAAATTGTTGAGAGGCAAACACAAAGAGCAAATGGACATCTTTCTCAAGTGTCTCAAGATTGATCTCCGCACTCACCTAAGTGGGGCTTGCTACTCCGACTTCTCCCAAATGTATGAGGCGGGGGTACGCATGGATGACTTGCTCAAGGAGATTAAGAAGACCACTCCTACTTACCGCTACAAGGCCGCTTCCAACTCCACAAAAGAGGCCTCGGTCAACGCCGTCACTATTGACAAGGGGAATTACAAAAAGGTTCCTCCACCTCAAGGAAGAAGTCCCGAAGTGACCGTGTCTACACGCCTCTCCAAGGCATGACTCAAACCGAAGTGTTCGAGGTCCTCAAGGCAAAGGGTCAAGTCACACCCGTGCAAGGGTACCAACCCAAGACGATCCACCCAATCATGCTCACCACAAATATTGTGGCTACCACCAATATAGTGGCCACACCACCGAGGATGCTTCGTTCTCCGCAATGTCATTCAAGATCTCATAGATAAGAAAGAATTTGTAGTGACTAATGACGAGCATGTCAATGTAATAGAGATAGGAGAACTTGAGGGGACCACCCATTCAATCCCAATTGTGAATGGGGGCCCAATGTTATGAATAAAATTGACAATTCTTGTTATGTAGTGACTTATGATGAGGTAATGAGGGAAGTACTAGAGAATAGGAAAAAGAAGCAAGATGGGAACGTCAATATGCTAACTCGATCCGGTCGAGTCATAGCAAGCAACCCTTCCACTTCCGCACCGAGCTCCTCTTCTCAAAGGCCGCAAGCTCACAACACTCCCGAAGATCCTCTACTTGTCCAACTCAAGAAAACTCAAGCCAACATCTCTATTTGGGACCTCATTGCATCCTCGAAGAAACACCGAGATCTCGTCATCCGCAATCTCGATGATACATCAGTTTCTCCCGATACTACTCCCGAGGACCTCACGGCAATGATTGGTCACATTCATTTTAGCAATGTCATCACCTTTGCCGATATGGACCTTCCACCGTTTGGTTCCGACCACAACGAAGCTATTTACCTCAAGGTACGAGCAAGGGGGAGGCCCGTCTCAAGAGTCTTAGTGGACGGTGGTTCCGCACTCAATCTCATGCCTGGTAGGATCATGGGCATACTGGGGCTTAAAGATTCTGATTTGAGGCCTTCTACTCAAGTAATCCGAGGTTATGACAGCACCGCCCGTACAGTCATGGGTATGATCGAAATAGACATTGAGTTTGGGAGCATGGTCATGTCCGTTCCATTCCAAGTGCTTGATATCCCGGCCTCGTTCAACTTACTGTTGGGTCGACCATGGATTCATAGTGCTAATGCCGTACCGTCAACTCTCCACCAATGTGTCAAGATCCGAAATGGTGATGAAATAGTGACCGTAATGGCTGAAAACATCACTATCCATAGAAAAGGTGAGCCCGTCCACCAAGTTCAGCATGGTCTACCAGACTCCACTCTCTCCGGCGTCTCAATCAACGCCATTGACAAAGAAGGGGGAAATGGATCATGGACCCCCAGCAATCACAAAGTCCTCCGCATGATGAGGAATATGGACTACTTCCCTGGTTTAGGCTTAGGGAAATATCAGCAAGGAATCCTACATCCCGTGCAAGTCCCATTTGTCAAGAACACCTTCGGTTTGGGGTACGAGCCTTCCAAGAAGACTTGAAGCAAGAACAAGCAATCAAGAGCGAAAAGGCCCGAGCTCGTAAAGAAGGCCGTCGTTATGAGGTCCCTAATCTAAGGCCTTACCGCAAGACGTTGAATGGTTATTTTGTCCGCCAAGGGGAAGACGTTCCATACATGATCTTTCCCGAACCATGGGTTAACAACAAGGGTGTCAAAAAGCCCGCCTCGAAATCTTCTCCGATTGTGAGATCCAGAAATCCGAAAGGGAACCAACTCCCATGTCGCCCCGTGAATGGTGGGGAAGGAAGGTGACTATAGAGTCCGAGACAGAAACACCGTGGGGGAAGAACTGACAGATTTAGCCTCCATGTTCGAAGAGCTTGCCGTAATGAATGAATGCCAAGTCAACGCCATCCATGACACCGTCATCATGAACGAGACTATCAGTGAGATCCCGCCAAGCTCCGAGCCGATCAACAATTGGTATTCAACAAAAGGACCCGTGTATCCGAGGAATTCTTAGTCCAAGAAATGGGTTGCATACCCCGCACAGCAACAAAGGAAGAGCAGCTCACACTTACTTTCGAGTCCGAGAGTGTCTCTAATACCCTCACCCAAGAGGATTTGGAGGCCATAGCCGAGCGTGTGTTTCCTTTCTTTGCTAATGAAAAATTTGATATTTCTGAGTACCCTGAGATTGCAAACATCATAAATGATGAATTAACTAATAATGAACTTAACGAACAAGTTAATAACGATTCAAATTATGATGAAATAGACCACGAAAACACAACATACTTAAATGAACTTGCTCAACAAGTCCGTAGTCGTGGCGAGAATGGTCCAAAGGCTGACGAAGAATTGCAGGTTGTTAATCTGGGTACCGAAGAAGAGCCAAAAGAAACCAAGATTGGAAGCTTCTTCAAGGGAGGCGACAGAGACAGATTGACTGCATTACTACGGGAGTTCGTGGATGTGTTCGCATGGTCATACAAAGACATGCCGGTTTAGACAGAAAGGTAGCGGAGCACAGGATTCCGATCAGAGAAGATGCCAGGCCAGTAAAGCAGAAGCTCAGGAAGATCAAGCCAGAATGGTCTCTGCAGGTCAAAGAAGAGATTGAGAAGCTCCTCAGCGTGGGTTTCATCAAGGTTATCGAGTATCCGACATGGTTAGCCAACATTGTGACAGTCAGGAAGGCGAACGGCAAGGTCCGAGTTTGTGTAGACTTCCGGGATTTAAACAAAGCTTCCCCAAAGGATGATTTTCCACTCCCTAATATCGACATGCTAGTCGACTCCACTGCTGCCTACGAGGTTCGCTCATTTGTGGATGGGTTCGCTGGGTACAATCAGATTCTCATGGCCGAGGAAGATCAACATAAGACAGCCTTCACAACACCGTGGGGTACCTTCTGCTACACAGTCATGCCGTTTGGGTTAAGAAACGCTGGGGCTTCCTACCAAAGAGCCGTGACAGACTTGTTCCACGATATGATTCACAAAGAAATCGAGGTCTATGTGGACGACATGATCATTCACTCCAAAGGGACCGATGGTCAACATTAGATCGATCTCCGCAAGTTCTTCGAAAGGCTTCGTCAACACAAGATGAGGCTCAACCCTGCAAAGTGCACATTCGGGGTTATCCGAGGCAAAGTTCTTGGTTATATGGTCACTGAAAGGGGAATCGAAGTAGACCCCTCCAAAATCAAGGCAATCATTGACATGCCTCCTCCAAAGACACAGAAAGAGATTAAAGGTTTCATGGGCAGACTACAATACATCAGTCGGTTTGTGCACCAACTCACTTCCATGTGCGAGCCAATCTTCAAGTTACTCAAGAAGAATGGGGCTCTAGAATGGACCGACGCATGCCAAAAAGCCTTCGATCAAGTGAAGCATTACTTAACGTGCCCTCCTGTTCTAGTTCCGCCGCACAAGGAGAAGAAACCTCTGTTGCTTTATCTCACTGTCAATGATGAAGCCCTAGGGCTATGTTAGCACAAGAGCAAAGAAGAGTCCACAAAGGAGAACGCCATTTATTTTGTCAGTCGCCGATTCCAAGGAGGCGCAAAAGAACTACTCTGTCTTAGAGAAGTCATGTGCAGCATTGGTTTGGGTCACTCAAAAGCTCAAACACTATATGGAAGCTTTTCCGATCAAGCTAGTAGCAAAGGTGGACCCGCTCCGCTACATCTTCGAGAAGCCTTTCATGTCAACAAGAATAGCCAAATGGTACTCATGCTCGCCGGCTACGCCTATCACTTACGTCACACTAAAATCCGTCAGGGGGAAAGTGTTCAGTGACCAGCTTGCCGAATTCCCGTGTGACGAAGTGAAGGGGAAGATGTACAGTTCCCCGACGAGCATTAATTTGTACTGCAACCGAGGAAGACAAGTGGCAATTTTTTCGATGGCGCCGCCAATAAACACGGTTTTGGTATAGGGGTATTGCTTGTCGATCAAAAGACATCTACACTCCCATTGCCATACGCCTGGGAATTCGAAGCTACCAACAACATTGCCGAGTACGAAGCATGCATAGCAGGGCTCGAAGCAGCTCTCGAAAGAAACGTCACGGAACGAGAAGTGTTCGGCGACTCTTTGCTCCTTATCAATCAGCAATCGGGTAAATGGCGAACCCAAGACCCGACTCTCCAACAGTATGGTCAGCCCCTGAAGAACTGGTTGAACAATTCCAAGAAATCACTTTCAACTACCTGCCAAGGGATAAGAATCGCTTCGCCGATGCACTGGCCACTATAGCTCATTAGTTGAAATGCCCAAAGGAAAAATGGTGAAGCCTTTCAAAATTGCTCGAAGGAACAGTCCGGCATATTGCATGAGCATCGAGATCAACGAGGTTCAAACAAACTCTCGTGGTATTCAGATATCATGAACTTCCTCAAAGACGGCACTTATCCCGAGAACATCAATAAGAAGTCTCAAGCAGCTCTGCAAAGGTTAGCCTCTCGGTACGTACTGATTGGGGACCGAGTCTAAAAAGGCACCACGACGGGATCAATCTCTTATGCGCCAATGAGACCGAATCTCAAGAGATAATGTGTGAAGTGCACGAAGGAGAATGTGGACCCCACATGAATGGGTTTATGCTAGTCAAGAAGATACTTCGCATTGGTTACTATGGGAGCACTATGGAACGAGACTGTATCGAGAAAGTCAAAAGGTGTGCCAAGTGCCAATTCCACGCTAATCTGCAACATGCTCCACCCTCACAACTTTACAACATGGTCACACCTTGGCCTTTCTCTTGTTGGGGGATAGACATCATCGGTAAAGTTCATCCTGCCGGAGCAATGGGCAGTCATTCGTCCTAGTAGCAGTCGACTACTTCACAAAGTGGGTCGAAGCACAAGCCTATCGAACCCTCACGACGCCAAAAAGTGGCCGAATTGTAAAGATTAATATCATGTGCCGATACGGCGTGCTCATGAATCATTTCCGACAACGGCTCTCACTTTGAGAAGGAAATGGATGCACTTTTGGTAGAATACAAGATCACCAAGCACAAGTCATCTCCTTACCGGCCCCAAGCAAATGGCGCCGTCGAAGCAGCAAATAAGACCATCGAGACCATCGTCAAGAAAATGGCCTCAACAGGAAGGGATTGGCCGAAAAGCTACCATTAGCATTGTGGGGCTACCGCACATCGATACGATCCGCAACAGGAGAAACTCCTTATGCATTGGTCTATGGTTCTGAAGCCGTACTCCCTATCGAACTTGAAGTCCCATCTCTACGGGTCCTCCTCGAGAATCAAGTCAACGAGGTCAACTGGATGCAGAGTCGATACGAACAGCTAGCCTTACTCGACGAGAAAAGGTTAGGGCACTCGAACGCACGAGGGCATATCAGCAAAGGATGGCAAGAGATTTCAACAAAAAAGTGAAGCCTCGAAACATCAATGTGGGAGATTTGGTCTTAAGACAACATCCTCCTAATGCCATGAATCCCCTGGGGAAATGGGGACCCCGATGGATCGGTCCGTACGTGGTCAAAAAGATACTAAGCGGTGGTGCAGTCCGGCTCGTGGATTTAGATGGTGACCAGCTGCCAAAGGAGGTCAACCTCGACAAGCTCAAGAGGTTCTACGCTTAATAAACAAAGACCATTAAAAAAAAAAAAAAAAAAAAAAAAAAAAAAAAAAAAGAATGGTCTTTGTTTGTTTGAACTACGAAGACCTGAGCCTCCCAACTGGAGGAACGTAGGCAACTTCGGGTGCGGTCTAAAACATATCAAAAATACCCAATTCACTTCAAATAACAAAATGCATTTTTTATTCATTCAATGAATTATTCAAACCATTACAACGGATTTATTGAGCAACAAAAGACATCAAAATATTAAATCCTAAAACAAAGTGGTCTAAATTGCAATCTCTTGGGGTACAAAGAAAAATCTAATCTTTCTTAGGTTTGGGAACCCATTGCTTCTTGTTATGTACTTTAGTCTTCTTGGATGGGGACGGAACATTCTTGGGACCGCCAAGACGGGAGAAAACGCTAGGACGGGACGGAGCTTCATCAACGGCTTTCCCTTTACCCTTATCAAGCGGAACCTTAGCGGGGACAACCATGGGACGCTTCCACACATATGAGGAATTTCCCTTACCTTTCTTCTTCTTGGGAAAATAACGGGGTCTATAGTCCCGCACATGAACCACCGGTCTCACGGGGTCAACAACATTGTCATTGGGCCTTCCCAAACGATCAAAAACGCTCGGACGCTTCTCCACCATCGAGACGGACCCCACAGCTGGAACGGCGTTCACCATTGGAACGGACTTCTCACCCTTGGGGACGGAAACCTTAACTTCAAAGGAGAAAGTCATTGGGGCCATTATAACAAGAATTTTGTGGTTTAGGGGGAGAAAGTGTCTGCAAAAGAATGCTGTGTGGCCATTCTGGTCGAAAAATGGTTCGAATTTATAGCTGTTGGAACATTCTGATCAGAAAAGAAAGGGGCTGTAATTCAGCAGGCCAGAAGCGCGCGCCTCCGACCATGGATTCACAACGCGCGCGCCTCCCAAAAGCAAGGCCCGACGCGCGCGCCTTTGACAGCAGTTTAGACAGAAACAGCCCTTGTCAGTTCAGAACAGAACCCAAGCACTTCAACATATCCAGCCTGCAGCAAAATCAAATCCCAGCAATAAAAAGGAGTTCAAAGCATCGACAACAAGCACCCTTTGGGCACACATTTGTTTGTAAAGAGTCGACATCTAAGATCGAGTCGCTAATAGAACATAAAAACGAGTAGTAAAATAGATAGGATTGTAAATACATGTTAAATGTTATTACAGGCAAAAGAAAAAGTGTTTCAATCCCTCATCCTCTCAACCACAACAGCTCAGGCACGTCATCACCAACACTGTGCTCACCCCCTGCTACCGCTCTCGGTCTCCTCATCGTCATCATCATCCTCATCATCATCATCATCATCATCATCAGACTCAGATGTCTCAATCACAACATCAGGACGGGTCCTCTTAGCAGCTCTCCCCGATGAACTGGCGCCGCCCCGGCTCTGGCTACCCTCTCGGCTCAGACTCCTACTATGGCTCAGACTCCTGCTCAGCGACTGCCTCGCCGAAGAGACAGCCTCATCAATGTCCAGTGCAGCATCCCTGCAGCCTCGTCCCATGCCCCGAGCACCTCGGGCAGCTCCTCTCGCAGCACCAGAGATAGCACCAGCAGCATCTCTAGTCATGGCAGCAATATCCCTGCACAGTTCCAGCACCCTCTCCTCCAGCTGACGGAGCCTCCGCCTCATCCCTTTGTTCTGCCTACCCAAGTGCCTATAAGCAGCTACGGGCACCTGTTACAACAAAGAACGGGGAAAGGAAATTACATCAATACAAAGAACAGAAAAACAAGACTGAAACTGAGAAAATGCAAAGATGGTCAGAAAAACATACCACGGCAGCCTGAGCAGGAGGCTCTCTCTCCGGTGACATATCCTCGGGAACAATCTCCCTCTGCTCCTCAAAGACCCCGAAGTTTGAATAAGTATAATAAGGAGGAGGCAAAGGAGGATCAAAACAATACCCGGCACCGGTAGTGTAAAACCGAGCGGAGGTCGAAGGAGCAGCTTGTGATCTCCTCGGATCAGCGAACATAAAGCCCTGCATCAAGTTGTTCTCCCTGAAGAGGCCATAATCCTGATCCAAGTGAATATAAAGGACGGCATCAACCCCTACCATATATGCCGCACGATCAGCCTCTGAAAGTGACCTCCAGTTACGAGGGCAGAAAGGAGGGACGTCTGGAACTGCAGGACGAGGAGGGGTGTAAAAGTCTGTCACCTGGGTACCATGCTGCCAAAATACTCTATCTCCCAAGTACAAAGCCATGCACTCACCCGAACTCATCAAAAGCTGAGAACGGGTAGGAATAAGAGTGTGCTCAAACCAGTGCTGAACTGATCTCCACGGATACAAAGAGAAGGCAACAGACTCAGGCCTCAGGGTGTCCAAGTGCCGTCGGGCCGAAGTAAGACTAATGGGGTTCGTGCCAGTCTTCACATTCCTCTCCTTATACGCCCACCGTGCACAATCTGGATATTGGGGCTGGCCTTCCTTGGCAATCTTGAAATCCCTCAGATTCAGGATAGCAAAAGCCCAAAGCTGTAGACAAGAGGCATAAACAAAGTTAATGACAGTCAACGAAAAGGCAGTTATGACTAAGGCAAAGAGAATATAAAAGGCACAGTAAGTGGTATACCTCCCACAGCAAGCTGAAGCCCGTAACAGAGCTGGTGGTCGAGCGGCTGGTCAAATCCATGCCGTGGTAACAAGCAGCCAAGCCCGCTGCGCCCCAGTTATATTGGCCGATCTGGTCCAAGTCCACTAACAAGTCAAGCTGAGCCAAAAAGGCCGAAGATCCCCCGTTGGCAAACAGAGTGTGGGATAACAAGTACCAAATGAAGCAACGGGCCACAGCATCAACCCGATCAGCGGTAACACCTCGAGCCTCAGCCATCAAGATGCTGAAATAAGCCCGGATTCGCCCCCATGTCACTCGAGAATTCTTAACCTCGAACCGGCAGTCAACCAAGGCCAGTAACTCGTCCGGAGTCTGAGCAGTCCCTCTCAAACCAAAAGGGACAGGCACCCCCATGAACGGTAAGCCCGTCAAAGCTGTGAAATCAGTAGGCGTCATAGTCACCTCGCCCATGGGTAAATGAAAGGTATGGGTGGTATCCCACCATCTCTCCCTCAATGCCTGAACCACATCAGGGTCATTTTTCAAAGCTGGGAGGCTAGTGACAAAAAGACCAAAATGAGTCCCTGTGACTCGGGCCCGAACATTCTCGGGCAACCTCTTCCATATAGAGATGGTCCCATGAGCCCCACCGCGAATCTCTGTCAAACGGGTCCACTCCTGAAAGGAAAAAGAGGAACAGCAAAAATTTCATCAGCACGACTGCTAGAAAACGGATGAACTCAACACAGAGATTTCAACGGCAGAACAATGCACAAGCAAGTGTGTGAACGTGAAAATGGACACCCTAACATGTTTCTTACAACAAATCAGCAACAATGAACAACATGCAAAGAATGATCAATAAAGCTGCTGCAGCAATATTTCGGGTAAAGAAAACAGAACTTCATGAAACCCGAAATCGACAAGAAAGGTGAGACATTCTTACCAAACCCGAAGTCACGAAGTGATAAATATGGGTATGAGGCCGGAAAGTAAGCAAGCTCGGGTCCATAGCTTCAACCCCAATTTCGGGCTCCTCGCCCTGTGGCATCTCAAAGGGAGGTGATTGCTGACGATCCGACATCGTTTCTTTGACGGAATTGATCCTAGAGCAGCAAGAAAGTGTTTTGGGGTGATTTCTCTACGAAAATTGGGCTTGGAATTTGGAGGGTTCTTCAATTTTTGAAAAATGGCCGAAAACAGCGAACAGTCTGTTTAAATGTGCTGAACTTATTCGCCAAGCGCGCGCCTCCCGACATACTCATATAAGGCGCGCGCGTCCCACAACGAGGCCCGGACGCGCGCTCTTCCCATCATCAGGCAGGATCAGTCTACCATGCAAAAAATCCATGCATCGTATCAAGGTTTCCCCACGGATTCCAAACTCCCTAAGTTCTGTCACGGGTGCCGCACCCCCCTCAAGAGTCAATCTCAACATTTCATCCCCAGCAGGAACATTTTTCTGGTCACGGTCAACTGTGCCCATACCCCACAGTTCCAAAAGTCAAGCGTGACTCCAAATGGCACGAGACTTCAAAACAATATTTCATCAAACGGATTCACTAACGGATTCGTCAACAAGGGTTCACTAACGACCTCATTCAAAACATTCAACTGTGCCCATGTGCCCTAAGTCGACAACTCGGCCCATATCGAGACAAGCTCCCATGAGCTCCAAGTCGGCAACTCGGTCCATATCGAGACAAGCTCCCATGAGCTCCAAGTCGGCAACTCGGTCCATATCGAGACAAGCTCCCATGAGCTCCAAGTCGGCAACTCGGTCCATATCGAGCCAAGCTCCCATGAGCTCCAAGTCAACAAACTCGGTCCATATCGAGACAAGCTCCCATGAGCTCCAAGTCAACAAACTCGGTCCATATCGAGACAAGTTCCCATGAGCTCCAAGTCAACAAACTCGGTCCATATCGAGACAAGCTCCCATGAGCTCCAAGTCGGCAACTCGGTCCATATCGAAACAAGCTCCCATGAGCTCCAGTACAACACTCCAGCAAAAGCCGCTCACACAGGGAGCGCACCACTATCTCTCGCAATTTCAAATTCCTGCTTTCATCGAGTCTTTGCCTTTTCTTGGTGATGTCCTCGGCGGGTGTTTTTAACTTTCGTCGACGCGTTCTGCTTTGCAGCCCACGTCGCCGAGGGGCTCTGTAGACACCCCGCCTTGGACCGCTCACCCCGATTGCACATTTGATTTTTGTGTTTCTCCCTATTCTAAGTGTTTCTCGTTAGTTTCTGTCACTTCCGTTAAGTTCCTGACTGACTTCGTTAAGTCCAGGGACTAAACTGAATGACAGGGCTGACTTTCTAGTCCATTCTGTCAAAATTGCCTTCTCTGAGTCGCGCGCCTCCGATAGGAGGAGCCAGGCGCGCGCGCCTCCCGCCACCAAAGCAGGAAGCGCGCGTCTCTGGGCGTCAGTTACAGATTTCTGGCCAGGATTCCCTCCCTTGCTCAATTTACAAGATTTTGCCCGGGAAGGATTTCTTGGTGACTGAGTTTTGGCACCAAAAACACCCCTCTTTCACCTATAAAAACCTCTCTTTACCTCCATTTTCAAGGATCGAGGATCGAAAACTTGGACCGAAGATTGAACTTACAAAAACTATACCAAAACCACTTTCTAAATGTTCTCCAAGGATTTCATCAAACAATACTTGAAGGTCTTCAAATTGTAGGTAAAAGTCCATCTTTTCCCTTCTTCTCTACTTCATCTCCTCTCTCTCTTTTACTCTAGTCAAATGTGCAATCACCCAAATCATTTTGGGACATGACTCTAATGATCACCTCATCTCATTGAGGTTGGTTAAGGAGTTATCTCCTACATTCCAAACTCTATTTTAAACCCCCTTTTTGTAACTTAAAGAAGAAGAAGAAGAACGTTATCATTCATGTAGATTTTGATCAAGCAAGACCAACTTTAGTTGGGCGAGATGGGTGTTTCGGTACTTCCCATCTTGTAATCTAACCCCCGAACCTCAAAACAAAGAATCTTTGTTTTCGTAATTAAACTTAGGCTACAATCAATAGGTTTTTCTTATGTTCCTCAAAACATAGGTGGCGACTCTAAAAACAAGTTAGACATCCTAGGATAACATCACGCGCTCTAGCCTAAGGCCGTGGTGTTCCCACCCGGGGTATCTACAACAATCTCTGTTTTCATAATCAAACTTAGGCTACAAACAATAGGTTTTTCTTATGTTCCTCTAAAACATAGGTGGCGACTCTACAATTAAAACAAGTTAGACATCCTAGGATCCTTCCACCGCTCTAGCCAAGTAGTGGGATTTCCCTCCGCTGGGGACGTTTGAGGGTTAAACTTGCATTTCTGATCAAAATCTACATTTTCTGGGCATTCTGGTTTCTGATGGGGGAAGCGTGCGCCTCTGGCCTTCTTGGCCTAAGGTGCGCGCGGCCCACGTCAAGAACCAGAGTCACCCGCTTCTTAATGTTCTTCCTATTCTTCTTCTTTTATTCTCCACTAATCATTTCTCCAGACGTTACAATATACATATAGGACCAGAGAAATCCCCTGAGTCCAAAATCTAGCATTCTGATAGGTGTGCCCAAAAGCGGGCGCCTCCCATGAGCACTGCGCCATGCGCACACCTCCCGCATCAACATACAGAGGCGCACTCTTCTGGCTAGGTCTCCAGAACAGGAACAGGTTTCAGAACAGAGCAGTGTGATGGGGTGTGGGCACAGTTGCCTGCATCAGGGGCTATTTTTGACTCTTGGACTGTTTTAATTTTGTTTTTTATTTCATCGGTCACACGGGTGATTCGAGAGTTGTAATTATGTGCTTATTTGCTTTTATTTCATAAAAAAAAAAGTAAAATTGTTTTGTCACATGTTAGACCTCATACTACGTGCACAAATTCCTATAAACTGCTCACTATCGAGTCGCACAAGTTTATTACCCCAAACCCGTCGAGGCCCGTCCTAGAGAGTTTCAAGCTCCCCCTGACCTTGACTCTTTCGAAGCGGTAAACCTCAACCCGTATCGTAGTTCATGACTACATGCAGAGGGTGGCCGTAAGCCTCTCATTAGCCGAGCACAAGCCAACACAACTCTAGTTAAGGTCTAACACTCCGTGACTAAAGTCGGTTTTCATATGCCGAGATTTCCCTAAACTAATGTCTTCAAAACATACATGCCAAGTGGTTATCATGGACGAAATAAAACTCCGTCCCCAAGTGGTTATTATGGACGAAAATAAAAAATCTGTCCCTGCATGTATGCTTTACTACATTAATTTAGTTTAATCCTGACATTTGTAGGATTCACAAGCGTGATGGAATCCGATGAGTATATGGGACCGCGAGATGGTCTATATACTAGTGTGACGATTCCATTATCTTCTTAGAAACTCAAAAGGGACCCCGTCCCTCCGACTTATAAAAAAAAAAAAAAAAAAAAAAAAAAAAAAAAAAAAGAGTCTTTTCTTATGTGGTTTGAGTCGTGTGCCCACTATGTGTTCTAGGCCTCTTCATGGACCGAAAGTGTTACTCAAGATTGACAAGGGCCTCTTCTGCAATATAGGTTTAATTGGTACTTACAGAGTCTACCGGGATTCATCGAATCGGTTAGTCCGTGAAGAGATCACTCCAACAGCTTCGACAGCATCAATGGCCGGCGGCTCCAACACCGACAACACCATGACTCTCGATCAACTCTCAACCATGGTCCAACTTCTCTAAGAACAAGTCTCCACTCTTAATAAGGAGACTCAAAGCAAAGATGACATTTGGCAATCCCACCTTGACAATAAAAGGGAGGCCCACGAGGCCGAAATGGAGCTAATGAAAGAAAAACTCACTAAACTTGCCAAGGGTAAGAACAAGAATGATGGTGACGAATCCGAATGGACCAAGGGCTTGTTTGAGAGTCCTTATGTCAGTTCCCGCACAAATAAAATGGGGGAACTGAGCACCAAGAACAATGAGCACAAGATGGTTGATTCAATTATGGCCTACATAGATCAACGCTTCAACGGCCTCAATGTGGGGAAAGGTCCCGACGCAAGCCTTTATCAGTCCTCCATTCTCATGAGCACTATGGCCGCTCTCGCCGACAAGTTCAAGATGCCCGACATCAGCAAGTTCAAGGGAAACTCTTGCCCAATGGAACACATCGAGACTTACATTTGGGCTATGGTTCCGAAGAAGGTCTCCCCCAAAGTCATGGTACAATGCTTCCCTCTTACTCTCGAGGGGGCAGCAAAAGATTGGTATGCAACTCTCCCACTCACAGTCCGTCTCGATTGGGACGCTGCCATGCTTGCCTTCAAGAGTCAATACCAAGGCAACACCACCCACCGGCCAACCAAGAAAGAACTCGAGAACACTACTCAAAGGGACAATGAATCCTTCATCGACTTCACAAGAAGGTGGAATGACAAGCTTGCTGAGATTGTCGAGAGGCCTAACACTAAAGAGCAAATGGACATCTTTCTAAAGTGTCTAAAGATTGATCTCTGTACCCACCTATGTGGGGCTTGCTACGCAGACTTCTCTCAAATGTATGAGGCGGGGATCCAAATGGATGAGTTGCTTAGAGAAATCAAGAAAATTGCTCCTAGCTACCGCTACAAGGCCGCTTCCAACTCCACAAAAGAGGCCTCGGTTAATGCCATTACTACCGACAAGGGGAATTACAAAAGGGTTCCTCCACCACAAGGCAAGAAGTTTAAAAATGATCGTGTCTACACTCCCCTCCATGGCATGACTATCACCGAGGCCTTCGAAGCTCTCAAGGCTAAAGGGGAAGTTACTCCTCTCCAAGGGTACAAACCCAAGGAAATGCGTCCCAACCACACTCACCACAAGCATTGTGACTACCACCAACATAGTGGTCACACCACTGAGGAATGCTTTGTCCTCCGCAATGTCATCCAAGATCTCATAGACAAGAAAGAGTTCATAGTGCCTAATGGAGAGGATGTCAATGTAATAAGGGTAGGAGAAATTGAGGAGACCACTCATTCAATCCCAATTGTGAATGAGGGCTCGAATGTGATGAATAAATTTGACAATTCTTGTTACGTTGTGACTTACGATGAGGTAATGAGGGAAGTACTAGAGAATAGGAAAAAGAAGTAAGATGGGAACGTCTGTTGGTGTTATGCCCTAGGCATATTGTTTGTAAAATTAATGTTATTATTTATAAAGATATTGAATGTTTGATTATTATGTCTTTTTCATGTTTATTATAATAATCCCCGTCCATGATAATTATGATTAATTATTAGTATAAGTTTAATAGATAATCATATGATGATTATGGTGTATGGGATACAATTAGACTTATGGGTATTTGTTGGAGAACAAATACTGGACTGACCCCTATGAGATTTATGTTATGATCACAATGTCATAATTAAGTCTCATATAGTTATATCACTAGAATCTCTAGACTTGAGGTTATTAGAGTCTTCCACATGATGAACATTACGTTTGACATATTCAAACGTAGGGAAGAGTAATAAGCCAAGATGGGATTTGTTCCTTGTCAAGAGAGATGTCAAGCTTTGGCCATTCGATGAATGGTATTGATGAAATGCATGGCCATGCTCAAATAAGATTTGTATTATAAATACATTCGGGATCGAGAAAGCATTGAACAAATGTAAGTTGACCATTGACCATGGCTTACATTCAATAGACATCGTGTAACAAAGAGATTGTGTTATGTTCTATTTTAGGAAACTTTGGAGTTCAAAGTTATACTAATTGGGTAGTCATAATGGCTTTCTAGAGTCCGCTTATGACTTACGAGGTTTGACTGGTTCGGACTCGTTGCCAACTTAGTATAATCCTATTGGGTCACACACGCAGAACGGATAATTAAAAGGAGCAAAAACGAAGTAAAACAGGATCCTGCTGAAAGGATCCGTACGGATGAATCTGGATGCTTCCAGAAACATCCGTACGGGTGGTTTTGCCCGACAGAATCAGTTTTTAGGAAAACTCTTGTTGAACAAGAAAACCTAAGTCCTAAAGGGTTTCTGAAACCCCTTGAATATAAATACAGACTGACGGGAATTGTTCCCTAGTTGTTGATTTGATCAATTCCAAAGTCTTTCTTAGAGAGAGAAATCATACATTATATTCTTAGGTTATTGTTATTGATTAATCTCAATTATCAAGTCACAATAATAATTAGGAGATTTGAAGAATCGTTCTTCAACATCGTTGATCAATCCGAAGACCTAGCAGTCAAGTTCAAGAAGGCGTTCTTGAAATCTATTCGTTATGTGGATTACCGGTAGAGGGCGTTTGTCTTAACGCTTAATCCAAGTTTTACATAACGATCTACAAGCGTTAGTTTCTTTCATCTTGTTATTATGAATTATTGTTCATAGCGGATCTAGGCTATTGGGTTTCATTCATGTCTATATTCCGCTGCGCATGATTGCACGAAACCCAACAGTGGTATTAGATCCCCGTTGATGATCAATAATTCTAATATTATCATGATATAATTATTTAATACGATTATTTAATTGGTATGATCATGAGATAGATGAATTTATGTGATGGATTTTATATGAGATATAAAATATGCATGCTAGTTGATGTGGTTGTAATATTGATTTGATTAATATGTATGATTGCATGCTTAGATTATCATGTTGTAATTGGATAATTTTATTGATGATCTTCATCTAATTTGTATGTGGAATAAATTGGTTATTGAATATATGAATTAGATGGGTTAAAATTCGTAATCTGCAATTTCATGTTTCTGTAATCTCATTATGTATAAACACGATATTAAGATTGATCGAATTTCTGAAATCTGAAAATCTGGAAAAACTGGGATTCTACCTAAGAGTCCGTACGGCTGGTTTGGGAGCCTCCAAACAAATTCGTACGGATGGTTTGGTTCACTCCCAGATTTCATTCTGACTTCTCATGTTCAGATTGTTCTGCAAATTGTTTGCAGAATTCGAACCTGGAAACAGAAACTGGTTTTAGACGGCTGGTTTTCGAAACCGTGTTTTCTGAAACAGTTTTCTGCGAAGAATTCAAAGTAACTGCAGAAATCAGAGTTCTAAAGAGTTTAGAACTGCTGTAATCTGTGAGATTAAGATACAATGAAAGATCTTGAGACAAGTGGCCAATCTATACGGGAATGTGGATGCCTTTTGGCTTAGTTTCGACCGTATAAAGAAGTTGCTTGGTTTCTTGATCCTAGTACGGGAATATGGATGCCTTTTGGCTTAGTTTCGACCATACGGTTTGTGCTCTCAATTTCAAGATGCTCTGCAGAAGGTTTGGACTATACTGATTTGATCCATTTCAGATGGCTGGTCTTTGAAACCGTGTTTCCTAAAATAGATGTAAGTTCAGAAGTCCAGACATAGAGATTAGAATCTTAAAGGAGTGTAAGATCGGAGTAATCTCAAAGGTTTTAGACTTTAATCCTTAACTAGCGCAACCATTGTCACATAAAATTAATTTGGTTAATTGATTAACTTTATGTGTGTGAACCTTCTTAAAATTTAAGTTATGTGCCAATCCATGATTAAAACACTTGTGAGTACATGGGTAGTTTTATGCGGGCTCTGCCAAAGTGAGGCGCATTAATTCTATTCATCTATGAGTAAGATGAGGAAAGAGTGATTCCTATACGTTTAAAATGGTTTGACTTAATTGGGCTATCAAAAGACAAAGTTTTGGGCCTAAGGCACAGATGAGATTGAAATGTGTTAGACATATGATGTCTAAATCTCATAAAGGATCTAAGAGTCATATATGATATGATTGACAAGGAGTTGTCTACCTAATTAATTTAATTTTAAGCAGTATCGCCAAAGCGGACTTGAAATTAAATTAAAGTTGGATCTTAGCCCATTTAAATTATATGATACATTGGATGTATTTGAAGGTTATATAATTTAGTAGGAGTATTTGTGAAATACTTATAATATCTTTAATTAATTTAGTACTTAAATTTAATTATATGTTTGCATAATTGTAGATAATGGCTCAAAGTACTGGTTCTTTATCATTGCGATCTATCCTTGAGAAGGAAAAACTTCAAGAAAATGGAGCTAACTACACGGATTGGATCCGTAGCCTTAGAATTGTTCTAAAGCATGAGGACAAGCTCTATATTCTTGATGAGCCCGTTCCTGAAGAGGAACCTGCTTCTAATGCACCCAAGGATGAGAGAAACGCCTACAAGAAACACAAAAGTGATTCTCGTGAGGTGGGTTGTCTTATGCTTGCGGCCATGTGTCTAGAGCTTCAGAAGACTCTTGAACACTTGGAGGCATTTGACCTTGCAGCTTCGTTGAAAGATATGTTTCAAGAACAAGCAAGGTAAGAAAGGTTCGACATTATAGATGCCTTGGTCTCATACAAGATGAGCGAAGGGCCGTCTGTGGGCCCTCATGTTTTGAAGATGAAGTCTCACTTTGAGCATCTAGAGAGGCTTGGCCATCCCATTGATGTTGAGTTGGCCACTGATTTTATTCTTAATTCATTGCCCAAAAGCTATAATCAGTTCATCATGAATTTTAATACGCATGGGATGAATAAGTCCCTGTCTGAGTTGCATGGGATGCTAAAGACAGCGGAAAATAAAATCAGTAAAGAAGTCGCTCCTGTGCTCGTAGTGACAAAGGAGGAAGAGTTAAAGAAGAAGAAGAGCAGTGGGACTGCGTCTACTTCAGGTATCTATGTTATAGATATTCTACTTTCTACTTCTAGTTCCTGGGTATTAGATACCGGATGTGGATCTCACATTTGTTTGAATGTGCAGGCACTAAGGAATAGGAGGCTACTCAAAGATGGCGAAGTGGACCTACGCGTGGGGAATGGAGCAGGAGTTGCTGCATTAGCCGTAGGAACATATGATGTCATTTTACCTAGCGGATTAATTCTTGTTTTGAACAATTGTTATTACGTTCCGGATTTGAGTATAAATATTATTTCAGTTTCTTTTTTGGATAATGAAGGTTATAGTTTTCTTATTAAAAATAAGAAGTTTTCTATTTATTTAAATGATATGCTTTATTGTACTGCATGTTCATTTAATGGCCTTTATGTTCTTGATGTTGAGAATGGAAATAATGAGAATATTTATAATGTAAATAAGAAATCCAAACCTAATGATGTAAATCATACTTATTTGTGGCATTGCCGTCTTGGTCATATTAATGAGAAGCGTATCTCAAAACTCCATGGGGACGGACTTTTGGATTCACGTGATTTTAAATCATATGAAACTTGTGAGTCTTGTTTACTTGAAAAAATGACAAAGACACCTTTTACTAAGAGTAGTGAAAGGGCTAGTGACTTATTGGGACTCATACATACTGATGTGTGTAGACCAATGAGCAGCAGTGCTAGGGGAGGATATCAATACTTCATAACTTTTACTGATAATTTTAGTAGATATGGCTATGTCTACTTAATGAAACATAAAAGTGAATCTTTTGAGATATTTAGAATATTTCAAAATGAAGTACAAAATCAACTTGGTAAAACTATTAAGTCACTTCGATCTGATCGAGGTGGAGAATATTCAAGCCAAGAATTTGACAATCATCTTAAAGATTGTGGAATTGTTTCACAATTAACTCCACCTGGAACACCACAATGGAATGGTGTGTCTGAGCGGAGAAATAGGACTTTATTAGATATGGTCCGCTCCATGATGAGTCAAGTTGATCTTCCTTTAACCTTTTGGGGACATGTACTAGAAACTGCTGCTCTTACACTAAATAGAGTTCCAACTAAATCTGTTCCAAAGACTCCATATGAGATGTAGACTGGAAGAAAACCTAGTTTGTCTTTCATGAAGATTTGGGGTTGTGATGCTTATGTTAAGAGAATGATCTCTGACAAACTTGCACCAAAATCTGACAAGTGTTATTTTGTGGGTTACCCTAAGGAAACTAAGGGTTATTACTTTTACAACCGCATGGACAACAAAGTGTTTGTTGCCCGAGATGGTACTTTTCTAGAGAAAGAGTTTCTCTCTAAAGAAATTAGTGGGAGTAAAATTAATCTCGAAGAAGTTCGAGAACCTGAAAATAATGTTGAACAAAATGTTAGATCTGAACAAGTTTCACAAGGAGTTGTGGAACCTATTCAGAATACTCAAGTTCCTCGCAGAACTGGTAGGGTGCGATCCGAACCTGAGAGATATGGATTTCTCATGACGGATAGCAGTGAAGTGGAAGTCATAGTTGATGACGAACCTACTTCCGACCAAGAAGCGATGTCCGCTCCTGACTCAGATAAATGGCTTGGAGCCATGGAATCTGAAATTAAGTCCATGTATGACAATCAAGTTTGGAACTTGATTGATGTGCCCGAAGGTGTAAAAACCATAGGATGCAAGTGGGTTTTCAAAAAGAAGACTGACATGGATGGAAAGGTGCATACTTATAAGGCTAGACTTGTAGAGAAAGGCTATAGGAAGATTCATGGAATCGACTATGATGAAACCTTTTCGCCTGTAGCAATGATCAAGTCTATAAGAATTTTACTTGCCATAGCCTCATATTTTGACTATGAGATACGGCAAATGGATGTCAAAACAGCATTCCTTAACGGGAAATTACTTGAGGATGTTTATATGACACAACCTGAAGGTTTTCTAATTCCAGAAAATTCTAACAAAGTATGCAAATTGCAAAGATCCATTTACGGATTGAAGCAAGCCTTTAGGAGTTGGAATCTTCGATTTGATGAATCGGTCAAAGAGTTTGGCTTCATCAAGAACGAAGATGAACCTTGTGTATACAAGAATATTAGTGGGAGCATAGTACTATTTCTTGTGCTATATGTTGATGACATATTAATCATTGGAAATGACATTCCTGCACTGCAGTCTGTAAAGACTTGGTTAGGAAAATGTTTCTCAATGAAAGATATGGGAAAAGCCACTTACATCCTTGGCATAAGGATCTATCGTGATAGGAAATTTGCCAGTAGGTCATGGTATATCTCTAAGCAAGAATCAGTGTCCTAAGATAACTGATGAGCGTGATAGAATGATTGGGATTCCATATGCTTCCGCAATTGGATCAATCATGTATGCCATGATATGTACTAGACCCGATGTCTCGTATGCTTTAAGCATGACAAGCAGATACCAATCAGATCCTGGTGAGAGTCACTGGATTGCAGTCAAAACGATTCTTAAGTACTTGCGAAGGACTAAAGATTCGTTCTTGGTGTATGGAGGAATGTAAGATGATCTCGTTGTAAGTGGTTACACAGATGCAAGCTTCCAAACCGACAAGGATGATTCTAGATCGCAATCTGGATTTGTATTTGTGCTCAATGGAGGTGCTGTTAGCTGGAAGAGTTCTAAGCAAAGTACCATGGCAGATTCTACAACTGAAGCAACTGATGATAATATTGCTGCATCCGATGCTGCTAAAGAGGCTGTTTGGATTAAAAGGTTCATTGGTGAACTAGAGGTGGTTCCTATCATTGCTAATCTAATAGACCTTTATTGTGATAATAATGGTGCTATTGCTCAAGCAAAGGAACCTAGATCGCATCAGAAATTCAAACACATACTTAGGCGTTTTCATATCATTCGAGAGATCGTTGATAGAGGAGACGTAAATATATGCAGAGTAGCAACTGATGATAATATTGAAGACCCATTGACAAAGGGTCTTCCGCAAGCAAAGCATGATGGTCATGTTAGGTCTATGGGTATTCGATACATTAATTAGGTCTAGTGCAAGTGGGAGATTGTTGGTGTTATGCCCTAGGCATATTGTTTGTAAAATTAATGTTATTATTTATAAAGATATTGAATGTTTGATTATTATGTCTTTTGCATGTTTATTATAATAATCCCCGTCCCTAATAATTATGATTAATTATTAGTATAAGTTTAATAGATAATCATATGATGATTATGGTGTATGGGATACAATTAGACTTATGGGTATTTGTTGGAGAACAAATACTGGACTGACCCCTATGAGATTTATGTCATGGTCACAACGTCATAATTAAGTCTCATATAGTTATATCACTAGAATCTCTAGACTTGAGGTTATTACAGTCTTCCACATGATGAACATTACGTTTGACATATTCAAATGTTATCCCTAATCGGATAGCTATAAAGAATATGATTGGCATAATCGGAATCATGTAGGGAAGAGTAATAAGCCAAGATGGGATTTGTTCCTCGTCAATAGAGATGTCAAGCTTTGGCCACTCGATGAATGGTATTGATGAAATGCATGGCCATGCTCAAATAAGATTTGTATTATCAATACATTCGGGATCGAGAAAGCATTGAACAAATGTAAGTTGACCATTGACCATGGCTTACGTTCAATAGACATCGTGTAACAAAGAGATTGTGTTATGTTCTATTTTAGGAAACTTTGGAGTTCAAAGTTATACTAATTGGGTAGTCATAATGGCTTGCTAGAGTCCGCTTATGACTTACGAGGTTTGACTGGTTCGGACTCGTTGCCAACTTAGTATAATCCTATTGGGTCACACACGTAGAACGGATAATTAAAAGGAGCGAAAAACGAAGTAAAACAGGATCCTGCTGAAAGGATCCGTACGGATGAGTCTGGATGCTTCCAGAAACATCCGTACGGATGGTTTTGCCCGGCAGAATCAGTTTTTAGGAAAACTCTTGTTGGATAAGAAAACCTAAGTCCTAAAAGGTTTCTGAAAGCCCTTGAATATAAATACATACTGACGGGAATTGTTCCCTAGTTGTTGATTTGATAAATTCCAAAGTCTTTCTTAGAGAGAGCAATCACACATTATATTCTTGGGTTATTGTGATTGATTTATCTCAATTATCAAGTCACAATAATAATTAGGAGCTTTGAAGAATCGTTCTTCAACATCATTGATCAATCCGAAGACCTAGCAGTCAAGTTCAAGAAGGCGTTCTTGAAATCTGTTCGTTGTGTGGATTACCGGTAGAGGGCGTTTGTCTTAACGCTTAATCCAAGTTTTACATAACGATCTACAAGGGTTAGTTTCTTTCATCTTGTTATTATGAATTATTGTTCATAGCGGATCTAGGCTATTGGGTTTCATTCATGTCTATATTCCGCTGCGCATGATTGCACGAAACCCAACAACTCAACATGCTAACTCGATCCGGGCGAGTCATAGCAAGCAACCCCGCTACTTCTGCACCAAGCACCTCTTCTCAAAGGCCGCAAACTCGCGACACTCCCGAAGACCCTTTATTGGTTCAACTCAAGAAAACTCAAGCCAACATCTCCATTTGGGACCTCATTGCATCCTCAAAGAAGCACCGAGATCTTTTCATCCGTAACCTCGACGACACATCGGTCTCTCCCGATACAACTCCCGAGGACCTTACTGCAGTGATAGGCCACATTCATTTTGGCAACGTCATTACTTTTGCCGACATGGACCTTCTACCATTTGGGTCCGATCACAATGAGGCCATCTACCTCAAGGTAAGGGCAAGGGGGAGACCCATCTCAAGAGTTTTGGTCGACGGTGGTTCCGCACTCAACCTTATGCTCGGCCGAATCATGGGCATACTGGGGCTTAAGAACTCAGATTTGAAACCTTATACTCAAGTAATTCAAGGTTATGATATCACCGCCCGAACAGTCATGGGTATGGTTGAAATAGACATTGAGTTTGGGAGCATGGTCATGTCCGTCCCGTCAAGTGCTCGATGTCCCCTCCTCATTCAATTAGCTCTTGGGCCGACCGTGGATACACAGTTCTAATGCCGTCCCCTCGACTCTCCATCAGTGTGTCAAGTTCCGAAATGGTGATGAAATAGTGACCGTCATGGCAAAAAACGTCACTATCCATAGAAAAGGGGAACCCATTCATCAAATTCAGCATGGTCTAGCAGACTCTACTCTCTCCGGCGTCTCAATCAACGCCATTGACAAAGAAGGAGGAAACGGATCATGGACCCTCAGCAATCGCAAAGTCCTCCGCATGATGATAAATATGAACTACTTCCCTGGTCTAGGCCTAGGGAAATATCAACAAAGAAGAATGCAACCAATTGAGGTTCCTTTTGTTAAAAACAAGTTCGGTTTGGGATATGAGCCTTCCGGAGATGACTTGAAACACGAGCAAGCCGTCAAGAATGAAAAGGCCCGAGCTCGTAGGGAAGGCCGTCATTATGAGATCCCTAATCTGAGGCCTTACCGCAAGACATTGAATGGTGTAGATACCCCGGGGGACCACGGCTTGGCTAGAGCGTGTGAATTACCTAGGATGTCTACTTGATTTTAAGAGTCGCCACCTATGTTTTAGAGGAACATAAGAAAAACCTAAAGAAAGCCAATTTTTGTACGAAAACCAGAGATTCGGGAGAGAAAGGGTTCGGGGGTTAGGTGACGGAGTGGGAAGTACTTAAACACCCACTCTGCCCCGCTTACGCGGGTCTTGCTACTTTTGGTGTTCTAGTGCTAATGTCCTTCAATTTATTGATATAAAAAAATGTGCTAACAATTGAGATGAGAAGAAAAGGGGAAATAAAAAGAATGATTTTATTAATTAATTTATGCTAAGAGATTACATGTTGAATATGCTAAACAATTACATAAGAAATGAAATGGAATTTAATTAGTGTTTGGAATGTTGGAATGTAACCTTGACCAAACTTCAATAGTGAAGTGGCCTTTTGGTTGTATTCCTTTTTATGGAGATTGCATACATTGACTAGACATGAATAAAATAAGAAGAAGAAAAAGGGAAGTTGTACCTTAAGAAGAAGGCCTTGACTTGAAGATGGTGTTGTTGTAGGGAAATTGTTGTAGAACAATTTGTGTAGAGTCTTGTCACGAAGAACTCTTGTAGGGAGAATTTGTGTATAGTTTGTGTAGAGAGAAAGTGTTCAAGGTCCAAGGTCTAAAAGTGAGGTCAAGGTCTTGTGTATAGTTTTTATAGAGAAGATGAAGTTGGTCCTTTTCTAAGGTAGAATTGAGAGGTTTAAATAGGTAGAAAAGAGAGGAAAAGATGGTCTTTCAACCAATAAGAAAATAAAGGAAATTAAATAATAAAGATAAAATCAAATAATAATAAAAAGAAATATTTAGTTTTAAAGACATGGCTAGAATATTGGGATTGGAGGTTACAAAACTAAGGGGGATGAATGTGGATGTAAAAGGAGTGTTTGTGACCAAGAAAAGGAGGGAAAAAATACTGCAATCCGTAACTGCCAAAAATGGGAAGCGAGCGGGTCCCGTTTTTAGGGCGCGACGCGTGCGCAGCCCACAAGAAGTGCCGGAGGCGCGCGAGTCTAAAAATGACAGAATGACATAAAAGACTCAAAAGTTAATTCTGTTACGCAGTTTAGTCCAAAACTAACGGAATCAGTTAGGAACTTAACAGAAGTAACAGAAATTAACAAAAATAAGTAAAATAAAAATACTATGTATGCAATCGGGGTGAGAGGTCCAAGGCGGGGTGTCTACAAATGGCTATTTTGTCCGCCAAGGGGAAGATGTCCCATACATGATCTTTCCCGAACCATGGGTTAACAGCAAGGGCATCAGAAAGCCCGGTCTTGAAATCTTTTCCGACTGTGAAATCCAGAAAGCCGAAGGAGAACTAATTCCCATGTCACCCCGAGAATGGTGGGGGAAGAAAGTGACCATAGAGTCTGAAACAGAGATCACCGTAGGCGAAGAATTGACAGATCTAGCCTCCATGTTCGAAGAACTTGCTCTCATGGACGAATGCCAAGTCAATGCCATCTACGACACTGAAACAAGAAAGGAGACTATCAGCGAGATCCAGCCGAGCAGCGAGCCGATCAACAACTGGTATTCTACAAAGGGACCTGTGTTATCCGAAGAATTCTTGGTCAAGAAAATGGGTTGCATTCCGCGAAAGGTTACAAAGGAGGACTTATTCACTTTCACTTTCGAGTCCGAGTGTGTTTCTGATACCCTCACCAAGAGGATATGGAGGCCATAGCCGACCGTGTGTTCCCTTTATTTGTTAATGAAAAATTTGATCTATCTGAGTACCCCGAGATTGCTGAATGCGGGATCCGTTTGCTGATGCGGGATCCGTTTGCTGAATACGGGATCCGTTTGCTGAAGCGGGATCCATTTGCTGAAGCGGGATCCATTTGCTAAAGCGGGATCCGTTTGCTAAGGTGGGATCCGTTTGCTAAGGCGGGATCCGTTTGCTGATGCGGGATCCGTTTGCTAATGCGGGATCCGTTTGCTAATGCGGGATCCGTTTGCTGATGAATGTGGTATCCGTTTGCTAAATGCGGGATCCGTTTGCTGATGCGGGATCCGTTTGCTAAAGCGGGATCCGTTTGCTGAATACGGGATCCGTTTGCTTGATGCGGGATCCGTTTGCTGATGCGGGATCTGTTTGCTGAATGTGGGATCCGTTTGCTGAGGCGGGATCCGTTTGCTAAGGCGGGATCCGTTAGCTGAGGCGAGATCCGTTTGCTAAGGTGGGATCCGTTTGCTAAGGCGGGATCCGTTTGCTGATGGCGGGATCCGTTTGCTAATTGCGGGATCACCATGGACCAAATTGATGTCTAGAGCTGCAGTTGCTGTTGACTTTATCGTGGGGATGCGGGCATAGTTGACTGTGGACCATTTTCTGCTGGGGATGGAGTGCCTTGAGTAGCGGATGCTATTGACTTCGTGGTGGCACCTGTTATGTGTGTTCTTGGTAGGTATATGTGTTTGTGCAAGAAGATGCATGAAGTGTGAAATGAAGGGAGAAATTGTGCTCGTGGTGCGATGTGATTTTGAAGCACTTTTGCATGAGGGAGAAGTAAAGTGATTTTGTGTGTGAAGTGATTTTTTGAAAGATTGCTTGAGATGAATGATGTTCATACCTTCACTTACCATTGCCGCTTGATTGGGGATGGATTGCTGAAGGATGCTGATGCTTTTGATGAAGAAAGTCCATGCTTTGGATGGAGAATGATGATGTTGGTGATGATGAATTGTTCTTGCCTCTGTGTGATGGGTTGGTCGTGCCAAAAGGCTGCCTACGTATCCCTTGAAGAGAATCAGACCAGCGTAGTTGAAGGATGATGGAGAATGCTGGGGGAGAATGCTAGGAGCAAAGCAAAAAGGAAGCACATACTTTTGCACATAGAAGGAGAAAAAGAAAAAGAAAAATCTTTTTTTTTTTTAGATTAGAAGGGAAAGAATATGCACACATGTGAGAAAAAGATTTTTTTTTTAGTTCGTAGGTGAACCATTTTAACCATTGTGTGTTTGTAAAGCCAACCCAAGATCAAGTCATGTTCAATCGAAGTCCGGATTGCCTCGCTTGAATGTTGTCGCCGCGGTGTCCAACGAAAATTGATGTCTAGCCCCAAGAGATTTGTCGTTTATGGGGCTTCAAAAGACTTTCGATGCTGAGATAAGGGGTTGTTGATTGAAAATCCCCTATAATGCCCTTGATGCCAATCCTGCATAGCCCTATGATAAATCGCCTTTTGATGTTGACGAGAGCAAGCCCCAAGAGAAGATTATTAATACCAAGCTTTGAGAGATTGTTAAGCCCCAAGTGTCGTGGGCTTGTTGTTTGCGAGCTTGTAGATGGCGGGATGTGAAGACCTTTCGATGTGAATCCCCAAATCGGCTTAGCTTTATATTGAGAGCGGATGCCACATCGGGTAGGACTCTTGAAGGTGATCTCCTTCTTTCTCTTGCTTGAAGATGGATGTCACTTTTTTGTGGTTGATACCCAAATGGCGGAAGGTCCATGTTGAAAATGTAGTACGGTCTTCGGGAGACGTCTCGTGGGATACGGTGATGTTATTGCAGATGATAAGGTCTTGGTGTGATAAAGTCTCGAACGGTATGTTTGCTCGAGTCATCTTGAGTTGAACTGACGGCGGATCTTCGGATGCAGCTTGTGCTTTTGATCTTGGAGAAGGGGGTGTGTAGACACCCCGCCTTGGACCTCTCACTTTGATTGCATACAAAGTATTTTTATTTAACTCATTTTCATTAATTTCCGTTACTTCGGTTAAGTTCCTAACTGATTCCGTTAGTTTTGGACTAAACTGCATAACAGAGTTAACTTTTACGGTCATTCTGTCATTCTGTCCTTTTCTGTCGCGGATGCTTTCGGAACTGTTAACGGGCTGCGCGCGCGTCTCGCCCCAAAAGCGGGACTCTCGCGCTTCCCATTTTGGCAGTAACGGATTGCACCTTATTTCCCTCCCTTTTCTTATTTACAACATCTCTTTCTTGATCACAAAAGACTTCTTTTCTCATCCACATTCATCCCCCTAGTTTTATAACATCCAATCCCATTATTCTAGCCATCTCTTTAAAACAAAATAATTCATTTTTATTTTATTTGATTTTCTTTTATTTCTTTCATTTATTATTTTATTTATCTTATTTTCTATTGGTCAATTCCATCTCACATGGATTGACCAATTTCCCTCCAACCTTTCCCTCTCTTTTTTACCTATAAAAACCATCATCTTCTACCTTAGAAAGACACTCTTTTTACACTCTTTGGACGAACTTCATCTTCCCTACAAGAACTATACACAAGTTCTCTCAACACATTTTCTCTACAAACAAACACTACACAAAGTGTTGCACAACCATTTCTCTACAAACAACACCATCTTCAAGTCAAAGTCTAAGGTTCTCTTTTCTAAAGGTACTTTTATTCTTCTTCTCTTTTATTCTAGTCTTACTAGTATGCAATCCCCATCAATTGGGACATGACCAAATGACCACTTTACTACATTAAAGTTGGTTAAGGTTATCTCCCTACATTTTAATCTTAACTTTAATTCACCATGTTAATTTCTCTTCATTTCTTAATGTAATTGTTTAGCATAAATTTATAAATAAAACAATTTTCTTTTCTTCCCCTTTTTATTTACATTATAATTGTTAGCACTGTTAATAAATTGAATGACATTTAGCATTAGAACACCAATAGTAGCAAGACCCGCGTAAGCGGGGCGGAGTGGGTGTTTAAGTACCTCCCACTCCGTCACCTAACCCCCGAACCCTTCTCTCCCGAATCTCTGGTTTTGTACATAAATTAGGCTATTTATAGGTTTTTCTTATGTTCCTTTAAAATCATAGGTGGCGACTCTAAACAATCTAAAACAAGTTAGACATCCTAGGATAATTCACCGCTCTAGCCAAGTTGTGGTTTCCCGGGGTATCTACAGTGGCGACTCCGCTGGGGAATATTTAGAGGGTTAAACTTGCGTTCTTAACTTTTGGTGTTCTTATTACTGTTTTCTGGGCATTCTGGTAAAAAGGGTGGGAAACGCGCGCCTCTGGCCTTCTTGGCCTAAAGCGCGCGCGTCCGTCCCCAATTACCAGAATCGCCCGCCTCCTTTCTTGTCCTTAAATTCCATGTTTCTGTGCTAACAAATTCTGCAGGGGAAAGCATTTTTATTTAGGGTCAAGGCAATCCCTTGAACCCGCTGATTTACAGGTTGTTACCCAGATGCGGGTGCCTCTGCCCCTCTTTGTCCAACGCGCGCGCCTCCCGAGTAGGCATCCTAATGCGCGCGCTTCTGGACATTTTCCAGAAACAGAACAGTGCACAGAACAGAGTGGTTTTGACAGTGTGTGGGCACCGGGCCTGCACAAAACAGTTTTTACTTTCTGTTTATTTTTATCGGTCACACGGGTGATTCGAAAGTTGTAATTATGTGCTTATTTGTTTTTTTTATTTCTTTTGAAAATATATATATATATATATATATTTTGTCACTTGTTAGACCTCACACTACATGCACATATTCTTATCAATTGCTCACTATCGAGTCGCACAAGTCCAACCCCAAACCCGTCGAGGCCCGTCCTAGAATGTTTCAAGCTCCACCTGACCTTGACTATTTCGAAGCGGTCAACCTCAGCCCGTGGCGTAGTTCAAGACTACATGCCGGGGGTGACCTTTAGGCCTCTCTTTAGCCGAGCACAAGCCACACAATTCTAGTCTAGGGTCTAACACTCCGTGACCAAGTCGGTTTTTCATGTGCCGAGATTTCCCTAAACTAATGTCTTCAAATCATACATGCCAACTTGTTGCAATGGACGAAATAAAACTCCGTCCCCAAAAGTGGTTATTTTGGACGAAAATAAAAAATCCGTCCCCGCATGTATGATTTACTACATTAATTTAGTTTAATCCCGACACATGTAGGTCTCACAAGCGTGGTGGAATCCGATGAGTATATGGGACCGCGAGAAGCTCTATATACTAGTGTGACGATTCCACTATTTTTTCTAGAAACCCCAAAAAGGACTCCGTCCTTCCGACTTTTGTAAATAAAAAAAAAACAAAAAAGAGTCATTTTCTTTATATGGTTGAGTCTTTTTCGTGGGTTAAATTTATTTTACTCAAAAGGTATTTATGGGGCCAACCTAAGATCAACCGTGTTCTTTCAAAAGGTCCAATGGCTTCCAACGGCAACAACAACAATGGTGGGTACTTCTCCGTGTCCAACGAAAGACTCTTCAACATAATAAGAGCCATGGGGGAACAAATGGATAGACTTTCCGAGGATGCCCGCCGAAAAGACGATTTGTGGCAAGCCCGTTTTGATCTCGAGAGGAAGATTCACAAGGAAGAGGTTTCCGAGCTCAAAGCCCGTTTGCAAGAGCTCACCAACAACAAGGCAAAGTTTAAGGGTAAAGCATGCTCAAGTGGACCGTCCCTCAAAAGCTACAAAGGTACCGCCAACAACCGAGTTTTCACTCCTCTCTTAGGAGTAACCCAAGCCGAAGCATTTGAAACTTTGGTGGCAAGTGGAAAGGTCAAGCCTTTGGAGGGGTACAAGCCGAAGACGATACCGAAGAATCATGCACATGGTGAATGGTGCGGCTACCACAAGCATAGTGGCCATACTACCGAAGGGTGCTTCCTTCTCCGAAACATCATCCAAGATTTGTTCGACAACGGAGAATTTACTGTGGGTGAAGAGCAACCTTTAGAGAGTGCCAACATGCAAGAACTCATCAAAGAAGAATGATTTGGTTTCGAAATGGGGCTTCTACAAGAAATCATGCCACAAGGAGACTACAACGACAATGGGGACTACAACAACAATCTCCGTTTCTCTTTCTCTACCTAGTAATAGGAATTAAAAAAAAAAAAAAAAAAAAAGGATTCAAAGACCTCTTAAGTGTGCATTAAGTTTTCTTTGTCCAATTAATGTGAAATTTTGAGTCAAGTCTCATCATCAAATAAAAAGTCGTTCTTGTCCTCATACACTCTTCCAAGTTGTTCAATCTAATTCTTGGCAAAATGATGAAAAGATGTCTAAACGAATTTTGGAATGAAGGCCATCACTTGAACGCCTAGGGGCTAAACATTGTGACGAAGGCAACATCATCAACGACGAAGACAAAGCCAAGACATCAAAGGTGAAGCATCAAGCATGGAGAAAAATCAAGCAAAGTTTTCAAAGGGGGATCAAAAAAAAAAAAAAAAAAAAAAAAAAAAAACTCGCTAGGTTGAAATCATCAAATCAACCTACGCAAAAGTTAGAGCACAAAAAAAAAAAAATCCCCCTCAATCAAAGAAGATCAATATCATCATCCACCAACAAAGGACGAAGCTACGAAGCAACAATTCCATCACGAAGAATGGAGAATCCACAAGAACTACGGTGACCTGAGCCTCTACACTGGAGGAACGTAGGCAACCTGCGGGTCCGGTCTCATGCAAGAAAGAAGATATGTTTAGCCCTAGCGGGTTATGATGATCGGCCTTCATCTCGAACTTGTCAAGACATCTTTGTACGATTCATTTGCCAATGAATTAATCACCAAAAAGATTGAACAACTTTCTTAGATTTGGAATCATTTCGCGTTCCTTGTCGAGTCTAGGGACTTCTATTCTTTCTGCATACTCCCAATTTCTTGCAATCAAATTGGGGCATTCCTTCTCTTCTCTCTTAATGACTTACTTGCCTTCGCGAGTCATTCAATTCAATAAAAAAATACATGTCAATACTAGGGACACTTCCCTAGTCAAGTCAATGTCACTCATCATTAGTGACAAAAGGTCTCCACCGCAAAATCACATGTCTTATCTCCTCAGCTAGAGTCAATGCACACTTCCTCATCAATTGAGTCAAAAAAAAATAAAAAATGATGAAGACGCAAAAGAGATGCCCGCTAGGTTGAAAACCCGAAAAGGCGGTCTAGGAAAAAAACAAGGTGCGTCATAAAAAAAATGAGAGAGTGAGAGAGAGAAGGGCAAGAGAAATGGAGATCCCCGGCCTCTAAAGAAGACAAGTTCTACATTGAATCTCCTCAGCAAGTCAATTCCCCACCGAGTCAACTTTAGGATTGCAAAAGGCTCGACAAGATATAGCACCATCAAAGGTTGTCTTGGGTTATCGGCATCATTCTCCAGCAGTGTGCATTTTTGGGTTCATGAAAAGAAGGCCCGTGGTAACCAAGATCCATCCGAGAACAAGCCCATCATAAAAGAGCACGAGGTTGCACAAATAATCCCTAGCTAGTCAATTGGCTTGGGCAGCAAATAGCAACAACATATGTCTCAGTTTTCAAGGCTTCTTCAAGTATGTGCTTCTAAAGTACGCCGAAAGGCTCCCGAGAAATGGAGTAGCTCTCGCCATATCCTCTCATGTTTATTCCCTCACACGAGGACGAGTCACTCTTGCTTTGCTCAACAAATGGTGACGCCCTAGGGGCTATGTGACTCAAGAACAAGGGATTCTTTTGCTTCATTTGGCAATCAACAAGCCCTAGGGGCTATGCTCGAAAAATATGTGTGAGACTATCCTCAAAGTCTCTCAAAAGGGATGTCAAAAAGCCCTCTTGTCACGTGTGCCTGTGCTCGTTCCCCCAATCAAGGATGGACCTTTCTCGCAATCAATGATGCACTCTAGGGGCTACGGTCAAGTCTTAAAGGCTCCCTCGACAAAGAGCAATTAACTCCCCAGCAGTATCCCCAGCCAAGTCATGTGCAACATTGGAAGCTTCCTCAATTCGGCACCGAAGGTCTCAACGGGCTTCGCAATCTACAATCTTTTGGGCTACGGCATTACAGTAATTCAAGCAAAGGGCAGTATTAGGGCTTCGCGACCGACAGTCTTTTGGGCAACAATACTCGAGCAAGTGCAATGTGGAGTAGTCATATGGATCCATGAGACCAATCAAGATTCAAGGGTCTCTCAACACTTCAAGTCAAAGGCCTCTTGGTTTTAAATGAAGACTCCGATGTTATGAATGAAGTTGATGATTTTTGTTAGAACTCACAGCGAGATTTTGAAGGAAGTCTTAGAGAAAAGGAAAAAGATTCAATATGCTAAACTCTAATCAAAACAGGGTTATAGCAGGAAATGCCACGGCCAATCCCAATGTTTCTGCAATTCAGCACCCCCTTCTCCAAGATCAAAAGCACAAGGTGCAGCTCAGATAAAGTTGGGCCACAGCACTAGTTGCATCCGAAGATCCGTCATTAGTTCAACTCAAGAAGAGTCAAGCAAGCATACTCATTTGAGACTTTATCGCGCCAAGACCTTATCCTCCGCGACCTCGACGGCACCTCAAGACATTACTGCATCCTTTGACATAAGCCCTCAGCCATCTGGGTATCGACCACAATGAGGCCATTCATCTCCCTAGTAAGATCAAGAAGGAGATCTCTATCAAGAATTCTACCAAATGGTACATCCGCTCTCAATGCCGAGCCAATCACGAGATAATTTGGGGCTTTACAATGAAAGGTCTTCACATCCCGCCATCTACAAGCCCACGACACTTGGGGCTTTGCAATCTCTCGAAGCTTGGCATCAACGATCTCCTCTTGGGGCTTGCTCACTACAACAACAAAGGGCGATTTACTTGAATGGGCCAAGAGCTGATTTATCTTGGAGCTATGCAAGTCCCTCAAAATTTGGCATCAAAGACATTTTAGGGGCTTTACAATCAGCAACTCCTCGTCTCGGCATCAAAAGCCTTTTGAAGCCCCATAATCGACAAATCTCTTGGGGCTAGACATCAATCTTCGTTGGGCACACCGGCGACAACAGAATTCAAGCGAGGCAATCCGGACTTCGACTGAACATGACTTGATCTTGGGTTGGCTTCACAAGCACACAATGGTAAAAATGGTTCACCCATGAACTTAAAAAAAATCTTTTCCTCACATGTGTGCATATTCTTTCCTTTCTAATCTAAAAAAAAAAAAAAAAAAAAAAAAAAAAAGATTTTTCTTTTTCTTTTTCTCCTTCTATGTGCAAAAGTATGTGCTTTACTTTGCTTTGCTCCTAGCTTCTCCTCCAGCATTCTCCATCATCCTTGAACTACGCTGGTCTGATTCCCTTCAAAGGATACGTAGGCAGCCTTTGGCGCGACCAACCCATCATTCAGAATGTCATCTCAACAACATTCCATCGAAGGCAACGGCAGTTCATCATCTTCATCAAAAGTATCAACATTCTTCGGCAATCCATCTCCAATCAAGCGGCAATGGTAAGTGAAGGTATGAATGCATCCGAGGCTTTCCTCAAATCACACCGCACACAAAATCACTTTCTCCATTCCTACAAAAGCTCTCTCTCATGCAAAACTGCTCTCAAATCACATTGCACCACGATCACAATTTCTCTCTTCATTTCACACTTCATTTCACACTTCATGCATCTTCTTGCACTAGCACATATACCTGCAAACCACATAACAGGTACCACCGCGAAGTCAAACAGCATCTGCAACTCGAGGCACTTCATCCCCAGCAGAAAATGGTCCACAGTCAACCATGCCCGCATCCCCGCAAAAGTCAACTGCAACGCCAAACAGCACACGGCTTCAAAGCAGCAATTCGTCAAAGGTTCACTAACGGCCTCATCAACGGATTTCACTAACGGATTCGTCAACAACGGTTCACTAACGGCCTCGAAGGTTCACTAACGGCCTCATCAACGGATTTCACTAACGGATTCGTCAACAAAGGTTCACTAACGGCCTCATAAACGGATTTCACTAACGGATTCGTCAACAAAGGTTCACTAACGGCCTCGAAGGTTCACTAACGGCCTCATCAACGGATTCCACTAACGGATTCGTCAACAAAGGTTCACTAACGGCCTCGAAGGTTCACTAACGGCCTCATCAACGGATTTCACTAACGGATTCGTCAACAAAGGTTCACTAACGGCCTCGAAGGTTCACTAACGGCCTCATCAACGGATTTCACTAACGGATTCGTCAAAAGGTTCACTAACGGCCTCCTCAAAGGTTCACTAACGGCCTCATTCAAAGGTTCACTAACGGCCTCTTCAAAGGTTCACTAACGGCCTCCTCAAAGATTCACTAACGGCCTCATTCAAAGGTTCACTAACGGCCTCCTCAAAGGTTCACTAACGGCCTATTCAAAGGTTCACTAACGGCCTCAAGGTTTACTAACGGCCTCATTCAAAGGTTCACTAACGGCCTCATTCAAGGGTTCACCAACGGCCTCGAAGGTTCACTAACGGCCTCCTCAATGGTTCACTAATCAAGGTTCACTAACGGCCTCCTCAAAGGTTCAATAACGGCCTAATTCAAGGGTTCATTAACGGCCTCAAGGTTCACTAACGGCCTCATTCAAAGGTTCACTAACGGCCTCCTCGAAGGTTCACTAACGGCCTCATTCAAAGGTTCACTAATGGCCTCACTCAACGGATTCAGCCGGCAGGTTTACCAACGGATCATGCCACCCCCCTCTATCAACAAAAGACGCTCACACAGGGAGCGAACCCTTATCTCTAGAAATTTCAAATTATTGCTTTCATCGAGTCTTTGCTTTCTTTTCTTTCTTTTTTTTTGTCGATGTCCTCGGCGGGTGTTTTTACTTTCGTCGACGCGTTTTGCTTTGCAATCCACGTCGTCGAGGGGCTCTGTAGACACCCCGCCTTGGACCTCTCACTTTGATTGCATACAAAGTATTTTTATTTAACTCATTTTCGTTAATTTCTGTTACTTCGGTTAAGTTCCTAACTGATTCCGTTAGTTTTGGACTAAACTGCATAACAGAGTTAACTTTTAGGGTCATTCTGTCATTCTGTCCTTTTCTGCCGCGGGTGCTTCCGGAACTGTTAACGGGCTGCGCGCGCGTCTCGCCCCAAAAGCGGGACTCGCGCGCTTCCCATTTTGGCAGTAACGGATTGCACCTTATTTCCCTCCCTTTTCTTATTTACAACATCTCTTTCTTGATCACAAAAGACTTCTTTTCTCATCCACATTCATCCCCCTAGTTTTATAACCTCCAATCCCATTATTCTAGCCATCTCTTTAAAACAAAATAATTCATTTTTATTTTATTTAATTTTCTTTTATTTCTTTTATTTATTATTTTATTTATCTTATTTTCTATTGGTCAATTCCATCTCACATGGATTGACCAATTTCCCTCCAACCTTTCCCTCTCTTTTTTACCTATAAAAACCATCATCTTCTACCTTAAAAAGACACTCTTTTTACACTCTTTGGAGGAACTTCATCTTCCCTACAAGAACTATACACAAGTTCTCTCAACACATTTTCTCTACAAACAAACACTACACAAAGTGTTGCACATTCATTTCTCTACAAACAACACCATCTTCAAGTCAAAGTCTAAGGTCCTCTTTTCTAAAGGTACTTTTATTCTTCTTCTCTTTTATTCTAGTCTTACTAGTATGCAATCCCCATCAATTGGGACATGACCAAATGACCACTTTACTACATTAAAGTTGGTTAAGGTTATCTCCCTACATTTTAATCTTAACTTTAATTCACCATGTTAATTTCTCTTCATTTCTTAATGTAATTGTTTAGCATAAATTTATAAATAAAACAATTTTCTTTTCTTCCCCTTTTTCTTTACATTATAATTGTTAGCACTGTTAATAAATTGAAGGACATTTAGCATTAGAACACCAATAGTAGCAAGACCCGCGTAAGCGGGGCGGAGTGGGTGTTTAAGTACTTCCCATTCCGTCACCTAACCCCCGAACCCTTCTCTCCTGAATCTCTGGTTTCGTACATAAATTAGGCTATTTATAGGTTTTTCTTATGTTCCTTTAAAAACATAGGTGGCGACTCTAAACAATCTAAAACAAGTTAGACATCCTAGGATAATTCACCGCTCTAGCCAAGTTGTGGTTTCCCGGGGTATCTACAGGGTGCTGTATTGCAGAAACATTGGGATTGGCCGTAACTCTGTCTCTAGAGTTAACATATGGGCATTGCCCGCCATAACTCAGCCGGGTGAGTCTAGCATATTGAATCTTTTTCCTTTTCTCTAAGACTTCCTTCAGAATCTCGCTGTGAGTTCTAACAAGAATCATCAAATTCATTCATATCATCGGAGCCTTCATTTAAAACCAAGAGGCCTTTTGACTGGAAGTGTTGAGGGACCATTGAAGTTTGATCCCTTTCATGGAGCCATAAGACTACTCCCAAATTGCATTGCTCAGGTACCACTGCCCAAAAGCTTGTTAATTACGAAGCCCAAATATTGCCCTTTGCTTGTATCACTGTAATGCCGTAGCCCAAAAGATTGTAGATTGCGAAGCCCCTTGAGACCTTTCGGTATAGAGCTTCAAATGTTGCTGGGGACATTGAAGTGAATTGCTTCTTGCCGAGGGAGCCTTTAAGACTTGATCGTAGCCCCTAGAGTGCCATCATTGATTGCGAGAAAGGTCCATCCTTGATTGGGGGAACGAGTACGGACACACATGATAAGAGGGCTTTTTGACATCCCTTTTGAGAAACTTTGTGGATAGTCTCACACATCTTTCTCGAGTATAACCCCTAGGGCTTATTGATTGTCAAATGAAGCAAAAGGAGCCCTTGTTCTTGAGTCACATAGCCCTTAGGGCGTCACCATTTGTTGAGCAAAGCAAGAGTGACTCATCCTCGTGTGGGGGAACAAACACAAGGGGACATGGCAAGAGCTACTCCATTTCTCGGGAGCCTTTCGGCGTACTTTAGAAGCACATACTTGAAGAAGCTTTGAAAACTGAGACACATGTTGTTGCTATTTGCTGCCCAAGCCAATTGACTAGCTAGGGATTATTTGTTCAACCTCGTGCCCTTTTATGATGGGCTCGTTCTCAGATGGGTCTTGGTTACCACGGGCCTTCTTTTCATGAACCAAAAAATGCACACTGCTGGAGAATGATGCCGATAACCCAAGACAACCTTTGATGGTACCATATCTTGTCGAGCCTTTTGCAATCCCAAAGTTGACTCGGTGGGGAATTGACTTGCTGAGGAGATCCAATGTAGAACGCGTGTAGTTGTCTTCTTTAGAAGCCGGGGATCTCCATTTCTCTTTCCCTTCTCTCTCTCACTCTCTCATTTTTTTTTATGACGCACCCTATTTTTTGCCTAGACCGCCCTTTCGGGTTTTCAATCTAGCGGGCATCTCTTTTGCGTCTTTTTTTTTTACTCGATTAATGAGGAAGTGTGCATTGACTCTGGCTGAGGAGATAAGACATGTGATTTTGCGGTGAAGACCTCTTGTCACTAAAGATGAGTGACATTGACTCGACTAGGGAAGTGTCCCTAGTATTGACTTCATGTATGTATATTTTTTGAATGACTCACGAAGGCAAGTAAGTCATTAAGAGAGAAGAGAAAGAAAGCCCCAATTTGATTGCAAGAAATTGAGAGTATCCAGAAAGAATAGAAGCCCTAGACTCGACAAGGAACGTGAAAGCGATTCCAAATCTAAGAAAGTTGTTCAATCTTGAGGTGATTAATTCATTGTCAAATGAATCGTACAAAGATGTCTTGACAAGTTTGAGATGAAGGCCGATCGCCATAACGCGCTAGGGTTAAACATATCTTCTTTCTTGCATGAGACCGGACCCGAAGGTTGCCTACGTTCCTCCAGTGTAGAGGCTCAGGTCACCGTAGTTCTTGTTGATGCTCCATTCGCAGTGATGGTTGTTGCTTCGTCCTTCATCGGTGGAATGATGTTGATCTTGTATTTCATTGATTGAGGGGGATTGTTTTTTTTTTTTCGTGCTCTAACTTTTGCCTAGGTTGATTTGAGGATTTCAACCTAGCGAGCCTCTTTTTTTTTTTTTTGGATCCCCCTTTGAAACATTGCTTGATTTTTCTCTATGGTTGTTGCTTCACCTTTGTTTGGCTTGATTTTGCCGTTGATGTTTTGATGTCTTCGTTGTTGATGCCGTCGTCGATGTTTAGCCCCTAGGCGTTCAAGCGATGGCCTTCGTTCTAAAACTTGTTTAGACATCTTTTCATCATTTTGCCAAGAATTAAATTGAACAACTTGGAAGAGTGTATGAGGACAAGAACGACTTTAATTTGATAATTGACTCGAACATTCACACAAGTGGGACGAAAGAAAACTTTAATGCACACTTAAGAGGACTTTTGACTCTTTTTTTTTTTTATATCCTATTTCTAGGTAGAGAAAGAGAAACGGAGATTGTTGTTGTAGTCTCCATTGTTGTTGTAGTCTTCTTTGTGGCATGATCTCTTGTTGAGGCCCCATTTCAAATCTAAGCCCCTTCCTTGATGAGTTCTTGCATGTTGTCACTCTCTGACTGTTGTTCTTCACCCACGGTAAATTCACCATTGTCAATCGAATCTTGGATGATGTCGCGGAGGGAGAAACAATCCTCGGTGAGGTGACCGCTGCATTAGTGATAGTCACACCACTTGTGGTAGGCATGGTTGCGACGTAACGGTTGTGGTTGCTTGTACCCTTGGAGAGGAGAAACGTGTCCCTTGGTTTTGAGAGCTTCGTAGGCTTCGGTGATGGTCATGCCATTGAGGGGTATAGACACGGTCGTTGGTGGCACATTTGTGACTTTTGAGGGGTGAGCCACTTGAGAGTGCTTTACCGTGGACCTTTGCCTTGATGTTGGTGAGCTCTAGCAAAGGAGCCTTAAGTTTGGACACTTCTTCCTTGTGAATTTTCCTCTCGAGATCAAGACGGTCTTGCCACAAATCATCCTTGCGGCGGGCTTCCTCGACAAGTCTATCCATTTGTTCCCCCATAGCTCTTACTATGTTGAAGAGCCTTTCGTTGGACACGGAGATGTTCTCACCCTTGTTGTTGTTGCCGTTTGAAGCCATTGGACCTATTGAGAGAACACGGTCGATCTTAGGATGGCCCCACAAACACATTTTGAGTAAAATGATTTCACCCACAAACAAGAAAAGACTCAACCACATAAAGAAAAATGACTCTTTTTTTTTATTTACAAAATTCGGAAGGACGTGGTCCTTTTTGGGGTTTCTAGAAAAATAGTGGAATCGTCACACTAGTATATAGACCTTCTCGTGGTCCCATATACTCATCGGATTCCACCACGCTTGTGATACCTACATGTGACGGGATTAAACTAAATTAATGTCATAAAGCATACATGCGGGGACGGATTTTTATTTTCGTCCATAATAACCACTTGGGGACGGAGTCTTATTTCGTCCAAAACAACGAGTGGCATGTATGATTTGAAGACATTAGTTTAGGGAAATCTCGGCACATGGAAACCGACTTGAGTCACGGAGTGTTAGACCCTAGACTAGAATTGTGTGGTTTGTGCTCGTCTTGAATATGAGGCTTAAAGGTCACCCCCGGCATGTAGTCATGAACTACGCCATGGGCTGAGGTTGACCACTTCGGAAGAGTCAAGGTCGAGTGGAGCTTGAAACTTCCTAGGACGGGCCTCGACGGGTTTGGGGTTGGACTTGTGCGACTCGATAGTGAGCAGTTGATAAGAATTGTGCGCGTAGTGTGAGGTCTAACAAGTGACAAAATATTTTTTTTTTTCAAAGAAAGAAAAAACAAATAAGCACATATTTACAACTTTCGAATCACCCGTGTGACCGATAAAAATGAAACAGAAAATAAAAAGCAATTATGTGCAGGCCCGGTGCCCACACACTGTCAAGACTGTCCATTCTGTTCTCTGTTTCTGTTCTGGAAAATTTCCAAGACGCGCGCGCTTTGGGCTTTGAGGATGGGAGGCGCGCGCCTTAGGCACTAGAGGGCAGAGGCGCCCGCTTCTGGGCGGTACCTGCAAATCAGTGGGTTCAAGGGATTGCCTTGACCCTAAATTATAGAACTTTTCCCCTGCAGACCTTGTTAGCACAGAAACATGGAATTGAAGGACAAGACGGGAGGCGGGCGATTCTGGTAATTAGGGTCGGACGCGCGCGCTTTAGGCCAAGAAGGCCGGAGGCGCGCGCTCCCTACCCTTTTTACCAGAATGCCCAGAAAACAGAATAAAAGAACACCAAAAGATGAAAACGCAAGTTTAACCCTCTACAGTCCCCAGCGGAGTCGCCACTGTAGATACCCCGGGGGATCACGGCTTGGCTAGAGCGCGTGAATTACCTAGGATATCCACTTGATTTTAAGAGTCGCCACCTATGTTTTAGAGGAACATAAGAAAAACCTAAAGAAAGCCAATTTTTGTACGAAAACCAGAGATTCGGGAGAGAAAGGGTTCGGGGGTTAGGTGACGGAGTGGGAAGTACTTAAACACCCACTCCGCCCCGCTTACGCGGGTCTTGCTACTTTTGGTGTTCTAGTGCTAATGTCCTTCAATTTATTGATATAAAAAATGTGCTAACAATTGAGATGAGAAGAAAAGGGGAAATAAAAAGAATGATTTTATTAATTAATTTATGCTAAGAGATTACATGTTGAATATGCTAAACAATTACATAAGAAATGAAATGGAATTTAATTAGTTTTTGGAATGTTGGAATGTACCTTGACCAAACTTCAATAGTGAATTGGCCTTTTGGTTGTATTCCTTTTTATGGAGATTGCATACATTGACTAGACATGAATAAAATAAGAAGAAAAAAAAGGGAAGTTGTACCTTAAGAAGAAGGACTTTAAACCTTGACTTGAAGATGGTGTTGTTGTAGGGAAATTGTTGTAGAACAATTTGTGTAGAGTCTTGTGACGAAGAACTCTTGTAGGGAGAATTTGTGTATAGTTTGTGTAAAGAGAAAGTGTTCAAGGTCCAAGGTCTAAAAGTGAGGTCAAGGTCTTGTGTATAGTTTTTGTAGAGAAGATGAAGTTGGTCCTTTTCTAAGGTAGAAATGAGAGGTTTAAATAGGTAGAAAAGAGAGGAAAAGATGGTCTTTCAACCAATAAGAAAATAAAGGAAATTAAATAATAAAGATAAAATCAAATAATAATAAAAAGAAATATTTAGTTTTAAAGACATGGCTAGAATATTGGGATTGGAGGTTACAAAACTAAGGGGGAAGAATGTGGATGTAAAAAGGAGTGTTTGTGACCATGAAAATGAGGGAAAAAATACTGCAATCCGTAACTGCCAAAAATGGGAAGCGCGCGGGTCCCGCTTTTAGGGCGCGACGCGCGCGCAGCCCACAAGAAGTGCCGGAGGCGCGCGAGTCTAAAAATGACAGAATGACAGAAAAGACTCAAAAGTTAATTCTGTTACGCAGTTTAGTCCAAAACTAACGGAATCAGTTAGGAACTTAACAGAAGTAACAGAAATTAACAAAAATAAGTAAAATAAAAATACTATGTATGCAATCGGGGTGAGAGGTCCAAGGCGGGGTGTCTACAAATGGCTATTTTGTCCGCCAAGGGGAAGATGTCCCATACATGATATTTCCTGAACCATGGGTTAACAGCAAGGGCATCAGAAAGCCCGGTCTTGAAATCTTTTCCGACTGTGAAATCCAGAAAGCCGAAGGAGAACTAATTCCCATGTCACCCCGAGAATGGTGGGGGAAGAAAGTGACCATAGAGTCCGAAACAGAAATCACCGTAGGCGAAGAATTGACAGATCTAGCCTCCATGTTCGAAGAACTTGCTCTCATGGACGAATGCCAAGTCAATGCCATCTACGACACTGAAACAAGAAAGGAGACTATCAGTGAGATCCAGCCGAGCAGCGAGCCGATCAACAACTGGTATTCTACAAAGGGACCCGTGTTATCCGAAGAATTTTGGTCAAGAAAATGGGTTGCATTCCGCGAAAGGTTACAAAGGAGGACTTATTCACTTTCACTTTCGAGTCCGAGTGTGTTTCCGATACCCTCACCAAAAGGATATGGAGGCCATAGCCGAGTGTGTGTTCCCTTTATTTGTTAATGAAAAATTTGATCTATCTGAGTACCCCGAGATTGCAAACATCATGAATGATGAATTAACTAATAATGAATTTAATGAACTACTTAATAACGATTCAAATAATGATGAAATAGACCACGAAAACACAACATACTTAAATGAACTTTCTCAACAGGTCCGTAGTCATGGTGAAAATGGTCCAGGGGCTGACGAAGAATTGCATGTTGTTAATCTGGGTACCGATGAAGAGCCGAAAAAAACCAAGATCGGAAGCTTCTTCAAAGGGGACGACAAAGACAGAATGACTGCACTGCTCAGAGAGTTCGTGGATGTGTTCGCATGGTCATACAAAGACATGCCGGGTTTAGACAGAGAGGTCGCGGAGCACAGAATTCCGATCAAAGACGATACTAAACCGACAAAACAGAAGCTCAGAAAGATCAAGCCAAAATGGTTTCTACAAGTCAAGGAAGAAATAGAAAAGCTTCTCAGTGTGGGCTTCATCAAGGTTATTGAGTATCCGACATGGTTAGCCAATGTGGTCATAGTCCGAAAGGCCAACGGCAAGGTCCGTGTTTGTGTGGATTTCTGAGATTTGAATAAGGCTTCTCCAAAGGATGACTTTCCACTGCCTAACATCGACATGCTAGTCGACTCAACTGCTGCCTACGAGGTCCGCTCATTTGTGGATGGGTTCGCTGGGTATAATCAGATTCTCATGGCCAAGGAGGATCAACACAAGACTGCTTTCACAACACCGTGGGGCACTTTCTGCTACACGGTTATGCCATTTGGGTTGAGAAACTCTGGGGCTACTTACCAAAGAGCCGTGACAGACTTGTTCCATGACATGATTCACAAAGAAATTGAGGTCTATGTGGACGACATGATCATCTACTCCAAAGGGACCGACGGTCAACATTTGATCGATCTCCGCAAGTTCTTCGAAAGGCTTCGCCTACACAAGATGAGGCTCAACCCTGCAAAGTGCACATTCGGGGTTATTCGAGGCAAAGTTCTTGGCTACATGGTTACCGAAAGGGGAATTGAAGCAGATCCCTCAAAAATCAAGGCAATCATTGACATGCCTCCTCCCAAGACATAGAAAGAAATCAAAGGTTTCATGGGCAAACTTCAGTACATCAGTCGGTTTGTGCACCAGCTTACTTCTATGTGTGAGCCAATCTTCAAGCTACTCAAAAAGAATGTGGCTCTAGAATGGACCGACGCCTGCCTGGAAGCCTTCGACAAAGTCAAACACTATTTAACATGTCCTCCAGTCTTGGTTCCACCTCACAAGGAGAAACCTCTCTTGCTCTACCTCACAGTGAACAATGAAGCCCTTGGGGCTATGCTAGCACAAGAGCAACGAGACTCCACAAAGGAGAATGCCATTTATTTCGTCAGTCGCCTATTTCAAAGAGGCGAAAAGAACTACTCTATCTTAGAGAAATCATGTGCAGCACTGGTTTGGGTCACTCAAAAGCTCAAACATTACATGGAAGCATTTCCAATCAAGCTAGTAGCAAAGGTGGACCCGCTCTGCTACATCTTCGAGAAACCTTTTATGTCAACAAGGATAGCCAAATGGTACTTCATGCTCGCCGGCTATGATATCACTTACGTCACACTCAAATCCATCAGGGGAAAAGTGTTCAGTGATCAACTTGCTGAATTTCCATGTGACCAAGTGAAGGGGGAGGACTTACAGTTTCCCGACGAGCACCTGGTTTGCACTACAACTGAGGAAAATAAGTGGCAACTTTTTTTCAATGGCGCCACCAATAAACATGGTTTTGGGATAGGAATGTTGCTTTTCGATCCAAAGGACATCTACACTCCAATTGCCATCTGTCTTGAATTCGAATCTACCAACAACATTACCGAGTACGAGGCATGCATAGCGGGTCTAGAAGCGGCCCTAGAAAGAAATGTCACAGAATTAGAAGTATTCGGTGACTCCTTGCTCCTTATCAATCAACAATCGGGTAAATGGCGAATCCAAGACCCGACCCTTCAACAGTATGGTCAACACCTCGAAGAGTTAGCCGAACAATTCCAAGAGATCACGTTCAACTACTTGCCAAGAGACAAGAATCGTTTTGCCGACGCCTTAGCCACCATAGCCTCACTAGTTGAGATGCCAAAAGGGAAAATGGTGAAACTCTTCAAAATTTCAAGAAGGACCAGTCCGGCATACTGCATGAACATTGAGATCAATGAAGTTCAAGACAATCCCCCGTGTATGAAGACATCATGAATTTCCTCAACAATGGCACCTTCCCCGACAACAGCAATGGGAAATCTCGAGTGGCATTACAAAAGCTAGCCACCAGATATGTGTTGATCGGAAACCGAGTCTACAAACGACACCATCAAGGGATCAATCTCTTATGTGCAAATGAGACCGAAGCTCAAGAAATCATGCACGAAGTCCATGAAGGGGAGTGTGGACCCCACATGAATGGGATTATGTTAGCCAAAAAGATACTCCGTATTGGTTACTATTGGACTACAATGGAAAGAGATTGCATCGAGAAATTCAAGAAATGTGCCAAGTGCCAGTTCCATGCTAATCTGCAACATGCTCCACCTTCACAACTGTACAACATGACCACACCTTGGCCGTTCTCTTGTTGGGGCATAGACATCATCGGCAAAGTCCACCCTACAGGGAGCAACGGACAGTCATTCATTCTAGTGGTCGTGGATTATTTCAGAAAATGGGTCGAAGCACAAGCTTACCGAGTTCTCAACGCCAAGAAAGTGGCTGAATTCGTGAAGAACAACATCATGTGCCGATATGGTACTCCTCATGAGATTATCTCCGACAATGGCTCTCACTTCGAGAAAGAAATGGATGCACTCTTGGTTAACTACAAAATTACCAAGCACAAGTCATCCCCGTACCGCCCCCAAGACAATGGAGCGGTCGAAGCAACAAATAAGACCATCGAAGTCATCATACGAAAATGGCTTCAACAGGGAGGGATTGGCCCGAGAAATTACCACTAGCATTGTGGGGCTACCACATGTCAATACGGTCAGCAACGGGGGAAACTCCATACTCATTGGTTTATGGTTCCGAAGCCGTACTCCCAGTACAACTCGAGGTTCCTTCTCTACGAGTCTTACTTGAGAACCAAGTCAACGAGGTTGATTGGATGCAAAGTCGTTATGAACAATTATCCCTACTCGACGAAAAGAGGCTAAGGGCATTCGAACGCAAAAGGGCCTATCAACAAAGAATGGCAAGGGCTTTCAACAAAAAGGTGAAGCCTCGGAAATCAAAGTGGGAGATTTAGTCCTAAGACAACATCCTCCCAATGCCATGAATCCCCTTGGGAAGTGGGGACCTCGATGGATCGGTCCCTATGTGGTCAAAAAGATACTCAGCAGCGGTGCAGTCCGACTCGTAGACTTGGATGGCGATCAATTAGCAAAGGAGGTCAACCTCGACAAACTCAAGAGGTTCTACGCTTAACAAATGAAGACCATAAAAAAAAAAAAAAAAAAAAAAAACCGCTCGGTAGGTTGAAAACCCGCAAGGACGGCCTAGGCAAAAATTAGAGCACGTGCAAAAAAGAAGCCCGCTAGATTGAAAACCCGAAAGGGCAGTCTAGGCAAAAAAAACAGGGTGCACACAAAAAAAAATGGTCTTCATTTGTTTGAACTACGGAGACCTGAGCCTCTCAACTGGAGGAATGTAGGCAACCTTCGGGTGCGGTCTAAAACATAAATTTTTACCCAATCATGTCATAACAAAATGCAATTTTTATTCATCTCTCGAATTATTTTGACCATTACAACGGATATGTTGAGCAATAAAAGACAATAAAACATTAAATCCTAACAAGTGGTCCATTAATTGCAATCTTGGGATACTAGGAAAAATTTAATTTCTTCTTAGCCTTCGAAGAGCCACCCGAACGGCTCTCAATCCGGCTCTTCTTGGGAGGCCTAGGAACACTCAGGTGAACTGAAATCTTCTGAGCAGCGACACGCCTCCGAGCATAAAAATCATCCAAGGGAGTACCAAAAGGGTCAACCAGAATGTTGTGGGAATCACCCGCAGCCTCCCTATATCTCAAAGCACTGCTAGGCTCAAAGTCCTTACCTAGAAATTCAGCCCGGAGAATGTCCACCCAAGTGATGCCACGGTAAAGGGTGCCAAACAGATGATCCAGATAACTCTCGGGAAGAAAGATATTACCCCGATGAATAGGGACGGAAGCCCACCGATGACGATCATCTCTCCAAGCTTACTGAAGCTCCATTGAAAAGTCCGGACCCATATACGAGACTGGGCGAAACACCCCACTCCTAGGGAAGGGAATTATCTGCTGACGGCCGAACTCCCTCAGAACACGCTCCGACTGATAAATGAAGAATCTCTCAGGCCGGGTAGGACCACATGCTCGAAACCCAGAGTCCATTCCACGAAAGGACGGAGACCCCAAGAGGGAGGACACCACTCAATATTAACAGATAGTCGAGATGCAAGGAACTTCTTCCAACAACCTTCAGTCAAATCCCGGATCAACAGTTTCCTCCTGTGAACAGCGAAAGGAGACAGATCACCCTCCGAAGAATAAATCCTGAAGTGTTCCCGGAGCCATATGGTTAAAAGCAAGGGGCTTCCCCGACACATCTCGCCCGTTCGATGCAACTCATCAAGGCCGTACAGGGTCTCCCCTACTATAAGAGGGATTATACTAAATTATTGCTCTTTGGCCTGCAAGATAATCTCAGCCAACTGTGCATCCGCTGTCCCGAAGGGTGTAGCAAAAAGAACCTCGCTGAAAAGGCAAACTGCCATGGCATTCCTCTTGAAGGACTGAACCATTGGATCCTCCGAATGCAAGCTGAAGAACATTGGCAACTCTGTTATATCTACCATGGTACCGTGCAACATCTTCCTCACATCTCCAATGGGAAGGTTCAACAACTCAGACCAAGAATCAATCACTCCACGATGATATTTAGGGATGGCAATTCGACCCGCCAGCGGTATGCCAAGAATAGTACAAAAGTCATCAACAGTCGGTACCATTTCGTTTGCCGAGAAATTAAAGGTGTGGCTATCGCAGTCCCAAAAGGCTGCAGCAGCCTTCAACAAATCCCAGTCCGGCTTCAACGTCCGTAACGTGAAAAGAATACGGAATCCAAAGTCTTTGACAAAAGCCTTCGTAGGATGGGTCTTAAAAGAGTACATAAAGGTCGCCAAATCCTTCTCATACTCACCAATAACCTTGGCATCAAGAACAAAAGAATTGGAAGCAATGAAAAATATTGGTTACAAGCAAAAATTGAGCAAAGGGAGAATGTTCAAAAATGGCAGAAGATAGCTGTTGGGAGAATGTGTTCGAACATAAGCTGATATTATAGCTGTTGGGGATCTTTTGGCCAGCAAATGTCAAGCCCCAGATTTCGCTTCCCAGAAGCGTGCGCCTCCCGCCACTCCTACGACAGGCGCTCGCGTCCCACATCCATGAGCTGAGGCGCCCACCTCCCATTCCAGAAACGCCTCATTTGGCCCTTGTCGAAAGAAGGAAGTCACACCAGAAGGGAGCTCAAGCATGTCCCAAAAGCACACAAGATCATCGTCCTCCATCAAAATCCATAACAACCTCTTCCCTCGAACACATAGTGGGGCACACAATAATTTGGTCCGCCCTTAAGGCATGTCTAAATTAAAGTAAGATAGAAACTTCCATTAAAAAAAAGTAGGTTTCTCTCTCCCTCTCTCAAAAGTCAAGGTTAATCTCGACATTTTCCTCGCTAAAGGGAAAGCATTATATCGGTCCGTAGTTAACTGTGCCCACACCCCACAAAAGTCAACTGCAACTCCAAGCAGCACACGACTTCAAAGCAGCAATTTGGTCCACGTTAAACCACCAGAATCACCACCTCTTTATCAGTAAAGTCTATTCAACAAATTCACCTTCATCTCAAGTCCCCTAACGGACTTCAACTCGGCAGATGGGTCCCCTAACGGATTCATCCAAGTCCCTTAACGGACTTCAACTCAGCAGACGGGTCCCCTAACGGATTCAGTTAAGTCCCCTAACGGACTTCAACTCAGCAGATGGGTCCCCTAACGGATTCAGACGGGTCCCCTAACGGACTTCAACTCGGCAGACGGGTCCCCTAACAGATTCAGTCAATTCCCCTAACGGACTTCAACTCGGCAGACGGGTCCCCTAACGGATTCAGCCAAGTCCCCTAACGGACTTCAACTCAGCAGATGGGTCCCCTAACGGATTCAGTCAAGTTCCCTAACGGACTTCAACTCGGCAGATGGGTCCCCTAACGGATTCAGCCAAGTCCCCTAACGGACTTCAACTCGGCAAAAGGGTCCCCTAACGGATTCAGCCAAGTCCCCTAACGGACTTCAACTCAGCAGACGGGTCCCCTAACGGATTCAGTCAAGTCCCCTAACAGACTTCAACTCGGCAGACGGGTCTCCTAACGGATTCAGTCAAGTCCCCTAACGGACTTCAACTCAGCAGACGGGTCCCCTAACGGATTCAGCTAAGTCCCCTAATGGACATCAACTCAGCAGACGGGTCCCCTAACGGATTCAGCCAAAGTCCCCTATACGGACTCTAGACATTGGCCACGGTGTGTCAACTCCTATCATCGCACGCCTTCTATCAGCAAAAGTCGCTCACACAAGGAGCGCACCTCTGTAATTTCAAGATTCTTATTTTCATCGAGTCTTTACTTTTTCTTGGTGATGTCCTCGGCGGATGTTTTGTTCTTTCGTCGACGCGTTTTGCTTTGCAATCCACGTCGCCGAGGGGCTCTGTAGACACCCTGCCTTGGACTGCTCACCCCGATTGCACATTTGATCTTGTGTTTCTCCCTATTTTAAGTGTTTCTCATTAGTTTCTGTCATTTCTGTTAAGTTCCTGACTGACTTCATTAAGTCCAGGGACTAAACTGAATAACAGGGCTGACTTTCCACTCCATTCTATCAAAAAAGCCTTCACTGAGTCGCGCGCCTCCGACCATAAGAGCCAGACACGCGCGCCTTCCGCCCCCAAGGTGGGAAGCGTACGGCTCTGGGCGTCAGTTACAGATTTCTGTCCAAGAATCTCTCCCTTGCTCATTTTACATGATTTTGCACGGGAAAGATTTCTTGGTGACTGAATTTTGGCACCAAAAACATCTTAATTTCACTATAAAAACACCCCATTTCCACCATTTCAAGGGACCGAAAAATCTACTTACAAAAACTATACACAAATCATTTCCAAGGCATAGTCCAAAGTAATTCATCAAGAAGTGTTTGAAGTCACTTGAAGTTTAGGTAAAACTCTTTCTCTCCTCTTCTCTACTTCATCTCTTCTCTCTCTCTCTTTTGTTTTTTTATCAAAGTGCAATCACCCAAACATTCTTGGGACATGACACCAAAGGCTACTTCATTTCATTGAAGCTAGTCAAGGAGTTATCTCCCTACATTCCAAAACATATTTTATAACCCCCTTTTATCATAAAAGAATAAGAAGAACATTTTATCATTCATGTAGATTTTGATCAAGCAAGACCAACTTTAGTTGGGCGAGATGGGTGTTTAAGTACTTCCCATCTCGTAACCTAACCCCCGAACCTCATAACAAAAAAATCTCTGTTTTCATAATCAAACTTAGGCTACAAACAATAGGTTTTTCTTATGTTCCTCTAAAACATAGGTGGCGACTCTACAATTAAAACAAGTTAGACATCCTAGGATCCTTCCACCGCTCAAGCCAAGTAGTGGGCTTTCCCGGGGTATCTACACCAGGGTTTAGAGTAGTTGTGATAAAGAAGAGAAATCTTTTCCAACCATGTAGGAATAAAAATGCGCTTTAAGTAAACTTGAACGGATAATTAATTGCGCCTTGCATGAATTTGCCCCGTTTTGCTTCTTGTCTTTGACACATCGCTTTCTTGTGTTTACAAGCGTCGTCCCGTCAATCTTTGGATGGATCCCCGTTATCCTCCAAGACTCCCATTAAATCCCTAGGCGTTGTCCCCTAGGAACCCGTTAAGTCCTTGGAAGATCTCCGAAGCACCCGTCAATCTTTGGATGGATCCCCATTACCCTTCTAGACTCCCGTTAAATCCCTAGGCGTTGTCCCCTAGGAACCCGTTAAGTCCTTGGAAGATCTCCGAAGCACCCGTCAATCTTTGGATGGATCCCCGTTATCCCCCAAGACCCCGTTAAAACCCTAGGCGTTGCCCCCTAGGCCCTGTTATGAATCTCGTTGAAACCCTAGGCGTTGCCCCCTAGGTCCCCGTTATGAATCTCGTTGAAACCCTAGGCATTGCCCCCTAGGTCCCCATTATGAATCTCGTTGAAACCCTAGGCGTTGCCCCCTAGGTCCCCATTATGAATCTCGTTGAAACCCTAGGCATTGCTGTCGCAACCCCGGACCCCGCGGGCCCCGGGACCGCGAGCTGGACGTCGACTCTAAAACCAAAACTATGAAATACTGAAGTTAAAAATTCCATTTGATACAAAAAGGGTAATGATCCAAAGTTTTACAAAACCAAGTTTGATAAAAATCAATTACAACTAACATAAACTTCCACAAGTTTATGCCCAACAAAATACAATTATACAATTCTTAGTGACGTCATTGTTTGGTACAACTATCCCAAAATGGTTACACATTTACATAATGTAAACCAACCTATAACAACCTTCCCCAAAAGAACGGATCCACACTCGACGTCCTCTTTCTCGTGATCAGCGAGACTAATCCTTAGCACCTGGGGGGGGGTTAAGGAAAAACAAGGATAAAAGAAAAGGGGTGAGATAAATCTCAATAAGTTACTAATGCAACTACATGACATGCTATGATGCAATATACAATAAGCAACGATAAATATCACATAGCACATAGCAATTATCATATAACAGATAGCAGCGGAAATAAACACATAACAAAGGATATAGCCAAGGTTTTCCAAACCGGAACATCCAAATAAAGGATCGCTGCGCAGCTCCAATAATCAACAATCATCATCTTCATAATAGCATGAAAGCCGAAGAGAAAACCCCGGTACCGGAACCAATAACATAAAAGTGTCACAAGGGACAAGGACCATGACACAAAGTCATGCCCGCTAGCCAGATACATTCACAAAGGAACGCTGACTTATCCTTTCCAAGGCCAATCTGGAGAAGGGGTAAAGAAGGGGGCAAAACAATGGTCAACATTATAATGGACTTGGCTTTGCCATTATAATCTTTCCCATCGCCCAAACACACACAAAATACCAGCTGGACTTTCACGTAAAGGCTAAGTAATAAAATACTAGCACGATAAACAACAAAGGATTCCAAAGTAGGGAATCATGCCAAATAATCACCAAGAAGATGAAATGAACCAACAATACACAATAAAGGTGCTTCAAAGTCCCAATTAACCATTAATGAATTTCAAACACAAACTTGGTCACAAAGGACCCAATTCCTTCACTAAAGTGTACTACAATGTTCACTAAGGTCAACTAGAAGGACACCCAAGGCTTAGACCAAAACGTGTTCTTCAATCACAACTTAACAACAAATGTAAATTTTCAGAGATCTGTGCGGCCGCCCAAAATGGACCGTGCGGTCGCCCAAAATACCTCAGAACAAGAACAAAAGCTTTCAGAAAGGTGCGCGGTCGCCCAGGCAATATTGTGCGGCCGCCCAACCTTCCGGATTGCCAGAAATCGGGAAGAACAACATGGGTTCTTCCATTTTCAAACCCAAAACACATAACACCCAAAATCCAACACTCCCAACAAGATTTCTAAGGTACCCAAACATTATCTAAACAAAAAGGGGACCTTAACAACACCCTTTATCAACCAAAACCAAGATTGAATCAAGATATTCATCAATTCACCATTTTCAACCAAAAACTCAATAAATTCCAAATAAATTGCAAAACTCATCCAAACTTCAAATGTAATACATCAAACACTATCTAAACATGATATGAACAATTTAGCATTAAAATGGGGGAAAAGTAACTTACTTGAATTTTCTCAAAGTTGATGGATTTCAAATCTTTTTGGCTTCCTACGACCCTATCGACGATCTAAACATGTTTCACGTTTTAAGAAATGATAGAAGATGAGAGGAAGAAGGAGAAAATGAAGAGAGAAGAAGAGAAGAAAACTTACCCTTCTAGCTTGGAGAGAGAGAGAGATTTCCAGGGAGAGAGAGGGAGGTGGAGTGTGAGGTGAAAGAGTAGGGTGAGGGAGGTGAGGGAAGTAGGGAGAAGATGAAGAAATGTTTGAAATGTTACAAAAAGGCCCCTCCCCCAATACTACCTCTTCAATTAAACTCCCCACTAACTAATAAGACTCAACACTTTTACACTAGCACAAATGACCCAGTTAAAATGCTAGGCATAAATATTATGATACCTAAAATGCACTCATAATTATTTAAATAAATAGAATTTTAAATAAATAAATAAGCAAATAATTAAATAAAAATCATTTAATTACTAATAAAATAGAGCCTATATTTCGGGTCGTGACAATTGCCCCCGAGGTCCCCATTATGAATCTCGTTGAAACCCTAGGCGTTGCCCCCTAGGTCCCCGTTATGAATCCCATTGAAACCCTAGGCGTTTCCCCCTACGTCCCCATTTTGAATCCCATTGAAACCCTAGGCGTTGTCTCTAGGTCCCCATTGAGATTCTCGTTAGAATCCTTAGGCATGGTCCCCTAGGAAATCAGTCAAGTCCTTAGATGGGTCCCTGTTATCCTCCAAGAAGTCAGTCAAGTCCTTGGATGGATCCCTGTTATCCTCCAAGAAGTCAGTCAAGTCCTAGGACGGATCCCCGTTATCCTCCAAGAAGTCGGTCAAGTCTTTGGATGGATCCCCGTTATCCTCCAAAGTGACCGTCAAAATTAAAGTTCAAAAAAAATGTATAATAAAGGAAATAAAAGTGCTTAGGATGACTCTTTTCCTGGAGCCGTCATATGATGACCAATTTTGCGCCCCTCGTGGCATCTCATTCCGATTAGTGTCGTCACGTGACCATTCCCCCTTCGAGTCTGGGCGTCATGGCACAACATGGTAATACACCTTGGTCAAGCATTGACCTCCTCGACTTGCACCGCCATGTGGTGACCATTTCAATTGTCCCAATCGCCCTTGTGACTTGGACTAGTGTGAGTACCAGTAATGTCTTGTCCTATGCCATCCTGACTATGTTCCGGCAAGCCATGGAGGTCCTTTGTCCCCGCAACCTTTAAGGTTAGGTCCCCCAAGGCCATTTCCCATCCTCCTAAAGGGTCCGTTTGGAAAGTGAGTCAATCACTCACCTCTTCCTAAAAGTCCGTCTGAAGCGAGTCAACTGAAGTCATGTCCGTCCTTTCCTCTTAGGTTTCTAAACCCGTTCGAACTACGGTGACCTGAGCCTCTCATCACGTGGGACACCTCCCTCGTAGTGAGGGGAACGTAGGTAGCTTTGGCCCGGTCAATCCTTATTTAAAAAAAAAGAGAGAGCAAAAATGTGTGAGTCTTTTACTCGAAAAAAAAAATGTGGAGATCAAGTTTTCGTAAAATAAAAGGTCAAGTTTTCCCTAAAAGGATAATCCGCTAATGCAATGTTCTTCTCAAATCATGGTTATAATTTCACCTTGAGGTTTAATATGCTAAATTCCTTCGCGGTTCTGTCCATTGGAGACATCGACCAAGGAGCCCATATCTGAATTGGCGTCCGAGACAACCATCCACATGAGCGAGGAGATCAAAAGGAGAGGCCTGTGCTTCGGAAGCCCAAAAACGGCTACATCAAATGGAGATCCGTACCTTCGTCGAGTGTCGCGCACGAAGGCTACGCACCTTGAAAGAAAATCACCAAACGGAGATGGCCAATGAAAACTCCCAACTCGTGAGTAGGAGAATCTGGCAATTACAACGCCAAACGAAATGGAGACCTCGCGACATCTTTCCCGACAACATGGAACCCGAGTTCCCCGTGGAATACATGGAATATGCCGCCGACAACCCCTCCAACAATTGAGGAAGAAAATGGGTCATCGTGCCTCATGGGAGCCCATCCCTTAAAAAAAATTAAAAAAAATGATGAGTCTTCCAGCCTCGTAGGTTCTAGACTTTCACCAAAGTCCGTCCTGGACTGTGTCTTTTCATTTTTACAAAGGTCCACACTTGGGACATGTATGTACAAAGTTATCTAAATAAAAGAGTCATTTTCCTTCTCTTCTCTCTAGACTTGAGACATTATTTCCAATATACATTTACTCTTGAAATTGCCTTGCTTGTTATTATCAACTGATTGCTACGTCCCTAAAATGATGAATTGACTTCTGAGCATACTAGTCAATGACGACTCATTAAGGATGAATGGACCTAACACAAATGAAAAATGCTAAATGCAAACAATTAATCTTGATGTGAATAAATGTTGTGATCAATTGGCATGAAGAAACCATTAATGGCAAATCTTCCCTCATACACTGCCCCGATACACAACCCGATACACCTTTCCTATACAAATCCTTGATGTGCATCAAAGGCATCCCGAGACAATGAAAAGGCAAGGATGTTGTTTCTCAACCACCAAGATTCAACTGTGATCGCGCGCACGCAACCAAGCAAAGGGATTTCCGGATCTTCAAAGTCAAAGCCAAAAATGATGGGCATGCCACCAAGGGGCTACAAATGAGCCAATGCCCAAGAAAGCAAGTTGGGGCTAATGTTCCCCTCACCCTCCAAAAAAAAATGAAATAAGAAGAGGGAAAAATGAATGTATGGAAAGGAAATGAATATATGTGAAGAGGAAGTTCGCCTCAAAAGCTCGTCGCAAAGTCCGCCCCCGAGGGTCCGCAAGGAAGGAAGTCTATCTCAAAAGACGACCAAAAAGGGACTCACCTCAAAAGGAGTTCACCGCAAAGCGAAGCGATCTACATCAGCAAAGCAACAACATCCTTCAAAAGGACACCGACCGTAACACCCCAAATAATTGGTCAAAATTACATGCATATATTTGGTACTATCTATGTGTACATTTATGTAATTGATTTGGTTGGGTGTATTTTACAATTAAATTAATTATATTGAATGAATAATCTGATTCATTAAATGATTTTGTCAAAATAAAATTAGGACTTTTACTCTGGGACGGCGGGTGTATCACTTCAAAGAAAAATAAATAAAAAAATAAAAATAAAACACAGCATATGGGTGATATAAGTTCGGATAAGTGAGGTTTTTTTTGTGAAATTAAGGGTCTTATTTAAGGAGACACGTGTAATGGAAAATAGAACCAAAACTTGACATCCAACATTTTACCACATGATTAAGAGTGAGCTGTAAATCATAGGAGTATTTCAATTTTTTTAACGTATGAGTCATCTTCCCAACATTAAAACTGGGTAGAGAGATATTTGAGAACTCAGAGAAAGGAAAAGTTGAAAATTGATTGTCTTTGAAGACATTAAAATTAAGTTCGGTGAGTTTAGTTATATGTTTGTGTTGATATTGTTTTCATGTCCTACTTGATGCTATCATTATTAAGTATAGACTAATATTTTTAGTATCTTTTTGTTAAAAGGTCATGAATAGTAGTATTACTTTAGAAGCTAAGAAGTATGCTCTTCGTCCCAATTAAAATGATAATTGCTACTAATATTTCAGCAATATATTATTAATATTATTAGTATCCTTTTGTAACCAGCTCATGAAAGGTAGTATAATTTAAGGATGCTCTTTGTCCCAACTAAATTAATAATTGCTACAAATTTTAGTGATATATATTGCTAACAGGTTAATAAAGTAAGAGTTAGGATTATTTAATTAATTATGTTTTGCTTCAAGCATACTGTGGAGTTTAGTAAATAAATTTTGATTTGAGTTGAATAATTATAATTTGAATATAAGAGAATTTTGATGGCTGATTCATGTAAGTTTGCAAGTTAAAAATATTAGTGGGATGGATGTGTTCTTCCAGGTTAAAGAGAGCTCATTTTCGAATTTACAGATTGGTCATCTGGTTAATTATATTTACAGTTTGGTCCATGTGCTGGTGTAGCTTTCACATTAGCCCCAATATGTTAAGAAACTTTGTTATCGTTAATTGATTATATCTTGCTCGTTTTTCATCGGATTGGGACGGTTTTTGAGTCCATCTTGACTAATTTTCTGAGAGCTTTGAAATGAAATAGGTTTTAGAATCATAAAAGTTACAATATTTTTCTAGAAATCTGTTTTTGTAGCAGCAGTGCACTATAGAAACAATTTGAAGTCCAACAAAATAGAAAATTCATAGTTAATTCATTCGGACTCGAAATCGAATAATTTTTGGGTCTAAATTCAGTATCTTTTCATGATCTTTCCAATGAGATAATTAGTACATATTAGTTATGCTTTTATGAGTCCCAGATTCATCATTTTTGTGTCAGCTGCATTGTAAGACATTCTAAGAATGAGCAAATTTGAATAATTCATAGAAAATTCATTCGGAGTTAGATTTTGATGGTTCCTGAGTCTAAGTTGATTATATTTCAGAGTATGTTATGTATATGATGGTTTTAGAAGGTGATTGTGTATTCATTACATAGAAACTGTATACTTGTTATAACATTGATATGATATACTATTTTCGTTATTGTTTGAATGTACTTCAAATGGATACTAACTCTTGAACTATTTGTGCCCTTTTATATGTTAGATTGATCAGATAGCTGAGTTGAGAATCGTGTTTTGGAGTAGCTTGGGTAGAGGTAAGGGTTCTCGCCAACCTTGAAGCCTTTCCTTTCTTTGGCATCGAAAGTATTGAAACACGTTTGCTTTGTTATTCGTATCGTTATTGGTTCAAGTTCTTTGACTCTAATGTTCATTCTGCTTACTCTGCCATATACACTTTGAGTTTATTGTTATTGATTGATTGCCTCGACTTATAGAGGACCCCAACACCGGTTGTTGTATTGTTATTGTGGCTCAGAGAGTAAAGTATCATCTGCAGTGATACTTTGAAGTTTGACTCAACGTTGTTATTGTTATTGGGCATTTGGCCAGCTCAAGTGTTATGGATTTTGCATCGGTTTCATTGTTATCGTTATTGTTACTCACTCCTTGGGATCGGGGAATCGGGGGGTTATTTGATTGATGGTTGTCTATAAAGCTGTATTATTGAACAGGGATTCCATACACTGTCACAAACTTGTTGTTGACGGGTTTCCTTACTGGGCAATTTGTGCTCACCCTTTCGTCCCATATCTTCCCTTCCAGGTGGAGCTTAGATAGATCGTGGAGACTTTGCGCTAGAGAGTTGGATCTAGAGTCGAAGTCATTTTGCTATAGTGGAAAGACTTGTATTTTTCTTATATGTATAATAACTTGTGTAAAGTTATAAGGTTGTAGATATTGGTTTGTAATGTTGGGTTTTCGGTCTTGGGTTAGTAGCTCTGTTGTACTCAACTCAAGCTTTTGCATTGTATAGTTTTGATTCGGTTGTTTATAAAATGAAGGAAAATTTCAGGTCTCATTTTGAGTTTCAGTTTGAAAATCATTTCGTTCGTCGCTCCTCGAGGTCCGTGCGACCGCGGATTTCGGGGCGTGACACCGACTTCAACAAAAGAATATCCATGGCCGAACTATGGCGACCTGTGCTCCTCAAACTGAGGGGAACGTAGGAAACCTTCGGGTCCGGTCACAACGTGAAACAAAACCATCAAACCGTGGTCCTCTCAAAATGACCAAGTTTTCTCCCCTTGGTTCCATCAATGACCGATGTCCCAGACACACCTTTTTCCCCCGATCTTGCCATTGATCGAATCTTAATCTTAATTGATCACAACATTTATACATGTTAAGGCAAATTGCTTGCCATAATCCTGACTTAATGACAAACATGGTCATTTCAAGCAATCATTTGATGATATTAACTAAGGCGAATTTCAAATGTCTCAACAAGTCTTATTTTCTCCATCTTAGGAAAGAGCTAAACACTTGTATTCTGTCAAGCAAGGGCTTCCTCCATTTCATGATATATTGCTCAAAGAGCTCACCAGCATAAAGGGACTCTCTCCCAAATAAAATTCCCTTGCATGTTTCCTCCAAGAAAAATACTTTAAAGTCCCCGTTCTATCGAGTCGGCTGGATCACTCATAAACAAAAAAAGAAGAAAAAAGGCACCAAAAAAGTAGCCCGCTAGGTTGAAAAACCCGTAAGGACGGCCTAGGCAAAAAACAGGGTGTGCCATAAAAGACGCCAAAGAGATGCCCGCTAGGTTGAAAACCCGAAAGGGCGGCCTAGGCAAAAGAAAGGGTGGGTCATGAAAAGGGATGGGTTTCTAACCTCATGTCAAAGGCCGAAAGACGACAACGGGTCCACGTCAACATCAAAAGTCGAAGGACGACATTGGGGCTACATCCACATCGACGACAACAAGGACATTGGGGCTACCTCCATGTCAACGACAACAAGGACATGGGGCTACCCCGACATCAACGACAAAGACGACATTAGGACTCCCCCACAACGGTTAAGTTGACTAAAATGCTTTGTTAAAAGATTTTCCTTTAGGAATAAGCATTCCCAAAATTTTCCCTTTTGGCCTCATTTATCAAAGAGCATGTTTCAAGCAAAATGCTTTTGATCTCCTCTTAAAATGATTTTTCCAAAGTCTTGGACTTTTGCGTCCACAATGTGCCTTAATGGTCGCCCCTAGGCTCTTCCCCGATGTTAAGAAAATGTGTCAACCATCCCGTAGAGTAGTGTTAACCAAGCTAAGCCTTGACTCAAAATAGTCATTATAGGTTGAGGTCCTTGCCCCCGGCAGTCCTTAGTCGGACGTAAGACCAGTTTTCCCGTCAAACTCCCCAAAGATGGAGTTGACCAAGCCTTGACTTAGAATAGTCATTATAGGTTGAGGTCCTTTCCCCCGGCAGTCCTTAGTGGGACGTAAGACCAGTTTTCCCGTCAAACTCCCTAAAGATGGAGTTGACCAAGCTTTGGCTTAGAATAGTCATTATAGGTTGAGGTCCTTGCCCCCGGTACTCCATAGTGGGACGTAAGACCAATTTTCCCGTCAAACTCCCCAAAGATAGAGTTGACCAAGCTTTGACTTAGAATAGTCATTATAGGTTGAAGCCTTTGCCCCCAGCAGTCCAAAATGATGTAAGACCATCCTTGTGTAAGTCAACCCTCTCCATAGAGCCAAGTTGACCATGTCCCACCTCTGACCCCGAGAGTTATGCTTCCTTGTCCCGGTAAGTCAACCCTCTCCATAGAGCCAAGTTGACCATGTCCCGCCTCTGACCCCGAGAGTCACGCTTCTTTGTATAAGTCAACCCTCTCCATAGAGCCAAGTTGACCATGTCCCGCCTCTGACCCCGAGAGTCACGCTTCCTTGTGTAAGTCAACCCTCTCCATAGAGCCAAGTTGACCATGTCCTGCCTCTGACCCCGAGAGTCACGCTTCCTTGTATAAGTCAACCCTCTCCGTAGAGCCAAGTTAACCTTGTCCCGCCTCTGGCCCCGAGAGTCATGCTTCCTTGTCCCGGTAAGTCAACCCTCTCCATAGAGCCAAGTTGACCATGTCCCACCTCTGACCCTGAGAGTCACGCTTCCTTGTCCAGGTAAGTTAACCCTCTCCATAGAGCCAAGTTGACCATATCCTACCTCTGACCCCGAGAGTCACGCTTCCTTGTTCCGGTAAGTCAACCCTCTCCATAGAGCCAAGTTCACCATATACTGCCTCTGACCCCGAGAGTCAGGCTTCTATGTCCTGGTAAGTCAACCCTCTCCATAGAGCCAAGTTGACCATGTCCCGCCTCTGAACTCGCCAAGAGTCATGCTCATCCCCATAGGAAATGATGACAGATATCCGCCTAGCCCTTAGGTTTGAATAGCCTTAAAAAACTTCCCTCCTTCTTTGAACTACGTTAGTCTTGATTCCCCGCAAACAGGATACGTAGGAATCCTATACCCCTAGGTCCAGCCATGAAAAACCAAAATTGGTTAAGCCGTCTTCCCATCAGATTGGGATGCTTATTTAATCGACAACCCCGCTTTCCTAAAGCGACGTTGCCGAGGGGCTCTGTAAGTACCCCAATCTGAAATCTACCAACTTAGAGGAACTCTTAGCACCATTCAGGGATAAACTGATAGGCTAGGACCTCACTAGGATAAACTGAAAATTCCAAGACTGCTCTGGAATTAAAATTAGAAAAATCCAGAAGCTCGCCAGGCTGAGCCGTACGGATGATTTGGGTACTAGAGGGGCCTAGACGTACGGCTGGTTTAGGCACCCTAAGTCCCTATAAATTGAACCCCTTGTTGATCATTCTAGGGGGAGAAAATACAAATTCAGAGGGAAACTCTGCAGGATTTCAATCTGAAACAAACACCATTAAATCTTTGAGTGAAAAAGAGAGGAAGATAGGTCATAACCATCATAGGTGAAGCCTCCTTCTCCCCATCTTCTCTCCATCTCAAAACTCTTTGTTCTTGTTCATATTACTTGCTTATTTGTATTTTAAAGCCTTGTCCTTATCAAGCATTTACATATATTGCAAGTCTTGTCCTTCAAGCACCTATTATTCTTGTTATTCATATCTTGGAACCAAATCATGAGATGATCCAAGGTGCCCTCACATTCTTGTATTTGATCAAGGGTTAAAACCTAAAAGAGATCATGATTTGTTAGTTTAATGTCTTTAAATAGCTTAATGATCCATTTCTATGGGGAAAGCATGTATCTTTATGTTAATAATGTTCATGTTTGCCCATGATGATCATATTGGGTGATAAAGTTCCAATCTTTATCATCCCAACCTTGATTTAGCCTTAAATCCCACATTTGGGTCATAAAGATTCAATCTTTATGTCATTTTGTTGTCCCTAAAGGTTTAATCTTGATGAAGATACCATTTTTGATGATAAAGTTTACATCTTTACTCATCAAAGTGGTTATCTTGGCTCAAAGGCCATTTTCATCCCCTTTTCCAATTTTCTCTAATGATTGCCTTAATCACACTCAAATCCATGTATTTAAAGGGCCATTTAGTGATTAATGTACATAGGAATGATTTTTAATCAAGGTTTGTTGGTTAACATTCAAACTGAAAGAGAACAGATCAATCCAGTTTCAGCAGAATACTCTGTTTCTGGCTGAAACTGGACAGTTTTTGGACAAACTGTAAAATCCCCGGGAAGACCCCTCCTAGCCGTACGGCTGAGTTGGGTCAGAGGGACCTTTTTTTTCTTTTCTATCTTGTTTTGTCAAAATTTATGCAAATAAACCCTTTTTCCTCTGTTAAAATCAATAACAGTTAAAACTGCAGTTTTTCCGTTAAAAACACACACACACACATGCACTTTTCGTTAAAAAACATAAGGGAGACTCGGCTTTATCCGAGGTGACTTGGGTGACGTAAAACTCTCCCCAAGTCGTAACCTGACCTCCGAACTCTTAAATCTCTAACCATTTTCATTTGTTGGGTTAAAAGTTAACAAATGTGGCGACTCCGTTAAATGTGTTTAGTTCACGTGTTTGGATTTTATTTCCTTTGAGCGGAAACCCTTGTTTCGCCCCGAGGGGGGAGGATCCTTACAGTACTGAACATTTTACATGTATGCAAATAATTATGTACTAATTTACATGCGAATTGTGACATCCTATTTGTACAAACTAGTTATTTATATTGTTCCTAATTTTATACAATGCATGAGCCACGGGGATGGGGTGTGTACGTTGTTTGCATGGATCCATTGCGGCGTGGGAGTAACCGGGCTTGGAGTCAAATTTTCTGCATGGGGCAATGATGGCCGCGTGGCCAAGGGCGAAGATGGCCGCCTGGCCAAGGGCGAAGTTGGCCGCGTGGCCAGGGGCGAATGTGGCCGCGTGGCCAAGTCTGGCGCCGCCTTTGATTTTCCGTTTCCAGGCAAGAATTGGAACTTGTTCCATATATAAACAGTGTTTACCTAGCATTAGGATTCGTATCAGCAGCAGTTTTCTTGTATTTTTCTTGCCTAAACACCAATTTTCTTGCTTCCCCAATGGATTATCATGCAACAATTACCATGCTTGAAAGAGGAGCTTATACCAATGCCTTGGAGAAGTGGGTTGCTAGGATTCCTGTTTCTTGTCGCAACATATTTGATGAACGGTTTGGCGTCAAGTGCCTTTGGTCACTCTCTCATATGAACTCTAATGTGAGCCTTTTGAAGGCTAGTGCCAAATTCTGGGACGAGAGTAATCACGTTTTCAACTTCTCTTATAATGAAATAACTCATACTTATGAAGACTTTATGGCCCTTTGTGGGGGGTGAGGAAAAAGTAGACATTGCTTTGACTTTTGACTCTATTTCATTGGAGAAGAGGTTGATAACTTTTGGGGTGACCGAGGATGATCTTAGTAAATACGTTAGGGCCAATCATGTGGATCTTTCTTGGATGCCAGGGCATTTCATGCATGGAGACGTCACTTCTGACTTTGCTTTAGATCACCTCGCCTTGTGTTTGTTTTCTCTCGCGTTGTTCCCTTTGGAGGTAGGATTTGCTAGCGTAACATGCTTGGACATGGTGATTAGGGACCGATTGGGTCACAACATTGTACCGGTGATTCTATGGGAGACCATCTGCGGTATTTCCCAGCTTGCTATGTATGGAAACATGACTAGAGGTAGCGATAGGCTGTTAACCATGTGGCTCCAAGAGAGGCTCCTAGTGAATAATCTGGCAGTGTCTCAGAATGTGCGCCCATGGGTCTATCGTAGGAGGGGAATTGCAGAGAGATTTCAGTGCATGACTCGCAGCGGTTGGGAGACTTATTTAGCTGAGATGGTGACTGATGAGATTCAGTGGTATCATCATGGCGGATCCGGTCTTTGAGAGATAAACAAGTGGGGTCGTACATGATTCGTGTCCCCTCTCTTTATGAGACTACCTTTTACTACCCAATGAGAGTGCTTCGACAGTACAGTCTGGTGCAGACCATCCCCGAGGATTGGGATGAGAATGTGAGGCAGTATTCTTTCAAGACACTTTATATGAACGCTAGCATCTCGATCCTCTTTTCTCAGATGTGGGGCCCGGACGGTTTTTCATGCATTACCTTCCTTTCGCGTCCCCGCAACATTTATTTTTCTTGAGAGTATTTGGTATGGTACGATGAGAGACTTGGGCGTGCGAAGCAAACTCTAGAGACCCTACGTGGCTCTATATTGGGAACCTATGCTTCTAGCATTTCGCTGAGGATGAAGGAGGCATCAGCCTATGAGAAGAGGATAGAGATGACTGCTGCTAACAGGGATGGAGAAGGGGTAGAGGCTTCAAAGAAGAGGAAGGCTAGTAAGGTTTCGAAGGGCAAGGCCAAAGGCGTTAGTGAGTTTAAGGCTAGGTTTTGTGAGAAGCCTAACAAGAAGAAAGCTCACCGAGGACTACACAAGAAGAGAGAGACCGAAGGCACAAATGGCACTAAGGAGTGATTCTGAGTATCCATCCACAGTCGTTGCGGACACATTAGTTTTAAGTTCAATTTTATTTCAGTATTAGTTTAATTTCATAACAAGTTATGTAATCGCCATTTTAGTCGAGCTTAGACTCATCAAATAAGTGTAATGCGCAATGACTGTGGAAATAAAAGTTTTTGCTTTAGAAAACACAAATTCTTCTTTTACTGCTTTGTGGCCAAATTTGGATGTTTATTTATTTTTTTAGTTTTTTAGACCACACCTTTAAAAGGTTGCCTATGTTCCCCTTTTACAAATAGGACTAAGGGGCTCAGGTCATCGTAGTTCATTCCAGTCAGACTAGAATTATTTAAGAAAGGGAAGATTGAAGGGGGGAAATTCTCTAACTTTTGCCTAGACCGCCCTTGCGGGTTTTCAGTCTAGCGAGCTTTGTACGCGCCCTATTTTTGCATAGACCGCCCTTTGCGGGTTTTCAGTCTATCGGGCTTCTTTTTGCGTAATTTTTTTTGAGAGGGGGGAACTAGTCGTAATAGCGTCTAAGCTTTCTAAGATTGACTGGTTCTTTGAACGGGTTGCCATCCAAATCTGCCATTCTGACCGCTCCTCTGGAGAAGACCCTCTCAGTCTTGTAGTTTGTCTTGGATCTTGGCGATGGAGTGGAGCCGCCGCTTTAGGTCCTCTACTTCTCGTGACAGGTCGTGAACTCTCTCTGTAGTCATGTGTGGGGGCACTCTTATGTTGTCTCCACCTATGGGCTTAGGTTTGTGAACTCGACGAGTTCAAGGTTACCATCCTCCATGTAGAACCAGAGTCCTTCGATTTTGGTGAGCTTTCCTTTATCTATAAGTTCTTGGATCTTTCTTTGCAAAGCCACACAATTGTTAATGTTATGACCTTCATCTTGATGATACGAGCAAACTTTGGTGGGCTCGAATAGTTGGAGAGGCGATAGTTAAGAGAGAAGTGAGTATTCTCCTAGGGGTTCTATCTTGCCTATGGTTTGCAGTCCTTCGAACATTTTTGCTCTTGGGGTCCCTAGGTTTGTGTACCATTGGGCTGAGATGGGATTATTTTCGAAAAATCTCCGCAGTTTTTCACTGGGTCTCTTTCCATGGCACGACGGCCACCATTGCATTGGTCGTACGAGTTGGATCTTCTTCCCATGTATCGTGCGCAGGATGGGGGTATTCGTCAGGTATTGTTTGAGGTAATTAAATGCAGCTTCGCACCTCAAACTCCATCCATGATTCGTACATTTCTCCAGTTCTCTTAGCATTGGTTCTCCTACGGTCGTAGTATGACCGATGTACTGGAGTAGTTCTATGAGTTCTTTCACCTCTCTCTTAGTGCGGGGAGGTTTCATCTCTAAGATGGCTTGAATCTTCCTCGGGTCAGCTTCGATTCCACGCTCGGTGACCATGTAGCCTAACACTTTCCATCGGCTGACTCCAAACGTACACTTGGCTGGGTTCAAACGCATGGCGTTCTCCCTCAATCTGTCAAAAAACTTCCTTAGATCTGTCAAGTGCTGACCATCGGAGCCTTTCAAATGAATGATCATGTCATCTACGTATACTTCAATCTCTTTGTGGATCATGTCATGGAAAAGAGCCGTAACTGCGCGTTGGTAAGTAGACCCAACGTTCTTCAACCCAAACGGCATGAAAGTATAGTAGAAAGTACCCCATGGAGTGGTAAAGGCTGTCTTCTCTTGGTCTTCCTCGGCCATCTTAATCTGGTTATAGCCGGCAAACCCATCTATAAATGACTTGACCTCGTAGTTGGCAGTCGCATCTACCAACATGTCAATATTGGGCAGGGGGAAATCGTCTTTCGGATTATCTTTGTTGAGATCTCTGAAATCCACGCACACCCGAACTTTGCCATTGGACTTCTTGATAGTCACTATGTTGGACAACCAAGTCGGGTATTCGATCACCCTAATGAAGCCTACGCGGAGTAGCTTTTCAATATCTTCCTTCACTTGCAGGGACCATTCTGGCTTAATACGGTGCAGTTTTTGTTTGACTGGCTTGGCATCTGGTGCTGTTGGGATTCTGTGCTCTACAATCGAGTTGTCAAGCCCAGGCATGTCCTTGTAAGACCATGCAAACACGTCTACGTACTCCTTAAGTAACTCAATCAATGCTTCCCTCTCGGCTCTGCTGAAGAAGCTCCCAGTCTGCGTTTCCTTTGGCTCGGCTTCGGTTCCCAAATTCACGCACGTTAGCTCCTCATCGGCAGCTTGGGCTCGAGATTCCCTTTGATTAATAAGCTGTTTTGAAATTTCTTTTATGTATTCATTATTTAGTGTGTCTGTGTCCGCCTCTTCTAATGAGTCATTATTAACTAAGTGTATATCATTAGGTTGATCATTAGCTAATTTATCATTTAAAATAGTGGCTATGGAAGGATACTCGGAAAGGTCGAGGGCTTCATTCATGGCAAAAGGGAATATAGCGTTTGCAATAAGGTCATAGTCTTCAGACGTGAGGTCATCAGACTTAGAGGAAGACTCAAATTCAAAGCTAAAAACACTAGACTCGAGGGAGGGGGATTTCGAGGAAGTGATGGGAGCTGCTGCGGGAGGAGCGGCGGGAGAATGAGTAAGCCCCAATGTCTCCACCATGAACTCAGGAGTTGCAATGGGACCTCCGAGCGTGCACCAATTCTTTAGTTTGCCATCCATGGGTACCACCAATGTCCTCAGATCGATGTCTTTCTCTGATTCATCCCCAATAGCGGCTACCATGTCGTTGTCGATCCCCAGAAAACCCAGATGTTGAAGCAGATATTGGCCGTCCCACGTCTCAGTCAAACCCGGAGTCTCTGTGGTTTCCGCTGCCGGCTTGTCGAGGGTTGCAGCTTCTAGCTGATCAGCTAAATCACTTGCGATCTCGGTGGCATACTCATACTTAGTGGTTTTGATTCTACCCGTATCCTCGTTGTATTCCATATAAGTCAACATCAAGTTGGACCGGTCGAAGTCCACGTCTCTGAAGATCTCGAATCATTTCTGTAACTTTCCGGTGTGATCAAACCACGCTTCTGCAAATTCAAAACACGAAAACTCCTCGCCTTCCTTAACGAAGTAACTGTTAAGAGAGAGGCGGTATGGCCGCATTTCAGGCTTCTTGTATGGCAATTTCACTTTCTTGAGGAATTCTATCCTATTCTGTTCCGCTCTATCTTCGGGAGTGAGGGTGTATCCGAGGCCAAATAGCCCTCGGTGATCAACTTCTTCAATCAGATTCGTGGGACCTTGCAAGTTCTTACCTAGACCCAGCCCCGGTATGTAGCCTATGTTCCGCAATATTTTGACAACGGGTACCACCCTATCAGATGTCTTTGTGAGGTCAATTGCGCAAATCTGTGCTTGAGCAACTACTTCAAAGCCGTTGAACAGCCTACTCCCCTCCCCATGTTGTATTTGTAAAACGGGAATGCCCTTGGTGTCCGTCCCTTGGGCAGTTACTAGATCACTGTAGACAACCGTCACCTCATTTCCAGACTGAAACTTCACACATTGATGCAAGGAAGAAGGAACCACGCCTGACTTATGTAGCCATGTTTGTCCGAGGAGGAGTGAGAAGGTTGCGGGAATGTCTATGATGTGGAATTCGGTGAGTAGGATTTTGGTTCCAATCGTGATGGGTAGGGTGACAACACCTATAACTGCGCGACAGTTTGAGTCATAAGCTTTGATTGTTTGCTTAGACGAGCTCAAATCAACACCATGGACACCGACTACATCCATCATCCTTGACGGCAAGATGTTAATAGCGGAACCATTGTCAACGAATACACGGGGAATCTTTTTGCCGTCCACCTCTACAGTAATATACAGGGGTTCATTGTGATCAACTCCGAACATTGGCTTGTCTAACTCCGAGAAGTGATGATGTTCCCATAGTGGATATTCCCAATCATGTATGTGACATTCTCTGGGGTAGTGTTTGACGGGACCATAGTAGCGGCGAGGTTCTTCTCGGTAAGAGAAGAGGTGAGTAGAGACCAATGTGAGATGTGCGCTTGGGTTTGCTTGAGTTGGGTAAGGATGGGGTCTTCCTTTTCGAGGTCGGCTTGCTCAGGCTCTTTCCCAAAGATCTTCTTGGCACCTTTCGCATCGGATTGGTATACTTGGCCAGATCTCGTGAGTAGGAAAACTTCCGCCCGTAGCTCATCTAAAGAGAGTGGAGCCTCATGTTGAGAGGGTGGAATTTCGATCTTCTCGGCCTCCTCAAAGATTTCGTCCCAAGATAAATGTTGGTTGGGTTTGGAACCTTCCTTGCTCAAAGACTCCACTTCACTAGCTAATTCATCTAAAGACAGCAAGTAGCAAGAAATTTCTTTGTCATTAATCTTTGAAATACAATTTGTCTTATCACAGTCCGCTACAACAGGCTCGGTCGGATCAGTGATTTCGCTAATTTCTACCATGATTACATCACTAGCTATGGAACCTCTAGGGTCTTAAATAATGCCCGCATGAATGAGCTCTTGCACGGCTTTCTTGAGGGCAAAGCATTCCTCGGTATTATGACCGGTACATCTGTGGTAGTGGCAGAACTTCGACAGATCGCAGCCTAGTTGCGGGATATGTCCTTCCAATGGTTCGAGGATTTTCATCTTCACAAGAACATCATACACACTAGCCATTGTCACATTGGCTTTGGCGAACGAATCTATGAGCTCTAGAATGCCGATTTCATTTTTTTGCACCATTTTAACCCCACCATTGTTGGGGAAAGGATTACTGACCACATTGGGACCCTTCGGCTTCTCAATCTTCTTGTCATTGATCAACCCTTGCACTACACGTTTCAATTGGATACAACCATCGGTCATGTGCCCTATACACTTGTGGTACTTGCAAAACTTGGAAGCATCCACGTCGGCCCTTTGGTTTGTGGGTTGATAATTCTCTAGCGGCTTGATGAGACCTCTTTTGACTAGCACGTCGAAGACTTTCCCCATAGGCATGCCAAAATCGTCAAAATGCTCTTTCTCTCTTTGCGGCGGAGCCCCATTTCTTGTGACAGCTTGAACATCAAACGGTGTTTCATTTTGGACCATGTTGACTTGTCCGACAGTTTCTTTCCCACCCTTAGGAGGCGTGGGGTTTGAGGGAGCTTTGTAGCAGTAGGATTTGTTGTTGGTCTTGGTGTTGTCTTTCGGCAGCGCAATTCTGGTGATCCCAGCTTCGTACCTCACTCCGGTGTCAACCATTTCCCGTAAATCAGGGAAATAACAATTACCTAGAGCCGCTTTCATCTCAGGAAGCAAACACTTGTAGAAATATGTTTATGTTCCTTCGCCTTAGGTGGGTATTGGACCTTACACAGTCGATGGTTCCACCTCTTGTAAAAGTCATAAATAGCCTCGATGGGCTTTTGCATGGTGTTCTCAAGATCGGTTCGGTTGACATGCCAATCCAAGTTAGCTTGATACTTCTAACAGAAAATGGCACTGATTTGATCCCAAGTTTGCCTCTTACTTGGTTCTAGCCCCAAGAACCAACGCAAAGCTATACCATCCAAAGTGCTATGGAATACACGAGCCATTTGCTCGTTGGTGCAGTCACGAGCCCTCATAGCCAATACATAACTGTCCAAATGGGTTTTAGGACAAGAATCACCATGAAACATCGCCATTTTAGGCATCTTGAAATCCTTGGGGAGAGCCCCTACTTGGCTAGGGTTGATAGTCTTGGTAGTCGGTACGGTTTGTTTATCCACGGTTTCAATCAACTTACGCATTTGCTCTTGCATAGCCATGACCACGGGATGATTGGAGATGTCAGGGACTGATTGCGGCAGGGCAGTAGGGGGAGTCATTGAAGTGGTGGCAGCGGCCATCCCAATACTAAGAGGCAATGAGGGTGCATGCAACTTGCTAGCGAAGAGGTAGCCACCAAGCGGTTCAGGGGAAGGCTCATAGGCGGCTTTGTTCTTGCTCATAGTAGTAGATCCCTTTTGGGCATAGAGAGAAGGAGGCGGGACACTTCTGTAGCTTGGCAAATGGAGAGTAGTGGCACCGGTGTTGACGGTGTAGTTGGTATTGACCTCTTCATCCTCTATATGAATAAAGTTTTCACCATCGGGTATCACGTCGGCTCCTTTCTTTTGGATGTGGCTCCTCAACTGTTGGTTGTGATTCTCCAAAGTCTTGTTACTCTCCTCTAGATTCTTGATCTTAGCTTCGAGACCGGCAAGGAAGTTCTGGAGGCATGGGGGAATGCCATTGAGATTGGCCTAGGTATTGAGCTCATTAGTGCTAACAGTGGGAGCGACGAAGGCTGCAGAGACTAAAGATGAGGCGGGAGTTGCCATTGCTGATGTCGCGGTCCCGAACCCCGCGGCCCGAGATCGCGAGCTGGACTTCAACTGAAAACCAAAACTCTAAAATATAGAAGTTAAAAATTCCATTTTGAACCAAAAGATGATAACATAAGGTTTTACAAATCCAAGTTTAAATCAGCAAAGTACAACTAACATAAGCTCCACAGCTTATACCCAAAAGAATAAAATATACAATTCTTAATGACGTCAATAATGGTAACACTATCCCCAAAAGGTTATACATTTAAATAATGTAAACCGATCCATAACAACCTACCCCAAAATCTCAATCCTCTCGACGTCCTCCTCGATCCGCGAATCCTAATATTTCCTCCTGGGGGGGGGGGGTTAAGGAAAACAATTTGAAACAAGAAACGGGGTGAGAATAAATCTCAGTAAGTTACTAATGCAACTACATGACATGCTAATATGCAATGACCAATAGCAATTCACATAAGACAGATAGCAGCGGAATAATAAGTGACATGCTGTCGAACAGTAACATCCAATAGTCAATCATATAAATAAACATATAACAACAAATGAGAGGCTCCCTATCGCCAACCGTCCCATACCGGTTGGAAATAACGACCAGCTCATCATGCAACACATAAAGCTGAAATAAACACTCATAAGTGGATACATAGCCAAGGTTTCACCCAACTGAAGAACCAAATAAAGGTCGCTGCGCAGCTTCAATAATCAACAATCAACATCTTCATAGCAGCATGAAAGCTTGAAGAGAAAACCCTGGTACCGGAACCAATAACCAAATGAAGTGTCACAAGGGACGGGAGACATGCCACAAAGTCATGCTCCAAGTAAAGCTAAAATGCACACAAAGGAGTTAGCTCTTCTCACATCCAAGGCCAATCTGGAGGAGGGCAATAATGGGGCAAAACAATGGTCAACATCACAATGGACTTGGCTGTGCCATCATAATGTTTCGCATCGCCCAAACACACACAAAATACCTGCTGGACTTTCAAGTAAAGGCTAAGTAATAAAATACTAGCACAATAAACAACCCTTGATTCCAAAGTAGGGAATCATACCAATTAATCACCATAAAAGATGCAAACGATTACTCAAGAAGAGTTCAACAACAATAGCACAAGGAGTTTCTCATAAAAGAGTCCAACAACATTGACCATTAAAACATAATGATTCCAAGATAAGGCACGTACCAAATACATCCTAAATATGATACCCACAAGTTACTCATAAAGAGCGCAACCCAAACGGTCGCTCACAAATGGCACAATGACTATTACCAAAATGACCCTAAACATTTACTCATAAAGATATATTAGGACTATGAACTCAACCATCTCATCACACCTGGAATTCCAAAGTAGGAAATCAGAATGAATTCACCTTAAGGTTAATCAAACCGTAAGTACCAAATTGCCAATTCACGCTTTACCTCCGTCCATAACGAACCAATTCTAAACACCCCAAACGAATCCAAAAGGTTACCCTTATTAGAACATGACCACGACCGGACTAAACCCTACACTTTAGTGTTCCAAAACAACCCTCTAGGTACTATAGGATATCATCTAAAACCTAGACCAAGTCTTATTCTAAAATCAATCCGATCAGTAAAATAACTTTCAATTAAAGGGTCTCAAAGTATTAAATCCTCCCTTATATCACAAATATGATCATAACAACTCAATAAAGTCACTCAATTGGATTTACAAAACTTGTTCACAATGGATCGATACAACTCCTCTTAACCTCAAACACCCAATAAAATCCCAAAGTATAAAACTTATAACTTAACTTAACAACCTATACCATCTCGTATTACTCGAAGAGAGCTTCGAAACGATAGTTTACACGCCTAAAACGGAGTCCGGATGAGAAAGTTATGGCCTCCGGAAGATCGAACGAAAAACGGACAAACTGGAAAAAGAGGGGTGCTCGGCCGAGCAGTTCTATATGACTCGGCCGAGCAACCTCGGCTCCAAAACTATGACTCTCTGGTCTGCTCCGCTCGGCTAATTCAAGGGACGCGCTCGGCCGAGCACAGCCTAAATTCAGAAAAACGCAGAAGAACCCAAGTAACCAAATTTTACCCAAAACTTCACCATTTCTCTAATACTCAAAATCAAGACTTCCAATAAGCATAATAATGCACCAAAACAACTTGAGAACTTGAAATGGACCTAAATAACAACATCTAGCTACCCACAACAAGATTCAAACCCCAACATTCCCAAGAACACCATTTTTTACCAAAACTCAAATAAATTCCAAATAAATTCTAAACTCAACCAAACTTCAAATATAACACATCAAGCATTATCTAAGCATGATATGAACATTTTAGCATAAAAATGGGGGGAAAGTAACTTACTCGGATTTTCTCAAAGGTGACGGAACTCAAAATTTCTTGGCTTCCTACGATCCTATCGACGATCTAAACATGATTCATGTTTTAAGAAATGAGAAATAACAAGAGGAAGATGAAGAAAATGTAGAGAGAAGGTAGAGAGAAAACTTACCTTTTTCACCCATGGAAGAGAGAGAGAGGGAGATGGCTGGGAATGGGGGAAGAGTGAGGGAGAAGAGAGGGAGTAGGGGGGATTATTTTGAAATGTTACAATTAGGGCCCCTCCCCTACACTACCCAATATAAACAGCCCCCCACTAATAATTAAGACCCAACAATACTACACTAGCACAAATGACCCAAATAAAATGCTAGGCATAATTATTATGAAACATAAAATGCACACATAAATATTTAAATAAATGATAATTTAAATAAATAAATAAGCAAATAAATAAATAATAATTATTTATTACTAATAAAATAGAGCCTAGTTTTCTGGTCGTGACATTCACTCCCCCTTAAAGAAAATTCGACCCGAATTTTAACGGGACTTACCCTAAAGACCAAATAGCTACGGATACGATAGTTCCGCCATTTCTCAAATTCCTCAATTGTCCATTCTAAACCACCACGTAATAACCTTAAATAATGTTCACGATACCACGACTTCTCGCACATGACTTCCTTCAATCATAACCTTCACTACTAATTAGAATCCACAATCAAAATTGGAGAATCCCAATTGCTCCCAAACATAACTCTCGAGATATCCCAAGCTCACCTTATTCATAACCTTAACTACACCGCAAAGGTACTTCCATTTGTAAATCGCATACTTAGTATTATTCCCCAGAAATTCCAAACATTACCATCTCGAGCTTAATTAGCTTTTAAAATATGAAAAGCTAAAGAAATTTTCCATCCCCATAATATTCACCAAAGGCTATATCTCTAAGGATTCCCATTATAGTGCTCTCGCTCTAGGTAGCACTTTAAACTAGAGATGTAATCTAAACCCAAAATTTTAATACAAAATTTTCACTTAGATCTACGCCATAATATCATCGTCATAACACTCCACTCCTTGAAAGCCTAAAATAATTATGAATACTCAATAGTCCAAAAATGATCTAAATTTTATCTTCAAGGGATTTCCTCTAACTTCCTTTTTAGTTAATAACCTGTGCTCATATACCCAAGGAAATCAACAAATCTCAAATCCTCAATAGCTAACCCAAGTTAGTCTTTCACGCATACATTTATTAACCTAATAATACTTAGGCTCAATAGTAATACCCTCATAATAAACCAATTAGCTGGCAACGTTCCAACTGACCCAATACCAAATCATGATATTCCTTAATTATGCCCAAGTATTGATACTCCACTTCCTTCACATACCCTTGATCCAATTCGGGAAACGCCACCTAGAAGGGATTTAGAACCATAGAACCACTATCTAACCAAAATTTCAAAATGCCTTTAACATAAATCGAGAAATTTTTACTCTCCCAAAATGTACTTAGTCCTTTCTAACTTAACACGCTTATCACCATTAATGACAATAACTCCTACAACAAACTCATCGTCCATAACAAATCGTACCACACAATGCAATTTTAACTCTAAGCTTCTCCTCAAACACTAGGGACTAATCGGAAGCAAATGAAAATCTTACGAATGATAAATACACCCAACAAATCGACCGAAACTAAATACTCGGATTTCAATTAAGAAAAGATAGGTATAACTCTACCCAGGGAACGGTCTCAAACAGTTTTAAGAAATTAGGAATGGAGAATATAACAATCCCTCTACAACAATAGACTAAAGCAATAGTAACATCAAAATCTTGTAATAGCAACATGGCTAATTTAGCAGGTAAGACATAACCATACTTAAGCACATCATAAGCACATAAGACTTCATCAGATACCCTAAACTTCTCTATAGGAGTAGACACCTACAACACATAAGTCAAAGACTAAGAAGAAATAAATGCAACTAAATGCACAGAAACACATAAATGCGATGATCCTAAAATGCACGCGCTCGCTCTCACGACGCAAAATAATACCTCCTGAAACTGATGAGTCACCCAATGAGTGCTGATTGATCGCAAATACCCTACCCTGAACCTTTAGGGTTTCCCGAAGTATCTCTCTTCTGACCTTGTGCAGTACCAGTGTCACTCCCGGATGGTTGATATCTGCCCCTAAGACAATCCCTCACAAAATGCCCCAACTGACCACAATTCACACATTTTCCTTGCTTTTTCCAACACTTGTCTTCTGAGTGTCCTTTCCTCTGACAGTAACTGCAGACTTTCCCATTTCGTGTCCCCTTATTAGAACCTTGATTTCCTACTGTTGGTTGCCCTTGAAGTTGCCTTCTGAATCGAGTTTGCACTCCAGAATTACCTCTGTTATCCGAATGTTGCTGTTGTGACTTACTCTGCCCTCCTTGCTTACCCGGGTTAACCATCTCAGTCTTCCTTTTGTGTTCCCCAATATCCTGCTCAATCAAGTAGGCTCGATCCACCGCATCCTGATAAGTCTGAATCCACTGTGCTATAAACTGAGTCCGGATGGATGTCTTCAAACCCCTGATTAATCTCATCGCTTTCTGCTCCTCGGTCCGCACAAGGTATTCACAACACCTGGCTAATTCTGTGAACTTGGCTGAGTACTGTGCTACTGACATCATGCCTTGCTCCAAGCTGAGGAACTCGATCTCTTTCTGGTTTTGATTCACTAGAGAGATAAAATGATCCTTGAATCTCCTCACGAACCACTCCCAAGGATATGGTACAAGAGTCGCATCCCAACTGGTCTTCAGTGCCCTCCACCAATGTTCCGCAGTACCAACTAACATACAAGCTGCAAACCGAACCCTATCCACATCAGTGCAATCAAAGACATCGTAGATTTTCTCCATCGATTCTATCCATAGCTCGGCTTTCTTCACATCCGGCTCACCGTCGTACTCACTTGGTTTCAACTTTAAGAACTGCTCCAACCCATATCGCGGAGGTGCTACATGTTCCTCTCTCGGCCCTTGGTCATGAATTGCTTTCACGGCCGCTTCAAACCTGTCCTGAAACATTGCACGGCTTTCTTTCCGTAGACCATTCTGATTCTGAGCCCCACTAGAACTTTCACCCGTTCTTCTTCTAGCCATCACAAACAAATTCCTGCATAAAATACTCATCGTTACTCACTCTGAACCCATCTACCCTCCTAGGTCATTCTAGTCCACCTATACTTATACATAGAGCTAAACCATAGCTCTGATACCAACTGTCGCGGTCCCGAACCCCGCGGCCCGAGATCGCGAGCTGGACGTCAACTTAAAACCAAAACTCTAAAATATAGAAGTTAAAAATTCCATTTTGAACCAAAAGATGATAACATAAGGTTTTATAAATCCGAGTTTAAATCAGCAAAGTACAACTAACATAAGCTCCACAGCTTATACCCAAAAGAATAAAATATACAATTCTTAATGACGTCAATAATGGTAACACTATCCCCAAAAGGTTATACATTTAAATAATGTAAACCGATCCATAACAACCTGCCCCAAAATCTCAATCCTCTCGACGTCCTCCTCGATCCGCGAATCCTAATCTTTCCTCCTGGGGGGGGTTAAGGAAAACAATTTGAAACAAGAAACGGGGTGAGAATAAATCTCAGTAAGTTACTAATGCAACTACATGACATGCTAATATGCAATGACCAATAGCAATTAACATAAGACAGATAGCAGCGGAATAATAAGTGACATGCTGTCGAACAGTAACATCCAATAGTCAATCATATAAATAAACATATAACAACAAATGAGAGGCTCCCTATCGCCAACCGTCCCATACCGGTTGGAAATAACGACCAGCTCATCATGCAACACATAAAGCTGAAATAAACACTCATAAGTGGATACATAGCCAAGGTTTCACCCAACTGAAGAACCAAATAAAGGTCGCTGCGCAGCTTCAATAATCAACAATCAACATCTTCATAGCAGCATGAAAGCTTGAAGAGAAAACCCCGGTACCGGAACCAATAACCAAATGAAGTGTCACAAGGGACGGGAGACATGCCACAAAGTCATGCTCCAAGTAAAGCTAAAATGCACACAAAGGAGCTAGCTCTTCTCACATCCAAGGCCAATCTGGAGGAGGGCAATAATGGGGCAAAACAATGGTCAACATCACAATGGACTTGGCTGTGCCATCATAATGTTTCGTATCGCCCAAACACACACAAAATACCAGCTGGACTTTCAAGTAAAGGCTAAGTAATAAAATACTAGCACAATAAACAACCCTTGATTCCAAAGTAGGGAATCATACCAATTAATCACCATAAAAGATGCAAACGATTACTCAAGAAGAGTTCAACAATAATAGCACAAGGAGTTTCTCATAAAAGAGTCCAACAACATTGACCATTAAAACATAATGATTCCAAGATAAGGCACGTACCAAATACATCCTAAATATGATACCCACAAGTTAATCATAAAGAGCACAACCAAACGGTCGCTCACAAATGGCACAATGACTATTACCAAAATGACCCTAAACATTTACTCATAAAGATATATTAGGACTATGAACTCAACCATCTCATCACACCTGGAATTCCAAAGTAGGAAATCAGAATGAATTCACCTTAAGGTTAATCAAACCGTAAGTACCAAATTGCCAATTCACGCTTTACCTCCGTCCATAACGAACCAATTCTAAACACCCCAAACGAATCCAAAAGGTTACCCTTATTAGAACATGACCACGACCGGACTAAACCCTACACTTTAGTGTTCCAAAACAACCCTCTAGGTACTATAGGATATCACCTAAAACCTAGACCAAGTCTTATTCTAAAATCAATCCGATCAGTAAAATAACTTTCAATTAAAGGGTCTCAAAGTATGAAATCCTCCCTTATATCACAAAGATGATCATAACAACTCAATAAAGTCACTCAATTGGATTTACAAAACTTGTTCACAATGGATCGATACAACTCCTCTTAACCTCAAACACCCAATAAAATCCCGAAGTATAAAACTTATAACTTAACTTAACAACCTATACCATCTCGTATTACTCGAAGATATCTTTGAAACGATAGTTTACACGCCTAAAACGGAGTCCGGATGAGAAAGTTATGGCCTCCGGAAGATCGAACGAAAAACGGACAAACTGGAAAAAGAGGGGTGCTCGACCGAGCAGTTCTATATGACTCGGCCGAGCAACCTCGGCTCCAAAACTATGACTCTCTGGTCTGCTCCGCTCGGCCGATTCAAGGGACGCGCTCGGCCGAGCACATCCAAAATTCAGAAAAACGCAGAAGAACCCAAGTAACCAAATTTTACCCAAAACTTCACCATTTCTCTAATACTCAAAATCAAGACTTCCAATAAGCATAATAATGCACCAAAACAACTTGAGAACTTGAAATGGACCTAAATAACAACATCTAGCTACCCACAACAAGATTCAAACCCCAACATTCCCAAGAACACCATTTTTTACCAAAACTCAAATAAATTCCAAATAAATTCTAAACTCAACCAAACTTCAACACATCAAGCATTATCTAAGCATGATATGAACATTTTAGCATAAAAATGGGGGGAAAGTAACTTACCCGGATTTTCTCAAAGGTGACGGAACTCAAAATTTCTTGGCTTCCTACGATCCTATCGACGATCTAAACATGATTCATGTTTTAAGAAATGAGAAATAACAAGAGGAAGATGAAGAAAATGTAGAGAGAAGGTAGAGAGAAAACTTACCTTTTTCACCCATGGAAGAGAGAGAGAGGGAGATGGCTGGGAATGGGGGAAGAGTGAGGGAGAAGAGAGGGAGTAGGGGGGATTATTTTGAAATGTTACAATTAGGGCCCCTCCCCTACACTACCCAATATAAACAGCTCCCCACTAATAATTAAGACCCAACAATACTACACTAGCACAAATGACCCAAATAAAATGCTAGGCATAATTATTATGAAACATAAAATGCACACATAAATATTTAAATAAATGATAATTTAAATAAATAAATAAGCAAATAAATAAATAATAATTATTTATTACTAATAAAATAGAGCCTAGTTTTCGGGTCGTGACAGCTGATGTTGAGACTGAGAACGGGGATGGGACAGAAGCTTCACGTTGCAGTCGACTACCCGAAGGACCCAAACTTGCTTTGCTAAAAGGTTGAAGGGAGATGGCTTTTAGGATGGGAAAATCTCATGCAAAGTATATTTTAATTTACAAAAAAACATACATTATTTACATCCTACTTGGTTGGAAGGGGTACCCCTTTTTTGCGACTAACTAGAAGACTATGATTAGTGGAGGCCATCACTACGTCTATAGACCCCTCGTTTTTCACCTGCATTGCACATCCCAAACGGACAATTTGGGCGAGGGTCCTATAGGGCAAGCGGCTTCCACCGACCAATGGATCCTACGACTAACCCGTCCTTACAGACATTTAACGTGTAGCATATGTAGCATCCTACACAAGTGAATAATGAGTGGAGATCTTGACAACAAACACTCATCTTACCATGGCACGTCCCTTGTAGGGAAATCAATTTTTTCGTGCACTTTCTCTCAAAAGATCTCGACTCATCATTGACTTGGGGATGACTCGACATAGACAATACGTTATTTGTCTAGTAAGAAAAAGCTAGCCAAACCAACCGGTCAAAACTTTGGAGTGTCCTAACCTCTAGTGTGGGTTGACACGAGTAGGATAAAGGTTCCCACCACTCGCGGAGTATACACGGTGGGTGGAATGAACGAGTGACTCGAAAAAAGGGCGGCAGTAGCACCACTAATTCCCGCACCTCGTGCATTCTGGGGGTAATAAGGGACATGTGCAGTGCTGACACGGACTAGTGGTAGTGTGTGGCAAGAAACTAATTCTTTTTTTAAAGAGAAAAAGAGAAGTTTTAATGTTTTGCATGATGCAATGCAATGCAAGAGAGAGAGAAGACGGAGAGGATAAGAATGTACAAGGGAGCTTAGCAAAGTCTCGTTTGATCTTAGTGCTATGGCGAAAGTACAAAAAATACATGTAATGAAAAAGATACAAGGCACACGTACTATCATGGAAAAAATACAAGGTGCACGTGTAAACATGGCATAGTGTGAGGTGCATGTGAAAACATGGCAAAGTGTGAGGTGCATGTGTAAACATGGCGAAGTGTAAGGTGCATTTGTAAACATGGCAAACATCATGATGTAAACGAAAGTTAGACCCACTAAATTTGAAAAAGTTTCAAAGCAGTCCCAGCAGAGTCGCCACTGTGAATACCCCTTTACGATGAAGCGACGCATGGGAAGTATCTTGCAATTATTTTTATTATTTAAGAGAATATTCATAACGACATTTAAAATTATAAGAGTCGCCACTCCGTTTTAATTATAGCCAAAACATTGAAAAAAAGCATGTTAATGGGTTCGGGGGTCAAATTACGACAAGAGAAGAATATTGAACGTTATCACTCCTATCGCCAGAATGATTCTATCATGATGCGGTGTATGTTGTGTGCAAAGTGTTTGAGACCGAATCCGAATATTGCCTACGTTCCTCTCAATGTGAGAAGCTCAGGTCAGCGTAGTTCGAGAAGAATTTAGAATAGGCAGAAGAATCGGGATCATGCATAATGATGGGGAAATTACCTAAAGATTAGGGTTTAGAAGTAGTTCCTAGATCGTGTTCGGGTTGATGAACCCTAGATCATCATAGGCAATGAAATAACATGCAAACATGAAGATCGCAACCCTAAATATGGCATAAATAAGGTTTTAATCTAAGAACACGAAGAACATGCGAAGAATATATTATGAACATATGAATAATATGATGAACATATGAATAAACATGCAAGGAACATGAATATTATGGATCTAAACTAAGAATATGGCAAGAACATGATGAAAAAGTTAGAAAACTTACCTATGTTGGCAAGAAATAAACCTTGATCTTCTTGGGATTCTTGAGAGTGTTCTTGGGAGCTTAAAATGCTTAATTAGAGAGCAAAATCATCACTTAGGAAGCCTAAGGTTGATCAAAATTCGGACCCCAAACCTAGAGAATGGAATGGGTTTATATAGTCATCTGATGGAGGGATCAAACGGCTGAGATCATCCGAGGTGGATATGGCCGCGTGGCCAAGATGGAGGACGGGGAGGATGTGGCCGCGTGGCCAAGGTTGGACCTATAGCAGATGTGGCCGCGTGGCCATCCTTCCAGGCTGACGTGATTATTAATCTAGGGTTTTATTTGGTTTATGGAAACCCTATTTTGGCCATATTTAAGATGTTCTAGAATAATGAGATATATTTTGGGAATCCGGGACAAGTCTTTGCAAGGTTTCTAATTCCTATAAAGTCCTTGTAATTTGGGAAAGCCCTAATAAACTCATTTTCAGATAGGGTACTAACAGTAAGAAGCCCCCAATTCCCCCTATAAATAGAGATGTCATCCTCTCTCATTTTATCAAGAATTTCCTAGCAAAGTTACTCCCTAAAATTGTTCTCTCTACAAAATTGAGTGTTGGTCTTTGTGAAAGATGGTGATCCATCCATGTTAAGTAAAAATCTTGGAGTCCATAATCTCGAAGTGAAAAAGGAAGCAAACTTGGGTCAATCAATTAAGGATTTATCCCAATCTTGGTTAAAGGTTGAATCTTTATCCTATTGTCATCTTCATCTTCAAATAATCGAATTACGGAGTAAAGGGATAATTTGGGACTTAATTGGGTCATTATAATGTTCAAAGGGTGTTTTAGGAATTAATTATATAATTTTGGAAAGGGAGGGACCTTCTGGTAATTTCTAGAAAGCCGGAACCATGGTTTATTCCCCACAAAGCCCAAAAGGACTTTGTGGGAATTTCCAGAAATTACCCAAGGCTCAAGGACGGTCACACCTGGTAGGTGCGCTTTCTCAAAGCGCACGTGAGATTCTGAGAAGCGCACCTAACAGGCGCGCTTTCACCCATACGCCAAATGCCAGCCAGCCTCCACGTGCCTTGTCCCCCCGGCGCATCACACTCGCCCGACAAGCCTCCCACGTGGCGCGTTGTCATTAGTCCGTCGCCTCACCTTTGTCCCCTCACCCTCACAACCTCCACTTTCCCTGTTCCCGTTGGCCCTTCACCCCATTTGTGTCACCCACACACCCCTTTCTAGAAGGATTAATTCTCAGCCCATTTAATACCTGAAAATGCTCCATTTTGTGCACAAAAATGATCCAATTTAAACCCATTTTGTGACCAAAAAAGGATCCAATTTGTGACCAAAAAAAAAGATCCAAAGAATATCCTATTTTGCTTAGCCCCTAAGCAAGTAAGAAGCCCCCAATTCCCCCTATAAATAGAGAGGTCATCCTCTCTCATTTTATCAAGAATTCCCTAGCAAAGTCACTCCCTAAAATTGTTCTCTCTACAAAATTGAGTGTTGGTCTTTATGAAAGATGGTGATCCATCCATGTTAAGTGAAAATCTTGGAGTCCATGATCTCTAAGTGAAAAAGGAAGCAAACTTGGGTCAATCAATTAAGGATTTATCCCAATCTTGCTTAAAGGTTGAATCTTTATCCTATTGTCATCTTCATCTTCATCTCCTTCTTTTTTCTTTTGTTGGAATATCATCTTTGTTCATCTTTTACTTATAAAAATGAAGTCTTTATAAAGATATATGATTGGATCCAAATACTCTTATGATCCCAATGGTTTCATCTTACACTTTTATGGTGTATTAAAATGATGAACTAAGTGGAGAGGAGTATTTGTTACATTTATGTTATTTACTTTATCCCCTTAAATTTATGTCATTATAATTACTATAATATTACTAAATTGGAACCAAGCCTTGATCCATAGTGCCCTTCATGTTTTATGCATGATTGTGGGTTACAAACCAAGGATAATCTAAGGCTTGTTATGATTTATGCACTTTTAATTTATGTCATTTACATTTATGTCTTTAATATTGGCTTGGTGATCCATTGCACATCTTGGAGAGAGCCTTGTACATTTATGTTATTTATATTTATGTCATCTTACATTTTAAGTCATTTACATTTACAAGTCTTTATTTTACAAGTCTTTATTTATTCATATACTCTTTATATAACTTGGATCCAAATACCCACATGATCCTAAAAAGCTTCATCTTGCACTTCAATGGTGCACTAAAATGATGAACTAAATGGAGATGGGATTTGTTACATTTAAAGTCTTAATCTTTAATGTTTATTCCATTTAAAAGTCTTTATTTCAAATCTCTTCTTGTTTATCTTACTTGAATGATAAAGTCACAATCTTTATTCATCCAAGTAATGATTTGTCCAAGAAAAGCTTTTATTTATTTTAATCTTATAATGATTACCTTACTTGGATGATAAAGTTGACCATCTTTATTTATCCAAGTTGTGGTCTCATCCAAATCAAGGTATTAGTTGTCCCTCTTGACTTTATTAATCATTTCCATGATTAATTAAAGTCCGTCCCCAAGAATGTCTTATTTTACTTGGATGAACATCATATTTTGCCTCTCTAAAGTATCAAAGAACAAAGGGCATTAACATGCCTACATTTCATTTTCCAAAATCACTTTTTAAAACAAGTCGGTTTCTCCCATTTTCAAGAAAAACACATACACACACACTTGCACATTTTTTATCAACAAACTTAGGGAGACTCGGTTTTCCGAGGCACTTTGGGTGAACCTTGATTAAGTTCTTCCCAAAGTGTAACGTGACCTCCGAATCCTTTTTCTCTAACCATTTTCATTTGTTGGGTTAAAAGTTAACAAATGTGGTGACTCCGTTATCTTTTGGAATTACACCGTGTTTGATTCTCGAGGGGAAACCTTTCCATTTTTCCCGCGGGTATCTTACAGAGATGACCAATAACCATTGGATAGTCAAACAAAAGTCAATGGTTTAAACATGTAATAACCCGAAATTTACCCTATTATTTTTATGTTGAACTCTTTAAACATGGACATTCTTCATCAAAAGCATCAAGGCATCCACCACCACAACACTAATCCATCCAACGGCAATGGTAAGTCAAGGTATGAATACATCTGAGGCTTTCCTCAAATCACACCGCACACAAAATCACTTTCTCCATTCTTACAAAAATTCTCTCTCATGCAAAACTGCCTTCAAATCACACCACAAGCACAATTTCTCTCATAACTGCCATTTCACATCTCATACATCTCACAAGAACATATACCTTCAAAGCACACACTTAACAGGTACCACCACAAGGTCAACAGCATATGAAACTCAAGGCACTTCATCCCCAGCAGAAAGTGATCCGCCGTCAACTACGCATGCATCCCACAGAGTTAAAACAATTACAGTTCAATGACAACAACTCGGTCCATGGTGAGCCGTAAAATCACCACCTTTCCATCAAACAACACAACAATATCACATATAGGCAGACAGAGCCTCGCTTCCCGCCAACCGTAAACGGATCCCAATCAGCAAACGGATCCCGCACCAGCAAATGGATCCCGCACCAGAAAATGGATCCCGCATCAGCAAACGGATCCCGCTTCAGCAAACGGATCCCGCTTCAGCAAACGGTCCCGCATCAGCAAACGGATCCCGCTTCAGCAAATGGATCCCGCTTCAGCAAACGGATCCCGCACCAGCAAACGGATCCCGCACCAGCAAACGGATCCCGCACCAGCAAACGGATCCCACATCAGCAAACAGATCCCGCATCAGCAAACGGATCCCGTATTCAGCAAATGGATCCCGCCTCAGCAAACGGATCCCGCATTCAGCAAACGGATCCCGCATCAGCAAACGGATCCCGCTTCAGCAAACGGATCCCGCTTTAGCAAACGGATCCCGCTTCAGCAAAACGGATCCCGCCATATCCTTTCTATATCAATAAAGCCGCTCACACAGGGAGCGCACCCCAATCCTTCGCAAATTTCAAATTCATGTTTTATCGAGTCTTTGTTTTCTCTTGTCGATGTCCTCGGCGGTTGTCTTTCTTTCTTCGACGCGTTTTGCTTTGCAATCCACGTCGCCAAGGGGCTCTGTAGACACCCCGCCTTGGACCTCTCACCCCGATTGCATGCATAGTATTTTTATTTAACTTGTTTTTGTTAATTTCTGTTATTTTCGTTAAGTTCCTAACTGATTCCGTTAGTTTTGGACTAAAATGCATAACAGAGTTAACTTTTAGAGTCATTCTGTTATTTTCACCCGCGGGCGCCTCCGACACTGTCAACGGGCCGCGCGCGCTTCTCGCCTCAAAGGCCGGACCCGCGCGCTTCCCACTTTGGCTGTAACGGATTGTACCGTATTTCCCTCCCTTTTCTTATTTACAAATATCTTCTTTAGTCAAAAACATCTTTCTTGATCATAAACATTTACTAGCTTTTATTTGTAACCTCCCAATCCCACATTTCTAGCCCTTTTCATAAAAACAAAATATTTCATTTTTATTTTCTTTTATTTGTTTCATCTTCTTTTATTCATTATTCTATTTATCTTATTTTCTATTGGTCTATTCCATCTCACATGGATTAACCACTTTCCCTCCAACCTTTCCCTCTCCTTTCTACCTATAAAAACCCCCTTCTTCTACCTTGGAAGGGGACTCTCTTTTTGGACCTTGAACTTTGAACTTTCTCCCTACACAAACTCTACACCATTCTCCCTACACAAATTTCCCCAACAAGAGTTCTAGCAACTAAACTCTTCACAAATTTCTACACAACAATTTCTCTACAACAACTCCAAGTAAAAATTTGAAGTCCTCTTTTCTAAAGGTACACTTCTTCTTCTTCTATTTTATTCATGTCTTTTTAGATGTATGCAATCCCCACCAAATGGGACATGACCAAATGACCACTTTATTACATTAAAGTTGGTCAAGGTCATCTCCCTACATTTCAATCTCTACTTTAATTTCCTATCCATTTCTTAATGTAATTGTTTAGTATAATTGTTACATGTAATCTTTAGCATAAATTAATAAATAAAACAATTCTCTTTTATTTCTCTTTTATTTTCCCTTTTTTTTCACTTTAATTGTTAGCACTTTTTATTGAAGGACATTTAACATTAGAACACCAAAAGTAGCAAGACCCGCGTAAGCGGGGCGGAGTGGGTGTTTAAGTACTTCCCACTCCGTCACCTAACCCCCGAACCCTTCTCTCCTGAATCTCTGGTTTTCGTACAAAAATTGGCTTTCTTTAGGTTTTTCTCGCGTTCCTCTAAAAACGCAGGTGGCGACTCTTAAAATCAAGTAGACATCCTAGGTTAATTCACCGCTTTAGCCACGCAGTGGTTTCCCGGGGTATCTACACTTACATGGATAGCAAGGAACATACTAAGAATTTTCATAGTCATATCTTCATATTTGGAATATGAAATTTGACAAAAGGATGTCACAACAGCATTCCTTAACGGGAACTCATTTAAGGATGTATTGGATACAACCTAAAGGTTTTGATAGTCAAAGAAAATTTTAATAAAGTATGTAAGTTGCGGAAATCCATTGGATGGATTGAAGCAAGCTTTTGGGAGTTGGAATCTCCGTTTTGATGAATCAAAGAAATTTGTTTTATCAAGAACGAAGATGAACCTTATATACACAAGAAGATTAGTGGGAGCATAGTTCTACTCCTTATTTAAATATGTGGATGACATATTGCTCATTGGAAACGACATTCCTACACGTCAGTCTGTAAAGATTTTGTTGGGAAAGTGTTTCGCAATGAAAGATATGGATGAAACCGCATATGTCCTTAGCATAAAGGAAGCTAATTAGTTTAAAGCCAAAGTACATGCATTGACAAGGTCATTAGAAGATTCCGCAAAGAAAATTCTAAGAGTGGACAGTTGTCAGTATTACATGGAGTTTCTCTAAGCGAGATTCAATGTCCTAAGACATGATGAGCATGAGAAAAATGAGTGAGATGCCAAATGCTTCGGCAAATGGATCCATCGTGTATACCATGATATGTACTAGGCCGGATGTATCTTATGCTTGGAGCATCACGAGAAGATATCAATCCGACCACGATGAAAGTCATTGGATGGCTGCTAAAGCGATTCTTAAGTACTTGAAAAGGACTAAAGATTCGGGTTTCGATCCATGGAAGGATGGAAGGTGATCTCGCTGTATATGGGTACACGGATGCATGCTTCCAAATCGACAAAGATGATCGCAATAGAGTTTTGTGTTAAATAGTGAAGTTGTAAGTTGGAATAGTTCCAAGCAGAGTACAGTCACTAAATTCTACATACTAAATCTAAGTATATTGCTGCATTGGATGCTGCAAAGGAAGTGGTTTGGATTAAGAAGATCATTGGTGAACTTGAGATGGTTCCTAGCATTGCTAATCCAATAGACCTTATTAGTAATAATAGTGGTGCTATTGATCAAGCAAAAGAACCAAGGGCACATCCTAAATCCAAACACATACTTAGGCGTTTTCTTATCGTTCGAGAAATCATTATTAAGAGAGACGTAAATATATGCAAAGTACAAACTAATGATAACGTTGCGGACACGCTAACAAAAGGACTTCCACAAGCTAAACATGATGATCATGTTAGGTCCATGGGTATTGGATACCTAGGAAATTGGGCCTAGGGCAAGTGGGAGATTGTTGGTATTGGTGCCCTAGGCACATTTGTTAAACGTTGTATGTGTTATCATTATATTCATATTAATGAAAAGATATTTTAGTTATTATTAATGCTCATGTTTGCTTATAATAATCTCCGTCCCTAGAGCTTTTTAAGCACTAGCATAAAGGCAAAATGATCATGGGATGATCATGTTAGATTTATGTGTACTTATTTGGAACAAGGTACTGGACATGACCCGCTCTATGAGATTTATATCATGGTATATGTCGTATATAGATCTCATATTAGTTATGTCATTTGAATCTTTAGACATGAAGTTATTATAGTCTTCCACTTGATGAAGATTATGTTTGACATATTCAAACGCTACCTTTAACCAGGTAGTTATAAAGGGTATGATTGGCATAATCGGATTCACGTAGGGAAGAATAATAGCTAAATGGATTTGTCCCTCTTCAGAGAGATGTCATGCTTGGGCCCCTCGAAGGAATGATGTTGATGAAATGTTTGGCCAAACTCAAATGGATTGATTGGATCAATGTCATTTGGATTATCAACATATTCGGGATCTAGAAAAGTATTGAACAATACAAGTAGACTTGTTGACCATGACTTGTGTTCAATGACATTATGGATAAAGGGATTATGACATATTCTAAAAGGAATGCGAACTTGTATCTAGTTACACTATTTGGGTAGGTATGACGGTTTGCTAAAACCTAATCATATCCTATGAGTTCATGCTTGAACCCATTGCCAACTTAGTGTAATCCTAGAGGGTCACACACAATAGAACGAATCTTAAAAAGACTTAATTAGAATTTTGGTTGAACGAATCTTATAAGACCCGGGCGGACCTCTAGGGTTTCTGCCCAGAACTTTCCTGTTCCGTTTTCTTACGGGTTTGGTCACTTGTTACCTATTTGGAATAGGTGATACAAGTATAAAACTCCCCTCTAGTTGCCCTAATCAGTCCTATGAATTATGTTATGTTTGTGAGTGCCTCCAAGGGTTTGAGAGGGTTTATTTCTTGTTCTAAGATATCCCTAGATTGAAGAACAAGAATATCATATACATAATAATTCCATATAGTTCTATACATCATGAAAGCGTGTTTCATGATTTGGTCTAGCAACCAAGATCAAGTGTTCTTGATATTCGTTCGTGGTGTCGATACCTCTAGATGGTGAAACTTATCATCTTCAAAGTTCGTGATCAAGCTTTCAAGCCTCTACCGAATTCAAGGTTGCAAAATCAAAGTCATTAAGGGTTAGTATTCTAGTATTCATTATGCATGTATTTGACTTAATCATATGAATGGATCTATAGGCTGTGGGTTTCATGAAAATTTTAAATGCTTAATTCCGCTGCACATGTTACTACGAAACCCAACACATAGGGTATCTAAGTGAATTGAAATTGTTTATGTATTCGTGTCCCTTGAATACTATGTGAAATATACTGTGTCTAATTGAAACAGGTGCAGTTGGCTTTGTCTAATTGAAAAGGGCATAGCTAGGATTAGTCTAAGTGAAAAGGACTAATTAAGATAGTCTAGTTTGATTGAAAAGAATTAGACAAATATGATGCTTGATGAAGTGACTTAATGATCATGATCGAACTTATGAGAGAGCACCGTGAGGAGGTGTAAGGTCTCTCCACACCCTGAAAAGGTGATGTATGTAACTATGGAATTGACGAACTTGTGGTAGGGCCATAATTTCTCTAAGAATGATAACAGTATTTTGAATGTGTACAGTTAATATTGATGTTAGCCTTCCGTTGAAATATAATTGTTTGGCTTCGTTCTTTCGGTCATCTCTTCTTAGTACCCGGAGAGATCCCGTATGAACTTACTGAGCATTGTTCGCTCACCCCTTCTTATATTATTTTTCCCAGGTAAAGACTAAGGATCTAGATGGATTGCAAGGAAGGGCAGTCTGTGGTTATCGAGGAGTTTAAGACATTATTTTTGTTTTGTATTGAGCTAGTGGGTTGTACTAGCCGTTGGGATTTGAATATTAGTTATGCTTCCGCATTGTTTTGATTTATGGTTAGAGTAAACTAGCCGTTGAATGTTAACGTTGGACTTGAACTTATGTTGACGTTTGGGATTTTCCTAGTTTATGGATTATATTTATATTGTGAAAGTTTGGGTCGTTACAAAACTAACGTAATTGGCTGATTTTTAGATAGTTAACAGACTGTTTTGAGATATTTTTATCATCCATATGGGACAAATAATGTATGTTTTGAATAGCTCTAAATGTCTAGTTTACTCAGCACTTTTCGGATTTGAATTTCGAATTTTCTACAAAGAGTTCTAGTCATTTTACCACAGGGTGTCGAAGATGGACGGGAATTACAAATTTAACTCATCTTCATATTTTTGTGTGTAACATTTTCAATTTAAATGTAAAAATTACAATGAACACAAGAACACACAATTACGTCCAAGTTCATACTACAAAGCTAGCAAGTAACTATGAATAAATAGTGCATCCCAATTATATTAAAATGCAAGCACGTTAATGATATGCATGCAAAAATCTTGGGTGTTACAGTTTGTTATCACTTTTCATTTATATAAAGAGATGTTTTGGATTATTATTTGTTGTTTCATGTTTAGTTATAATAATCCCCATCCCTAGTACTTATGAACAGTGGCGAATCTAGGATTCTGCCCCCGAAAAAAAAAATTGGGGTCCGGGCCGGTTCAAAACTTAATGCATAAAGCTTAGATTGCTTACCTATCATAAATTATAACAACAATTGCTAAATAAATCCCCAAATCATCAATTTTCAATTTTTAAAACCCTAAAATTGAATTACAAAAAATACCTTTTTGATATTGAGACATTTCCGGAGAAGCGAAGCTCCAGAGGAAGGAGAAGCCGCTGTAATCACCGCCGAAACCACCGTCCACCAGTTTGTCCGTCGATCGTCGTCCCTTCCGGGCTTGCAGCGGCGGAGCAGAAAAACAAAAGAGGATTTGGATTTGCGAATTCCATAAGCGACCTGTAGCGTCAAATAACTTCTCTAAATGTAACACTTTGCACCCTTCTTCCTTTAAAAATTAACAACTTGCACCCCTATGTTTTTTTATAGCTAGTCGGTAAAAAAAATCCGAATTCCAGGTTATGCATTTGTGTAGCCTCGTGACTAACTAGATTCGTCACTGCTTATGAAGAACTAGTATAAGTTTAATTAGATAATCATATTGATGATTATGTGTATGTGATACAAATGAAACTTATGGGTATATGTTGGTGTCATATCATTGAATCCCCAGACCTGAGATTATTACGGTCTTCCACATAGTGGAAATCATGTTTGACATATTCAAACGTTACTCTTAACCAAGTAATTATAAAGGATATGATTGGCATGATCAAAGCTATGTAGGGTGTAATAAGTCAAGATGAGATTTGTCCATCTTTATAAGAGATGTCAGGCTTGGGCCCCTCGATGAATAGTATTGATGAAATGCATGGCCGTGATGATCAATATCATTTGTGTTATCAAAACTATTTGGAATCGAGAAAAGTATTGGGCATTGTAAGTTGACCATTGACCATGGCTTACGCTCAATGACATCGTGGACAAAAGGATTATGATATTGTAAGTACCCCAATCTGAATTTGACCTACTTTAAAGGAATTCTTGGTACCATTTAGGGATAAACCAATGGGCCAAGACCTCACTAGGATAAACCTAATATTCCAGGACTAAACTGGAATTAAACTTAGAAAAATCCAGAAGGTCGCCAAGTCGAGTCGTACGGATGGTTTGGGTACTTGAGGAATTGAGCCGTACGGCTATGTTGGGCACCCTCAGTCCCTATAAATTCAACCCCATGCTAATCATTTCAGGGGGGGAGAATATTGTTTAGACAGGGGAAACTCTGCAGAAATCGTGTCTGAGAGAGAAATCACCCTTATAATTGAGTGAAGGAAAGGAAGATAGACTAGAACCATCATAGGTGAGGTCCCCTTCCCCCATCTTCTCTTCATCTCAACTCTATTTTGCTTTGTTAATCACATTACTTGTTCTTGTTTATATTCTTGTAAGACTTGTCCTTTCAAGAAAATTTATATTCTTACAAGACTTGGCCATTTCAAGCATACATATATTATATTACTACAAGACTTGTCCATTTCAAGCATATATATCTTATATATATACATATAATCTGAACTAAACCATGAGCATGATTCAAGGTGTCCTTCATACTTTTGTGTGAAAGAGGTTCAAACCTAAGGATGATCATGGTTTAATTTCTTGTTCTAAATAGCTTAAAGATCTTTTTATCAAGGTGAAAGCTCATGTCTTTATGTTGGTATTACACAAACTAGGCCATGATTATCATGTTGGGGGATAAAGGCTCAATCTTTATCATCCCAACCTTGATCTAGCCAAATATCCCTAAGATTGGGTCATAAAGATTGGATTTTTATGTTGTTTTTGTTGTCCCTCAAGGTTAATATTTCATAAAAAGTCTATTTTGATGGTAAAGTTCCAATCTTTACTCATCAAATGGCAATTTTGGCCCAAAGGACATGTTCATCACCTTTCTCAAAATTTCCCCAATGATTGTCTTGATCACACCCAAAACCTTTGTTTTTGGTGTCTAATTTGTGATCAATGACATAGGGATGATTAAATCCATGTTTTTGTTAAAGAAAATAACTAAAAAATGATCATCACAGTCCAGTTTCAGCAAGAACACTCTGTTTTGCCTGAAACTGGACAGTTTTCTGATAAACTATCAAAAACCCCTGGAATGCTCTCCCTAGACGTAGGCTACTTGGGCCAGGGAATGTATTTTCCAGTTTCTTCCCCTTCTGACTGAAATGTTTGCAAAATAACCATTTTCTGTTAAATAATTAACCAGTTTTGTTAAAATGTCAGTTTCTCCCATTTTTGAAATACACACACACACATGCACGTTTGTTAACTAATGTTAGGGAGACTCGGTCCTATCCGAGGCGACTTGGGTGACGTAAAACTCTGCCCAAGGCGTAACCTGACCTCCGAGCTAATAGAATCTCTAACCTTTCCATTTGTTGGGTTGAATAATTAACAAATGTGGAGACTCCGTTATGTTTTGCGTGATAACCGTGTTTGGTTTTTCGCCCTTCGAAACGAAAACCCTTCGTTTCCTTCGTCACGGGGCGGGATCCTTACAGTGGCGACTCCGCTGGGGAGTAAAGTGTTTGCAAACTTCTCTTTAGAAGCTTTGAGGACACTTTTGTGTGGGTCAAACTCCTGTCCCCCGTTTTCGTTAACTTTTGTGTTTGTTTTGTGTGTGATGTGTTTCTGTTTTAATCTTCTAGAGTGGAAAATTTTCTGGAAATGCAATAAACTGGGGTTTGATGATCAGAAGTTGAAAAACTGCAAAAAATAATTGCCAGGATGCTATAGCCGTACGGCTATGTTGGGCAGGGAACAGAATGTTTCAAAATTTAACAATTTTGTGCAGGGCAGAAACATTATGTGTCCCTTTTGCTTCTTCTTATCCAGGTTCCAAATTTACAAATTTGTTTGTGCATATTACCTTCTTCTTTTTAGCCAAAACTTGGTTTTTAAAGCTTGGTTATGCACAAGTCTTTTTGGACATAAAATTGAGTTTTCAAAGCCTCCTTGTGCATAACCCATTTCGTAATAGATTTCCGAATCCTTTTGTTATGCACAACTTGTTTTGCAAATGGTTTTCAAAAGGATTGTTTCTTGTGAAGTTTTGATTTCAAAGAATTCTTTGGTTGTGCACAATTTGTTGTATGTACAAGTTTTGGCTTTGTTTGTTCATATGATTCTTGCTTGATTGCTTGTGTAAAGAGCTTATTCATGCTTGCTCATTTTTGTTGATTATGCTTATTCATGCTTGTTCATGTGCTATTGTGTACATTTGTTCACGATGTTAAGACGAATCGAAAATTTCTATTTTTAACTCAAAAAAGAACATAGAATGGATTCACACTACGCGCACTTGACCTTGCACGTTCCAAATGCCCTTTAAACCTAGGATGGATGCCAGATGCAGCTTGATTGGTGCTCTTGTGCCCTTCTAGCGCGCATGGGTCCATTCCACCTCCCCTTCCGAGCCGAGTCAACCACACTTGTCCGTGACACACGAATACCGTGACTTCGGTTGGTTTTTGGTCTAGCTCACGTTACCACGTCCCTAATACGTGTCTTAGATTAATTGTGGCCAAGTTAATGCCCGAGTCACGACTCCTTGTGAAAGCAAGTGTGACCATGGTCAACTTTTACCCGGTCCTTGACTTATGCGTTAATATTGGCTATAATTAACCTAAGTCATGTATTATGGATAGGGTGACACTGTGTTGTCGAGCCCTAATGAATGGTTCATACTAATCATCCTTAAGCCCATGGATAAGATTCGAAAGCCCTCACCAAAGATGAGGTTATGCCGGAAGTCCCTTAATTCCTAAGACGAATCTCGATCTTAACCGGGGGCTTAATCATGATTGCAATGGCTCACGCATTGGGAATCTTACGATGCACTAGACCCTAGGTTCGTTTCTTTTGGTCGGTGGAAGCCGTTTGTCCTATAGGACCCTCGCTCGGGATAGTCCATCCTTAGGAGTGTGCAAGGCAGGTGAAAAACGAGGGGTCTATAGGCGTAGTGATGGCCTCCACTGATCCAGGATGTAGAATAGTTGCGAAAAAGAAGAGAAATCTTTTCCAACCAATTAGGAATAAGACATGTTTTAAGTAAACATGAACAATAAATGTTAAGCCTTTGAATTGTGCACTAACGTTTGTTCGTGTGACGAAACTGCCTAAGAATGATCAAAAGAGTAAACAAAAAATTCTTTTTCCTGAAAACAAAAATTGCTAAATTCATCCAAAACGCATGGCTTGGGCTCCCCCCCCCCCCCCAAAAGGGGTCAAACTAGTTTCTCTCAATGAGTCAAAATCTCGTTTGTGTCGAGTCCCCGCCTTACTCAAAGCATGGCTTTTCGAGATTCTTTCCACGGTGCCCTTACGGCTTGTCGCTCCTTTGTGCTATAGGAAGCAATGGAAAGAAAATCCCAAGTGATTGAGGTAGATATTTGGTTGGATACACAGGCCCGGCTGGAAGGCAGGGTGAAACTCCTAGAAAGGACGATGAACACGATAAGGGATAAAATACGAAAGTCAGAGGTCGATCGCAATGAAGCGATCAAGGTGGTTCAACAGCTCCGGAAGGAGATCAAGGAGGTACTCCATAAAAAGGTTGAGGAGCTATGGGAAGAGGGTGGTAAGAGACTCAGGAAAGACCTTGAGGAAAAGTACGATCGCCGGTACGAGCTCCTGCATAGCCGAGCGGAATTGACAGACGAATTAGAAAGGAACAACTCAAGGAAACACCCGAGAATGTCTCCATGAAATTGTGAAATCCATTGAGGAGATCAAAAAGTCCTCGGAGAAGTCGTCCTCCTCACCAAGGACCATACCCGACCGCTTGGTCCAAAACGAGCAAGAGTCTCGTGATCAGTTCCAACCCGTTACAGTATCCCATGGGAAGCCTGCGGCAGTTGTGGGAGGATTTCACCCCCAAGGCAAGGGAGCTTACTACCGTTGGTTCCATGACCTAGGAATGCCCAGAGAGAAAATGTTGGATCATTTACTCGAGATCGGTAAGATCGAGCTCCTCGGCCGGCACGTGATATGGACCAAACCGATCGGAGCTCGCCAAGATCCAAAGCAGCACTGCAAGTACCACCAGGCCCCGGGTCATTCTACGAATGCTTGCCTCACCTTGAGAAATAATATCCAAGTGCTCATCGACAAAGGTGTCATCACCAAGCAAGGAGACAAATGGGTTTGAGGAGGAAATGTAAGGAGGTGGAACAAGGAGTGAAAGAATTGTTAGGAGTGGCTTAGTGTCTAGGTTCTAGAGGGTCCCCAAAGTCCGTTGTGGACATAGTCTTTTGTCTTTTTTGCTTTCTCAAAAGGCCCTGCGAGGCAAGAGTATGTAAAGAGCCACGGGGTTGGCCATGGTTGAGTCAATGAATGGTGGAATGGTCGAGTCAATGTAATCAATAGTCGAGTCTAAAGTTGTAAGAATTGAGTCTTCCGTGAAATGAAATGAATCATTTTTACTTCTATTCTCTCTAGACTTGAGGCATTATTTGAAAATTACATTAACTCTCGGAATCGCTTTGATTAATGTCTCCAAATGATTTCTATGTCCCCAAAATGACGAGTTGACTCCCCAAACATAACAGTCAACAACGACTCATTAAAGGATGAATGGACCTAAACATAAAAGGGTGCTAAATTTAAACGATTAATCTTGATGTGAATGAATGTTGTGATCAATTGGCATGAAGAAAACCATTAATGGAAAATCTTCCCCCATACACTCTCCCGATACACAACCCCATACGTCTTTCTGAGATAAATCCCTGATACACACCAAAGGCATCCCGAAGACAGTGAAAAAGTGAGGGCGTTGTTGCTCAACCACCAAGGTTTAACCATGATCACGTGTGCGCAATCAGGCAAAGGGCTTCCCGGACATTCAAAGTCAGCCCAAAGTGACAGGCACACCGCCAAGGGGCTACAAAGGAGCTAATACCCGAGAAAGCGAGCTAGGGATAGTGTTTACCTCCTCCTAAAAAAAGGAGGAAAGGGAAGTGAATAAAAAAAATTGAATGATGAGAAAAGAAAATGAATGAATGGAAAGGAGGAGAGGAAAAGGCAAAAAGGATGTTTACCTCAAAAGGCCCGTTCACCCCAAGAGGTCCATCTCGGGGAGATTGCCGCAAAGCGAAGTGAGCAACAACGTCCTCCGAGACAGCAAAAGGAAACCAATCCCGGCGAAAGCTGCCCTAATGCAGAACTACGGCGACCTGAGCTCCTCATATTGAGGGGAACGTAGGCAACCTTCGGGTCCGGTCATAGCGTGAAATGAATCCATCGAACCTCGGTCCTCCCAAAATGACCCGGTTCTCTTCCCTTGGTCCCGTGAATGACCAAACTCCCGGATAATGACTAATTCCTCCTAAACACACTTTGATCTTGCCATTGATCGAATCTGAACCCCAAATGATCACAACATTTATGCACGTTAAGGCTAATTGCTTGAATTTCGTCCTAATACTGAACAAGGTCCATTCGAGTAACCGTTTTGATGGCATAAATTAAGGCTGATTTCGAATGCCTCGACAAGTCTTCTTTTCCACATCTTAGGAAAGAGCCAAACACAAGAATTTCTGTCCATTGGCTTCCTCCCTCAGAAAAGGGACTCACTCCCATAAATGCCTATGTGTGTCTATTCGTGTGAGCAAGCGTGATTTGCTCTTGTCCGTGTCAGAGTCAACTATTGCTCTTGTCTGTGTCAGAAGTTGGCTAGGACACTCCTAGAAAGAGAAGACGGTGGGAAATGTGAGAAAGGGAAAAGTGATATGATTGGATGATTAGGGAGAAGAAACCCGTGAGAAAAGCGAACCGCGTCCCGAATAGGGGAAGATGCGCGCCCAAAGGGAAAGGGTGAAACCCAAGGAATAATTCCCGGCTAGGCAAGACACTGGGGCTGGTGAGCCATGACCGTGAAACCCGAGGAGTAGTTCCGGCAAGGCAACGCACTGGGGCTGGCAAGCCATGATTGTGCAATGGAAGGACCAACGAAGAGTCATGCTTTAGGTAAAACGGTCTGAGTCAAATAAGGTCTCCCGTCTGTCAAAATTCCCTAAAAGTCCTCAGAAAGTTTGGTCAAAAAGTCAACCATGCTTTTATGATCCGTACGGCTGGTTTTTTCCCCGTGAAAAATTTCATATCAGCAGCTTGTATCAGCAGATTTCCCACAAGTGAAACACATTTTCACTTATTTAAGACCTGTCAGGTACGTGTCAAGGTCCAAATAATTATGTCCAAACACGTTTCGGGAATCCCCGACGGTCCAAAAATGACCACAAAGCCCTCTTGAGGCCCAAGCTATGCATAAATGGTGAATTTACAAATAAAAGGGACAACGTTTTAAACAACCAAAGATAACAAATTTTCATACATTGTTTTTGAATAAAACAAATCAAAAGAAAAATTGTTCAGGTTGGTGCATCCTAATATGAGTCCGGATAAGGGTCCTCCGGTGGCGAATGAATCCTCTCCAAAGGACGAGGTGGGTACATGTTGGGGTCAAAGAAGAAAATGGACTCTGCCATGCTTGAGCCTTCACACGAAGAGGATTGGCCCGGGAAGAAGGAAGGAGGAATCTGGGAATGAGGACCTGGATGTCTGGCCGGCAGGGGGTCCACACGCTCTAAATCCAAATGAGCAACCGGGTCCGGAGCGATCTCGTGGGAGTCGGGATCATGGAGCGAATCACGAAAGGCCTCCAAATCAGCCCCGCCTAAGGTATTCCGTCGAACGAAGGACGGCGGTAGCTCCACACTCGAGGACCGATGGAAAGGTCTCTCCCCACCACTCACCGAGTTTCTGCCCGGCGCAAACCTAGATTCAGTACGAGGCCCCTTGGAAGAGCGTCCAACGAACCTCTTCAGCCACCTCTTAGCCATTTTATGAAGGAAGGCCTCTCCAGCAAAGCTCGCGCAGCGACCTGCACATGAAAGTGAAACTGCTCAGTGAAGAGGAACAGGGGTATGTGATAAGTGTCTGCAAAGGAAATGAATGGGAACATACCACTCCCTCAGGAGCATCCTCAGGTGGGGCTCCCTCTCCTGCCATATATGTGGCCACCATGTGGACCCGGCTATCTGAGTATATGTATGAGAAGTTCTGTCACATCGGGGGAGCCACCCCAGAAGCCACTACCTGCAGCGATCTCAGCCTTCGGGCCACGAAGCGTCCGTATGGCTCATCAGTGATAAAGTGAGAGGTGTTCACCCCCATGAGATAGGGGTCATCCCCAAGTGTAAGGATCCCGCCCCAAAAAAAACACGAGCACGTTTCAAGGGCGAAATACCAAACGCGGGAACCGGACCAATTTAACGGAGTCGCCACATTTTGTTAATTTTAAACCCAACAAAATGACAAAGGGTTTGAGTTCAAAGGTTCGGAGATCAGGTTACAACTTGGGAAGAGTTTTTACGTCCTCCCAAGTTGCCTCGGACAAAGCCGAGTCTCCCTTGTTAGTTAACGAAAGTGCATGTGTGTGTGTGTGTTTTAACGGAAAATCCTTGTTTTAACTTTTTATTTATCTTTTCAACTGAAAAAGGGTTTGTTTGACAAGAAAACAGAAGACAGAAGGGAAAAATGGTCAATCTCCCCATACGGCCAAAGTAGCCGTACGGATGGGGAGACCACTCCTGGGATTTTACAGTTTGTTCAAGCAACAGTCCAGTTCCAGGCAAAACAGAGCATTCTGCTTGAACTGGACCAAACTGTTCTGATTCCAGTTTGTTATTCCAACACAAAACAACATTAACAACTCATTCCTATGCCATTTGATCATCAAAGAACCTCCCAAAACAAGAGTTTGGGCATGATCAAAGGCAATCATGGGAGAAAAATGAAAAAGGTGGCCAATATGCCCTTTTGAGCCATAGTGACCATTTGATGAGTAAAGATTGAAACTTTACCATCAAAATGGCTCTTCTAGGCAAGATTAATCCTTTAGGGACAAGAACAAACCATAAAGATTGGATCTTTATTACCCAAACTTGGAAATTTTGGGCTAGATCAAGGTGATGAGGATAAAGATTGAGACTTTATCCTCAACATGATCATCATAGCTTAAAATGAGCAAAATGAACAACAAGAGCATCATCCATGACAAGAATGTAAATGAACAATCGACAAGCCATGATCAAACTAGGTTTGAACCTCTTCCACACAAAGTGTGGAGGGCACCTTTGATCATCTCATGGCTTGGACTAGGAAATATAAATAATAATAGATATATGTATATTGCTTGAATGGACAAGACTTGCAAGAATGTAAAGATCAACAATGAATGACAAGATCAAAGATAAATAGAGTTCTTAGATGAAGAGAAGGGAGGGGGGAGAAGGTGGCTTTACCTATCTTGGTTTAGGCCAATCTTCCTTTCTCTCTTTCACTCTTTGTTCACTCTTACTCACACTATTCTGAGGTGAATTCGACAGAGTAACCTTAGTTCTAATGTTTCTCCCCCTTCTTCTGAAATGATCAGCAAGGGGTTCTATTTATAGGGACTGAGGGTGCCCAAACCAGCCGTACGGCTAGGGCCCTCTAGTACCCAAAGCATCCGTACGGATCATCCTGGCGAGCTTCTGGATTTTTCCAATTGTATACCAGAGTAGTCCTGGAATTTATAGCTTATCCTAGGGAGGTCCTGGCCTATTAGCTTATCCCTGAAACGGTGCTAAGGCTACCTCTAAGATAGGTCGGTTTCAGATTGGGGTACTTACACCAAGAAATACTCCGGACGATCTCGGGGGTAGACAATGATCCAAGCAGGGGGAACATACATGTGGTATCGGCATTGGCAAAGAGGGTGTTGCTGAGAAGGAGCCACACATAAGCTCGCCCGAGCTTCTCCGCAGTCACCAAGCCCGCCAGGTATTCTGGAATTCTGGCCCGAATGGCCCGGTCAACATCCTGCACAGTGATACCCAAGCCCTTGGTAGGGCCCAAAAAACCAATGAGTGCCTGAATGTCCGCGGCAGAGAGCCGGTCAGTCCAGATAACTGAACGGCCGCCAAAGGAGAGCCCGGTAATGGCGGAAAAGTCTGCGGGAGTCACGGTCACCTCCCCCCAGCTCAAATAAAAAATGTGGGTGGTATCCCACCAGTGCTCGCCCAAGGCAGAGATGAGTCCCAGGCTCCTGTTAGTGCTAACCAGCTGGCCTACGGCATGAATGAATGGCACCAAGCCGGTGCCCTCTACCCACTCCCTCGGACCAGGCCCATCGCCGACAACCTCGGGCATGGCCTCCCACAAGGAACAGCACATGTCGGGAGATCCTCTGGATTTGGGATCACCGCCCTGCAGGTAAACACAGCAAAAGTATGAATAAATCAGTTTTAAAATACCAATGCGTATGATAAATGAATATGATGAATATATCATACAAATGAATGTTTTGTTATTTTACCCCTTTTCAAATTGCATTAGGCGTTTGAGGGTGTGTTTTGTAAAAAAAAATGTGTTTTTATCCATTTCAAATGGCGTTGGGCGTTTGAGGGTCTACTTTGTGAAAAAAAAATGTAATTTTACCCTTTTCAAATGGCGTTGGGCGTTTGAGGGTATGTTTTGTGAAGAAAATGTGTTTTTATCTTTTTCAAATCACGTTAGGCTTTTGAGGGTATGTTTTGTGAAAAAATGTGTTTTTACCCTTTTCAAATTGCGTCAGGCATTTGAGGGTGTGTTTTTGTGGAAAAAAAAATGTGTGAGGTTTCATTTGGAAAAGGTTTTCTCCTGTCCCGAAGGAATAAAAACCCGTCCCTTTTGTGAATCTTAGTGTCCCGAATTTTCACAAGTATGCGACAATTTGTCCTAGGAAAAGCTAGCATGCACTTGAATGTGTCAAAATGACTAGTCAAGCCTAAGGTACAAGTAGTTTATGCACGAATCGCGGGACAACACACTTTGATTTTGGGAAGTATAGCTAGGCGTATCCAAATGACGATATGAACACATGCCCATGTCCCTAGCGATCCCAATAACGTGAAAATGAAGCCAATTTTGCGGAATTGCACCTAGGAAGGCAAAAATCCCAAATTGCGTGAACATGGACCCTAGGACTAGGGAATACACAAAATTGACAAAGATCAAGCGGGAAAGAAGGCTTACCACTCAGTCACGGCATAGATGAGCGGTAGGAGACTTATAGAACCCCGCCTCCACGTCGTTAAGAGCAATGGTGTAACCCCGGAAATTGCGGACCATGTCAAGCCGCCTATCCACCCCTCTTGGATAGCCTCTTCGTGCGCGAGCATCCATAGTATGAGCTTCGAACAATTTAGGAAGAGATCTTGGGAAACTTGATGAATTCCCTCTCAAAAATTGCTTTCTCCCTCTCTATTTTCAGCTGTGACTTTGGAAAAATGAGCAGACCATCCGTATGGATGCTGTTTTGGAAAAGAAGGAGACGCCTTCTTAAGACGTACGGCTGGTTTGGGCAAGAGAAAATCTTAGCCCACAATTTACACTTTAGCCCCTGGCGCCTTGAGCATGGTTTCCCCTAGGTTTCTGAAATAGAACTTAGGCCCCTTCCCTTTGGAAAATGTCCAAAATGCCCCTTTTGGCTCATGCAACTTGAATTGAACCTGCCAGATTAGTTTCCCAATAAAAATGAAAATCGGGCAGTCCCTAGATGGACGTAAGACCAGCTTTGTGAAATTAACATGGCCGTACTTCGTAAGTCCAGTTAAGAATGTGAGAATTAACATTAACCCGGCCGCGCTTCGTAAGTCCAGGTTAAGAGTATGAATTTAACCCGGCCGTAATTCGTAAGTCCAGGTTAAGAGTATGAAATTAGCCCGGCCGCGCCTCGTAAGTCCAAGTTAAGAGCATGAATTTAGCCCGGCCGTTCTTCGTAAGTCCAGTTAAAAATATAAAAAATTGTCCTTTGGCCGTCCGGCGTGACGTAAGACCATTATGTTTCGTTAGATTTGTCTGTTGGCCGTCTGGCGTGACGTAAGACCATTAGGTTTCGTTATATTTGCCCTTTGGTCGTCTGGTGTGGCGTAAGACCATTAGGTTTCGTTACAAATTGTCCTTTGGCCGTCCGGCGTGACGTAAGACCATTAGGTTCTGTGAGATTATGTCCTTTGGCCGTCCGAAATGACATAAGTCCATTAGGTTAGACTTATCCTTTGGCCGTCCGGCGTGACGTAAGACCATTAGGTTTCGTTAAAAATTGTCCTTTGGCCGTCCAGCGTGACGTAAGACCATTAGGTTTCGTTAGACTTGTCCTTTGGCCGTCTGGCGTGGCGTAAGACCATTAGGTTCTGTGAGATTATGCCCTTTGGCCGTCTGGAATAACATAAGTCCATTAGGTTAGACTTGTCCTTTGGCCGTCCGGCGTGACGTAAGACCATTAGGTTTCGTTAGAATTGCCCTTTGGCCGTCCGGTGTGACGTAAGACTATTAGGTTTCGTGAGACTCGCCCTTTAGCCGTCCGGCGTGACGTAAGACCATTAGGTTAAGTGAGATATGTCCTTTGGCCGTCCGGCGTGACGTAAGACCAATACGTTTCGTGAGATTTGTCCTTGGCCATCCGGCGTGGCGTAAGACCATTGGATTTTATTGACCCGGCCGTACCTCGTAAGTCCAGGGTAGAAAGTGAAATCATGAAAGTCCCGGCTGTACCTCGTAAGTCCAGGATGAAAGTTAAGATGTTATTGTCCCGGTAGCCCTTGGTAGGGCGTAAGACCAGTATAGTCATGATTAGGTTAAGAAAACCTTTATCCCCCGAGAGTGGCCAGGTTAAAGAAAACCTATCATTGTGACGGCAGTCTGGAGAGACGTAAGACCAGTTTGTGTAGTCGACCCTCCGCCATGAGATAAGTTGACCAGTTTGTGTAGTCGACCCTCCGCCATGAGAAAAGTTGACCAAATTGACCAATGTGTCCCGGCAGTCCTTAGTCGGACGTAAGACCAGTTACCCTTGAGTCAACCCTCTCCTGATAGAGCCTAGTCAATCGAGCCCAGCCTCTGAGCCATGCTCATTATTTGAGCCTATGAGCCAGGCCCATTCCTTGAGTCGACCCTCTCCGATAGAGCCAAGTCGATCAAGTCTAGCCTCTGAGCCATGCCCATTATTTGAGCCTCTGAGCCATGCCAGCCCCCTTTGTCAACCTTCTCCGAATAGAGCCAAGTTGACCAAGTCCGGCCTTTGAGCCATGCCTGTTTAGGGAAGGATGAATGAATATCCACCTAAGGCCCATAGGTTTGAGTAGCCTTAAAATCTCTCACCCGAACTACCTTAGGCTTGATTCCCTCGAATAGGGATATGTAGGAATCCTATACCTCTAGGTCCAGCCATAGAACAAATCGGTCAAGCCATCCTCCCATCAGATTGGGATGCTTATTTTGTCGACAACCCCGCTTTCTTCAAAAGCGACGTTGCCGAGGGGCTCTGTAAGTACCCCAATCTGAATTTGACCTACTTTAGAGGAATTCTTGGTACCATTTAGGGATAAACCAATGGGCCAGGACCTCACTAGGATAAACCGAATATTCCAGGACTGAACTGGAATTAAACTTAGAAAAATCCAGAAGCTCTCCAAGTCGAGTCGTACGGATGGTTTGGGTACTTGAGAGGTTGAGCCGTACGGCTATGTTGGGCACCCTCAGTCCTCATAAATTGAACCCCATGCTGATCATTTCAGGGGGGAACAATATTGTTTAGATAGGGGAAACTCTGCAGAAATCGTGTCTGAGAGAGAAATCACCCTTATAATTGAGTGAAGGAAAGGAAGATAGACTAGAACCATCATAGGTGAGGTCCCCTTCCCCCATCTTCTCTTCATCTCAACTCTATTTTTCTTTGTTAATCACATTACTTGTTCTTGTTTATATTCTTGTAAGACTTGTCCTTTCAAGCAAATTTATATTCTTGCAAGACTTGGCCATTTCAAGCATACATATATTATATTACTACAAGACTTGTCCATTTCAAGCATATATATCTTATATATATATATATACATATAATGTGAACTAAACCATGAGCATGATTCAAGGTGCCCTTCATACTTTTGTGTGAAAGAGGTTCAAACCTAAGGATGATCGTGGTTTAATTTCTTGTTCTAAATAGCTTAAAGATCTCTTTATCAAGGTGAAAGCTCATGTCTTTATGTTGGTATTACACAAACTAGGCCATGATGAGCATGTTGGGGGATAAAGGCTCAATCTTTATCATCCCAACCTTGATCTAGCCAAAAATCCCTAAGATTGGATCATAAAGATTGGATCTTTATGTTGCTTTTGTTGTCCCTCAAGGTTAATCTTTCATAAAAAGTCCATTTTGATGGTAAAGTTCCAATCTTTACTCATCAAATGGCAATTTTGGCCCAAAGGGCATGTTCATCACCTTTCTCAAAATTTCCCCAATGATTGTCTTGATCACACCCAAAACCTTTGTTTTTGGTGTCTAATTTGTAATCAATGACATAGGGATGATTAAATCCATGTTTTTGTTAAAGAAAATAACTGAAAAATGTTCATCACAGTCCAGTTTCAGCAAGAACACTCTGTTTTGCCTGAAACTGGACAGTTTTTTGATAAACTATCAAAAACCCCTGGAATGCTCTCCCTAGCCGTACGGCTACTTGGGCCAGGGAGTGCATTTTCCAGTTTCTTCCCCTTCTGACTGAAATGTTTGCAAAATAACCCTTTTCTGTTAAATAATTAACCAGTTTTGTTAAAATGTCAGTTTCTCCCATTTTTGAAATACACACACACACACATGCACGTTTGTTAGCTAACGTTAGGGAGACTCGGTCCTATCCGAGGCGACTTGGGTGACGTAAAACTCTTCCCAAGGCGTAACCTGACCTCCGAACTAATAGAATCTCTAACCTTTCCATTTGTTGGGTTGAATAATTAACAAATGTGGCAACTCCGTTATGTTTTGCGTGATAACCGTGTTTGGTTTTTCACCCTTCAAAATGAAAACCCTTCGTTTCCTTCGTCACGGGGCGGGATCCTTACAGATATGTTCTATAAAAGATTCACGAACTTTGACAAGTTATATTAATTGGGTAGTCATGATGGCTTGCTAGAGTCCGCTCATGATTTATGTTATCAAATGATTTTGATCACATTGTCAACTTAATATAATCATATGGGGTCACACACAAAAGAATGAAATGAAAAATGGGTAAAATTGGAATTTCGTAAAAGTCATAAAATTGGATTTTAAGAAAAACGAAATCTGACTAGATAAAGGTGACCCGGTCGGGCACTGTCCATGACCCGGTCGGGCTCTGTACAATACCCGGTCGGGCACACTACCATACTCGGTCGGGCACAGTCCTTGACCCGGTCGAGTCTTGTGTCTTGCCCGGTCGGGCACTTGCTGTTCCGAAAATCTGATTTTTGGACTCCGGGTTTTGACGAGAATTAGACTTTTAAACCTAAACTAGTTGGGATTAAAAGTATAAATACCCCTCTCAAACCCTTAGGTCAAAAGTGATTATTGTAATCAAAATCAAAAGCCTTCAAGAGAGAAAAACTAGTCTTCTTCATCCTCAAGAACAAGAACCCTAGTTTTCATATAGCCTCCATAATAGAAGTGTGTTCTATTGGGTCTAGCAATCCAGATCAAGAAGGTGTTCTTGATATTCGTTCGCGTGTGGATAAACATAGAGGACGTTGGTCTCAACTCCTTCAAGTTCGTGATCCAAGATTTGAGGTCGTGTTCCTGCGATCGTGATTCAAAGAAGCGCGAAGAACAAAGATTGAAGATCTGAAAATTTTAAAACATCACCATAGGGATGGCCAAAACCGGTTCCGGGGCCCGGTTCCGGTTCGGAACCGCCGGTTCCGATTCGGCAAAAGGGTGACCCTTAACCTGCCCGCGCTTACCCCGGTTCCGGTTCCAATTTGGCACAATCCGGTTCCGGTTCGGTCTGATTCCGGTCCGATTCCGGTCCCCCCTTTAAAATTATTGAAAACAAGAGATTTTCGGTCCGGTTCCGGTCCGGTTCGGCATATATGTGACCCTGAACCGGCCCGGATGCCTTGCGGTTTCGGTTCGTCCGGTTCCGGTTTCCTCCCCGATTTGCTCCGGTTCCGGGCTTTTCCCGTCCGGTTTCGGTCCGATTTTCCGGTTCCGCTTCGGTTTGGCCATCCCTACATCACAACGATTAGTATTCTAAATTCACCTCCGTATTAATTTAATCATCTTGAATGGATCTAGGCTTTTGGGTTTATTCCGCTGCGCATGATTGTGCAAAACCTAACAATATCCTCATATAAAATGTGTAATAATGTGCATTTGTATTTGAAAATGAGTAATTAATTAAAAGTATTTTTGTTAAAAGAGTATTAAATACAGTTACATTTAATGAGTTTTGTATTGAAACCCAATTTTTTTGCTTATATTTAGGTCAAAAAAAAAAAAAAAAAAAAAAAACATTTTTTTTTGCTTATATTTGTGTTGTCGGAGGGAGTACTCCTCTTCAGGTTAAAAATGATTTTTATATTTGACTATTCAAACTTTTTATGAAAATGAACAAGGGCGGACCTTCCATAATAGGCGGGGGTCCACGTGCACCGGGTCAACCCAATATTTCAAATTTACTTAGTGCATCCCCATAAAAAAAAAAATGTGTAGATATATAAATAAAGTCTAAACTAAAAACAAATCAATCATGCTTTTCCAATCGTTATGGTGTTTCATGCGCGATGAGGGTTTGAATTCCATTGTTGTCAAAAGTGGGTGTTATTTATTTTTTTGACTCAGCCAGTTTGCTTATTATTCCCATGGGCTTTCATAGCTTTTTTCCCTTTTTTTTTTAATCCAAGCTTAACTAATTTGGGCTTCTTCTTTTTTAGAAAAAAAAAAAGATTTGGACTTCTTTTTACTATATATTTTTTGATTAATAATAATTTAATATATATATGTATATATACTCCCTCCGTCCCACCCGAAATAAGACGTTTTGCCATTTTGGGTGTCCCACTCGAAATAGGACATCCCAAAATAGAAATCTTTTATTACTTTTTTATTAGTAGGACCCACTTGTCATACTCACGACAACTTTTCATTTATTATTCCCCACCCACTCTCTCTCTCCTTCATACTCACAACACCTACTTTTCAAACAACTTTTATAATAAAAGATTATTATTCCTTAATCCCTGTGTCGGGACCAAGAATCCTATTTCGGATGGGACGGAGGGAGTATATATATATTTTGCAATATCACTAAAAATATAGGGATATTTCTTTAAATCTTTTGATATTGGCATGAAAATTTGTTACAATAATCTTTTGATTTTTTTGCAGCTATATCAACTCAATCTAATTACAAACACAACCGGTCAAGTATAACGTACACGTCTCAATCTTTTTTATCAATAAATTGTGTTACAAAAAAATTTATGAGACAATTGTATTTGAAGTTATATATTGTAATGTAATTGCATTACGAATTTTTTTATTTTAAAGTTATGTAGTATAAATTGTGCACCCTGTGTTTAGAAATCGAAGGCCCGCCACTGGAAATGAATACTTGCTTTACTAGCCATGTTGTGTTTATATGCAAATTTAGCCTAAATTGTTGAAATTGGAAGAACTTTTTTTGGGACAATGAAATACTCATTCTGTCCTTAAATGATCTTCGCATTTTTTTTTTACGTTACTACGGAGGAACTTAGAGAAATGATGTTGATGGTGTATCAATAACAAGTTTTAGATATTTATTAGTACAATTGAGTCAACCTAAAATTGTTGTTCAAAGATCATTCGTAGTAATGGCGATAAACGTATGAAAATCATTTTGAGACGAAGGGAGTATGACAAATGAGAAAATAATTCAGTTGGTACAGAGCGAGTATATCAGAAAACTAGCTAAATTAAAATTAGGCTCCGTTTGTTTCGCGTAAAACAATTTCCGAAAAATGATTTCCCGTAAAATGTTTTCTGGAAAATGATATAAACATGTTTTTGGTTGTTTGGTAAATCTAAGGAAAATGTTTTCCGGAAAACATTTTCATATAAAAAAATAATAATTTAATATGAGGAAAAAAATTATTATGATAATAAATTTGAATGTGGGTGGGGGTTTGGGGTTGGGGTGGGATACGTGGTTTGGGGGGGGGGGGGGTTGGGTGGGTGGGATAGGTAGGGGTGGGGGTGGTGGGGGAGGTATTCAAAATTAATTTTAATAAGAGTGGAAAAAGTTTTTTTTTTTTTTTTTTTTTTTTGGGGGGGGGGGGGAGGGGGGTTGGTTGGGGGTAAGGAGAACGAACGTGGGAGTTGTTAGAAAATAATTTTAATAAGAGTAAAAAAATGGTAGGGTGGGTGGGATAGTGGGGGATGGGCGGGGGAGGTGTTCAAGAATAATTTTAATATGATTGAAAAAAAAAGTTTTTTCTTTTTTTTTTTTTGGGGGGGTGGGGGGTGGTGGGTGGGGAGGGGGTAAAGGGGGCGGGGGGTGTTGAAAGATAATTTTAATATGAGTGATTTTTTATTTTATTTTTTTTTCGTGGGGGTGGGGGTAGTGGGAGCGCGAATGTAAGAGTTGTTAGAAAATAATTTTAATAAAAGCGAAAAAAAAATTGGGGGTATGTGGGTGGTGGGGTAGTGGGGGTGGGTGGTGGGGTAGGGGTGGGTAGTGTTCTAAAAAAACGCTAGGCGGCGGAGCAACGCCTAGCGCCTAGGCGGGGCCGAGAAATTAACGCATTTTTAATATTTTTTTTATAAATATATATGTAGTGATTCAAACCATGGTAATTTTAATGTGCGGAAATCTTCGTAATATTAATATATTTATAAAATCAAGATAATCGACTACCTTAAGTAACTTTTTTTTGAACAATTTTTTACTAACTTTTTAAAATGTGTAAAACTAGGTTTTTTTGCTTATATTTATGGCCGGATCGGACTAGTATATTGATAAAATATTAACACATATTTTTTTCACTGAATCAACCTAAACCCGCCTAATTCCGCCTAGGCCCGCCTAAATCCGCCTAGCCCGCCTAGGCCCGCCTAATCCCTCCTAAATCCGCCTAGCCCGCCTAGCGCCTAATTTGGCCGATTTGACAAACGTCGCGGCGGACCACCCCCGACTAGCGCCTAGGCGCCCGTCTTTTAGAACACTGGGGGTGGGGTAGTGGGGAGCGGGGGAGGTGTTCAAAAATTATTTAATATGAGTGAATTTTTAATTTTTTTTTTTTTTGGTGTGGTTGCGTGGTGGGGGTGAGGGTGGGGGGGGGGGGGGTAAAGGGGGCGGAGGCAAGGGGTGTTGAAAGATAATCACCCCTTGCCTCCGCCCCCTTTTACATTGACTTTTTTTCCCTTGTGGTTACCAAACACCGGAAAACATGTAAAATATTTTACGGTGAAACAAGCGGAGCATTAATCTCATCCTTGAGAGAAAATGTGGAAAAGTCGAATCCGGTGTCGAGTCCTAAAAGTAGAGCCGTCAATATGGGCTGGCGGGGCCCACCACAACCCACCACTAAACGGGGCGGGGCGGGCTGGCCCAAATTCTTGGTGGGCTGGGAAAATTGAATCCCAACCCAACCCACCTTGGGTTGGTGGGCCAGGTGGGTCAGGCGGGCTAAGATACAATGTTTTTTTTTTTTTTTTAATGAATATCCATCAAGGATTAAGCAAGGCAGCAACGTTTTTAAAGCATAAAGTCCATAATCACATTTTGATATAAAGTTCAAATATCATTTTTGATTACAAACAAAATGATAAAAACAAAGTATTTAAAGCATGTTTAAGATTAAAGACAATGGATCCCAATAAAAAAACTCCTCAAAAACTACCTAACTGTCCCAAAAACATTGTATTGATTAACCTGTGTTGCACAAAATATATTTGGAAAAGTGAAAATAGATTGAAGAGTCAAAGAGAGAGAGGACTTACCAGAAGGCGATGGATCCCGGAATGGCAGAGAAGAGGACGATGAAGATTGACGACTGGTAGCGGCGCCGGTCGGTTGAGAGAAGGGTCGAAGAGAGAGCGAGAGAGAAAGGCGATAGAATGAAATTGACAAGTGAAAACCTAGAGGCACACCGCACACGTTCACTATTCACTAAACGACATCGGTAGACGGCAACCGAAAAGGAAAATAAAAAAAAATAAAAAAAGTGGATGGCCCGCCCCAAACCCGTTTGGCCCGGACCCAAATGGGCTAGCCCAAAATGACCCACTTGTATTTGAGTTAGCATATTTAAAACCCAACCCACCTTTATTCTATGACGGGTCAGGCTGGCCCAATGTGAGTAGCCCAAATTGACATCTCTACCTAAAAGACATCCTCACGTTGCTTATTCTTTTTTTATGTTTTTTTTTTTTTTTTTTTTTTGAAAGGACGTTGCTCTATTCTTAAAATAAACAAAAGTGTAAAGCTTTTATTTTATCCATTTTGTTCTGCTTTGTCAGAGTAAGTACTCTTATGCAAACAAAACCCAAGTTGGTGAGTGAGTGAGTGAGTGAGTAATGAGAAATGAATACTCCCTCCGTCTCAAAATGATCTTCGAGTTTGACTATTCAAACTTTTTAAGAATTTGAACACTTGTTTTATTACCCATGCTTTGGTTAGGCACTTTTAAGCTTAAATTGTGGAAATGTGAAGAACTTTTTGGGACAACGAAAAATGGCAAATGAGAAGATCATTTTGGGACGGAGTGAGTATTTTCCATTTCCATCTTTATCCCTCTCACAATCAATTGCCTTCTGCATATTTTCAGCAAGAATGTCCCTCTATATATATATGTAGTATATATATATGTGTGTGTTCATTGCCTTTTCGTCTCTTATCTATTTTCATGCTCCCTATTGTTCACAAGTTTCTTGAAAGTCTTTCGAAATCTAAATCAGCTTTTATGGAAATCGAATGACCATGTTGTATGGTCTTTTTTTTTTTTTGAAATTCCCATGTCAAAACTTTCCATTTAACCATTCCCATTTCTTGGGTTCATGAAATTGATATTGTGTTCTTGATGATGCAGAAAGAAAGAGGGTATTGATGAAAGCTGCATTTGACTGTATTTATCAGTTCATGGCTAAACAAATTTGTGGGCTTCTTTTGTAACCAAAGAAAAAGAAAAGAAATCACTGCAAAGAAATGAAGGGTTTATGTTCATCAAATCAAAAAACAGTTAAGAGATTGATTTCACAGAAGGCAATTCAAATGGGGAATTCATATTCATGTCAAATGTGTGCAGTGGGGTTTATGTTTGGGGTTTGTTTGACAACTCTTTTCATGGCTTTCTCTCCCACATTCCATCCCAATTCCACACTCAAAGGTAACTATTGTCATTCTTTACTTTACTCCAAATTTCCCCATTCTTCATAATTTCAATCTCTCATGTTGTTAACTTCATGGGTCATTTTTTATTATGCAAAAATGTGTTTGTAGAAGCTTTTTTGCTTTAGTTTATATAGACTTCTCCCACTTGCTTTCTTTAACCACTGTCTTCCTCGTGATGCTTGCTCGGTTGTCAAGTCTATTTGTTCGAGCAACTTTTCTTTTGGGAATGTTCTTGATCTTAAGCTTTCGAATCTGTGTCGTCTACTTTTCTTCGAGTAATCATCTATGCATCATGTCTAAATAGCTTGTAATAGTTATCATTGTTGGGGATTGAACCTTTGAACTTCCCTATGGGAAGGTATATCTGATGATGCCGCTTGAGCTAGAGCTTTTTGGCGCTTATGGTAATACTAAGTTAACTTGGATCCACCCTCTTGATGCATTTACAGGTGAAGACTTGAATTACGAACGACCCCGAGTTGTGAAACGGATGGTGTTATCAAACACTAGTATCAACTTATTAGTTTATGAAAAAGCGACTTCACTATACTCCATTTGGAGTGCTTCATTAAGTAGTCCGTCAATCAAAGGCGAAAACACGTCCTTAAAGCACACAGGACACAAAAGATCCAATGTACCAAAAGCCCCTCATTTGGAGATCTGCAAGTTGAGTGCACTCGTAAATCAGCGTCTTGATAAGCGTATTGGAAATGAAAAGTTCCCCAGGTGGACAATTTGGAAGGGTTCGCTAAACAATTATCCAGTGCAAGCAAAAGACCAGGATCAAGCCATTTCACTAGGTGCCTATCCTCCCTGGGTATGTTTTTGTTGCATACCAATCTTCACGTTACAATTTTGTATTACTATCTCAGTCCCAAAGACCAAGAGAAATTTCAGACATTCATTTTGGGACGGAGATAGTAGTTTTGTTTTCACAAGTCTAAGCTGAAAAACTTTTGCAGATAACAGGATCAGATGAAGAAAATTACCCGTTGACAAGGAAAGTTCAACGCGACATATGGGCCCACCAGCATCGTGTAAATTGTAGTGATTCAAGTGTTAGATTTCTAGTAGCGGACTGGGAGAGGGGTCCAGAACTAGGTATCGGAGCTCAGATTGCTGCAATGAGTGGCCTTCTTGCAATTGCAGTTAATGAAAAACGAGTACTTGTCACAAACTACTACAATCGGGCTGACCACCATGGCTGTCAAGGTATATATATATTTCTTAAAACTTAAGACAAGAAAAAATCTAGAATTCTTCTGGTAAACATTTAACACGGACCGTGTGTTAATTTCTAGGGGCTTCACGCTCTAGTTGGTCTTGCTACTTCTTCTCAGAAACATCCCAACAATGTAGGGATCGTGCATTCAACCTTATGCAAGATAAACAAGCGTGGGAGAAAGGAATGATAACAGGAAAAGACAACAATAAGGCGAAACAAATTTGGGCTGCAAAGATACCTAGGCAAGTTTACACATATTTACATGTTAAATCTTTGATAAACTTGTCAGTTGTCAGACATTTTTGTTTCTTCATGACATTGAACCTAAATGTACTATTACAGGGTATGGGGATCTCCTTGGAGGTACTTACAGCCTACAACAGAAGTCAATGGAACTCTGATCAGTCATCACCGGAAAATGGACCGGAGGTGGTGGCGAGCTCAGGTACACCTTGGGAACTCAACTGCATTGCCCTCGAGACAGTTCTAACACCCTTTTGGTTCGTTGTACCAAAAACTACTTGTTTATATTAGTTTAATATATCGAATAGTTTACGAGGATCTATGTAGTTTTCGAATATAATTGCAAGTGTACAATATTTTTTTCTGGTGGTTAATTTTCTAGTAAATAATTGCAATTTGTAGTTGTTTATTGTTTAGTTTGCGTTTATTTAACAGATATAAGTTAAACATTTACTTCATTGTCAGGCAGTGCGCTACCTAATGCGGTTTAAAACAGAGTACATGTGCAACTTACTTAATGTTGCGCGTCATGAAGCATTTGGACGGGAAGCAGCCACAATGGTTGTTTCAACCCCGGAAATGAAATCTTTGGAGGTACGTAAGATTGTTAAGTTTGACTTAAAATGTTTAACTTTTCATTTCAAGTCGTGTGATTTTGAAACGACCTGAAGGGTGAATCGGGCATTGAAGAATTTGTATGGTCGGATCGTAAACCGTGGCTCCCAAGGCCACTGTTAAGCGTGCATGTAAGGATGGGAGATAAAGCACGCGAAATGAAGATAGTTCAGTTCAAAGAATACATGCGCATGGCTGACCGTATCAGACAACGCTTCCCTCATCTTAACACCATCTGGCTCTCGACTGAGATGCAGGTTTCGTATTCCTTTTTTTTTTTTTTTTTCAGTTGGATTATTCATTTTCATTAATAAATGCCTTAAGCTATGTACAATATATCAGTAGAGATATATTTGGTAAAAAGAAAGATAATGTGGGTGTGCAGGAAGTGATCGACAAAACGAGAATGTACCCACATTGGAAGTTCTACTACTCGAAAAACGTGACACGACAAGTGGGGAACATGGAGATGGCTAGTTATGAAGCGAGTTTAGGTAGAGAAACGAGCAGTAACTATGCTCTGGTTAATTTCTTGATGGCGGTTGAGGCTGACTTTTTCGTAGGAGCATTGGGTTCAACATGGTGTTTTCTAATAGACGGAATGAGGAACACGGGAGGAAAAGTAATGGCAGGGTATTTGAGCGTCAACAAAGATCGTTTTTGGTAGATTGCTAACAGATTGATTCGGAATCACGGTCAGTCCCATTAGTTACTTTACATAAGGATCATCTGTGTTGGTGTTGATAGCTAATGTAGTGTACTGTATGTTTGGTTTTACGGGTTCGTTGTGTTGTAAAGCTTTTAGTTCCTCGTTAGCTAGTTAACGTATGATGTTTCATTTTTGGCAATTTGAGAATTTATGGGTTAGATTGGTTTGAAACTAATTTGATATCTTGCTAAAGGAAAGTATTTTTCTTATCATTCTCAATGATTTACACGGGTTATATATTTACAAACTCGTCTCTACCAAATCCCAAGATTCTAGCTAGTCTATCAACTTATCTATAGTAACAACATCATAATTTGAATAAAGATAATACTAACTATATACAGAATATTATTCACATATATTATATTAATATTCTAACACACCCCCTCAGTCGAAACGGGAGGTTGACGTAAATTGAGACTGGCCCGAAAGTCTTCGAACAAAACCAACGGAAGACCTTTGGTAAATATATCCGCAACTTGGTGACGAGATGGAACATGTAAGACCCGAACTTCCCCACGGGCCACCTTCTCACGCACGAAGTGAATATCCAACTCAATATGTTTTGTCCGTTGATGCTGAACTGGATTGCCTGAAAGGTAGATGGCACTCACATTGTCACAGTAAACCAGAGTAGCCTTGTGTACCGAACAATGTAACTCAAGAAGTAGATTCCGTACCCAACAGGACTCGGACACAACATTGGCCACCCCCCCCCTATATTCCGCCTCAGCACTTGAGCGGGAAATAGTGGGTTGGCGTTTTGCCGCCCATGAAATAAGGTTGTCACCCAAAAACATGCAATAACCTGAAGTAGAGCGTCTCGTATCCGGACAACCAGCCCAATCTGCATCGATATAGGACACCAATGATGCAGTCGAGGAAGGATAGAGAGATGAGCCAAAATCAAGTGTACCACTGATGTAGCGAATGATACGCTTAAGAGCGTACATATGCAGCTCACGAGGATCATGCATGTAGAGACAAATCTGTTCGACAGCATACGTGATATCGGGACAAGTAAAGGTCAAATACTGAAGTGCCCCAGCTAGACTACGATAGTGAAACGGGTCAGCCACTGCCGGGCTTGAGGCGCCGGCCAACTTAGGTTTCGTATCAACCGGTGTCAATGATGGTTTACACGAAGCCATCCCAGAACGTATGATAATATCCAAAGCGTACGTACGTTGAGATAAAAACAGTTAACCCGACTTTCGTGTAATAGCAATCCCAAGAAAATAACTTAGAGGACCAAGATCCTTCATGGCGAATTCAGAACTGAGTTGAGACATTATTGAACTGCGAAGACTGTCAGAAGAAGCAGTTAAAATAATATCGTCAACGTACAATAAGAGATAAGCCATATCCGTCCCCCTACGAAAAACGAACAAATAATTATCCGAACGACTGTGGACAAAAAATAGAGGCAACAAAATCAGCAAAACGAGCCACGCTGTTGGTCCCAGAGGGGCAACAAGGGTATGAAAAATGCTAGAGGGGGGGGTGAATAGCGTTTTAAAATTCTTTTCAAACCCTTTTTGCAAATCAATGGCTTATGCGAACAGTTCTCAAATAAGCTAAGTATAGCGCGCAGAGAGAGTGTGAGATGCACAGCGGAAATTTAAAGCAACACTGCGCAGGGTATACTGCGCAGGGTAAAAACGCACGCGCTAAGGTTTGGCTAAACTGTTGGATAAAATAAGATTCAAGGCAATAGGCAATAACAAACACAGCAGCAATAGCAGCAATCTGGTAGGATCAAACAAAGCAGTAATTCAGAAATAACTAAGCAGGAAGTAAATAGCAGAAATAATGAACAAGCTATTTGGAGAGGTTCGATCGAAGAAAGATCTACGTCCTCTACCAAGATGGTTAGTCTTGGATTTTCTAATGAGATATATATTGATATGAGGAGCTTTTACAAGATTACAACGAATCAAAACTCAAATCAAAATCTAATCAATGAAGAGCAAATCCTAGACTAAACCGGTGTTTCTCAAGAAGTAAAATCTATATGATCGAAGCTTCAAGAGGTGTGTGTGTGTCAGAAATTCTGGGCTCTATGAATCTAAGAGATGAAGAGCACGAAGAATTCTGGTGATATAAGGCTTAGGATCTGGGCAGGAGTTTGAAGGTATGAAGGCTTGAAGGTTGTTCTTGAATCTGGGAATAGTAAGCAGCAAACTTCAGAACTTCAGGAATACTTGTAAGCACAAACTCTAGCAACTTGGAAATGAAGATGAGCAGGCTATTTATAGCAGAGAGCTTAAAACTAGCCGTTGGTGCTCTGAGCAAGGACGATGAGCTGGCACAATAGGATTGGTGCGCAGGTGTCCTTTATAGCCGTTGGAGCTCTGATCAAGGTTGATGACCTGGCAGAATGTGATTGGTGCGCAGGTATCTTTGAGCCGTTGGAGACTGAGCATGGAGACCAAATTCAAACGCTTCATCTGGAAGGTTGGCAGCTGTCACCATTTGAAATATTATGTTTGAGCGTATCTCCACCGTTGGCTATGCTGAGTGTGCAAGATTTGTCGTTTATGCATAACTAAGCGTACATCTTCTGAGAGCTTTCCAAGTTAGGTGATCTGAAAGCATTGAAAACTGTGCAGGGTTGAATGCTGCGCAGAGGAGACCTGCGCAGTGTTTGTCCTGCGCAGAGAGTCCTGCGCAGTAACCACAGTCTTGCTAAGATCTTCATTCCTTCGCTCCAAGTCCTATATTCTAAGCCTATACTAAAAAAATGGACTATGCTAAAAAAATGAAGTTATAAAACTTCTTACATAGGGTTCTAAAGTCCATAAAATACTTTTAGGTGATGGTATCAATCATTTCTAACATAAATAGGAGGGTTAAGAAGTAAGCATACCCAACAATCTCCCCCTAAAGGATTGATGCCATTACCTACTATAACAAAGGCAATTCATTGTACTTGATAATAGCATGTCCATAAGAATGAAAATGGTCAATCATGCCTCAAGTCAATGCACACACTAGCCAATGTTATAGATTTCTAGTCTATCCAAAAGATATAACTTACAATATGAGAAAGACAGAAATAACATGCAGTGCATACAAATAATGTGATTTTTAGTTTGAGTATGCGTTTAAACTGAATGTTTAAACATCATGCGTAGAAAATATGAGCAGATAATAATATGTGCATGACGTGAAATAAAGCATTCATTGTTCCACAAACGAAAAGTTTGAATTGAACAAAGTTTTGAAACTAATGATGCGATTTTCTCATTAAAACTTGAAATGATAAAAGTTGGAGATTACAAGTTTGAAAGAGAAAAAAAAAAAAAAACAAACAATGCGCACAAAAAGAAATACCTTGCGCAAAAACAAAAAAAAAAGAAACTAATTGATATTAATGCGATGCAGGGCTTCACGCAGCTCGTTCTGCAGGCTGTTGAACTTGTTCATAAGTTCAATCTTCAGCGCTTGAAACCTTTCCCTGAACGCAACACTTTCATCAACAAATGTAACAATTCCTCTGCGCATATCTCTGTTGTCTTTTCGCAGCTCTTGGAAGTTATTTTTATACTGCAATTGATGAGCAGTCATTTGGTTGAAGTAGGATTGCTCCGCAGCTTCTATGGTATTCAAGATGGTGGTCTGTGTAGCTTCCAGTCGTTGGTCAGTGTGGAGGCGCTGAGTGTTCACGCTGGCTTGAATGTCGAACATTGCTTGATCCATCCTAGCGTTGAACCCATCAGCGAAATCAGTCATCGCTTGAGTAATGCACTCCCTGACACTTTCCATGTTGAGCGCACTAGCTTGCGCAGAACCACCTTGCATAGTCTTCTCCAAGATCTGTGCTTCAATTTCCGCAAAGCCTTCATGCAGGCCATCGGCTAGACTCTTGCGCAGACGTTTCAGCAATCCTACAAACCCGTCATTAATCGCGGTGTAGGTGCAAACGTCTTCGAGCATCCCAGCAATTGACTTCAGTGAGTCAAAAATCATCTGATCTAGAGCATCGGGGATTTTCTGCGCAGAGGGGCCGGCGGAGGTACTTGCACCTGCCTTTGTTGTACTCTCTCCCCCTTAATGGCAGCAATCTCTATGCGCTGCGCATCAAGCTGCTCTTGAAGCATTGTCTGGGAAGTAAGCAGTTGCGCCATCTGAGACTGCGCTGCCAGTTGGTTCACTTGAATAGAATTCAAGGCTTGAAGAATTTGGCGCAGTTCAGTGGACGTGGAGAGAGAAGATGTGGAGATCGCTGGAATTGATGAAGCAGGAGGAATTTGCGCGGAGGCCTTTGGAGGAGAGTTGGTTGATAAGGGATCGAATGGAGGGGTGCGCGAAGGAGATGGCTGTTGAGGAGATAGATTAATAGGATCAGCAGCAGGTGACTTCTGCGCAGGAGAGTGCGCGCTGCTGCTGTCCGTATCCGTTGAGCGCACAACACCCTCTTTATCCCCTTCGGAGAGGTCAATAACTGGGGTACCCTGCGCAGCATCATCGGCCTGCGCAGCTTTGGTAACCTCATCCGCATCTGCATCCTCATCCTCCAAGTCCAGTCCATCATGGAGGACAGAAGTGCCAGGTTGCGTAGTACCAACCGGAATATTGAGACGGCGGAAGGCACTTGCACTTGGCTCAGGAGGGGAGGGAGGATCTGCTGCCTTTGGCTTACCCTTAGCAGTGCTGCGCACTGTCTGTTTCTTGCGCGGAGTTCGAACAGGAACATCCTCAGCAGGCGCAGCAGCAGGGGCCTTTGTCGGTGTAGAGTCAGGGAACGCGGCATCCATCCAGTCATCACTGCCTGCGCGTCCCTGAGCAGCAGTAGGATTTGCAGCAACCTTGGGATTCTGCTCTCCCTGTGCGGTATCATCCGCAGCTTCATCCTCAGCAGCAGTCTCATCCATACGAGACTCGCTGTCTTCTTCTGCAATAGGAGCAGCAGTACCAGGCGGAAGTCTGATGAATGCAGACCTTTTCTTTGATGGTGCAGGAGTGGGCGCAGGAAGATCCTTGCGCTTCTTCGACGGTTTGGGAGCAGGAGGAACTGGCACATCAGACCTGATTTTGATGCCAGCAGTAGATCAGACATCAGTAATCACCTTAACTTTTTCTGGCGCAGGTTCAGCAATACCTTTGCCCTTGCGCTTTGCTTGCGCAGCTGCCGTTTCAGACACATCAGGCGTAGTGGCCTTAGAGGGCTGCGCAGCAGCTTTCTTTGACTTTGGTTGAGGGGCTTCTTCAAGGTCATCATCACCATCACTATCAACCTATGCCTCCTTGTCGGGGCTCTCATCCTTGCTCCAGATCTTGCGATACTCACTGCGGCCAATTTCATTGCGCAGTGAATATAGATGAGAAAGAGAATATGTTTTGGAGCAAGGGACCTTCAGGTCTGGGCGCTTCTGTACGAAGGTGCGCAGCTCAGAGATATTCATCAGATACTTGGAAAGGAGCCTACAGTGAGTTCTGTATTTGGCTACCTTTTTGTCCATGCGCTTGTCGTAGCTTTCAGAAGCGTCCCAAAGTTCATCAAATAGAACTGAAGACCAATCTAAGGCATCGCCGTTGTAGACGGCAGCGCAGTAAGCCCACTGCTTGGAAATGAACTTGCCCTTATTTCCATTCTTGCAGTTCACAGAATCGCCAATGATGGTGCACAGGTGATACATCACCTCACCAAACTCCTTGCGATCATGGAGACTCCACTTCTTCACAAGAGAGGATTCCCCAACCAGTTTCTGCGCTAGTTTGTTCTGTTTAGCTTCAGAATAAACTTCCGGCGCATTATCGACGTTGAAACCGCACAGCTTCTTCAGTGACGCAGGAATAATGCGCACTGAGTAGTTCTGAACAATGGAGCGAATCACATCGATCTTTACCCTGGTGTGCTTGTGCGTCATGGTTACACGCTCTGCGCTCTCGAAAAATTCATCCACCAATGAAGGGACATAGAAGTCCTGATCCAATGTGAAGAGAGGAAGAATTCCAGAAACGTCCATTAGATTGATGATTTTGCGTCCCACTGCGTCTTTTTGTAGCGCAGCGATATCTAATTCCCATCCTTGTAGAAAGTAGAAAGAATTCTGCGCAAGACAAGAAATAGTTGACAAATATTATTGCGCATGGAGCTTTGCGCATGCGCAGATAGCGCAAAGAAATTGATGCGCAGAAACTCCATGCAAGATATAAAGAATGCGCAAAATATAAGGATGCATGCGCAAAATCATAAACACTTAAAGAAAATTAAGCGATCCAAAGTATATTTAAAGAATAAGAACTTGAAGAGCACGAAATGACTGTTCATGAACACTAAAAATCAAAGATTGACCAAAATGAACAAAAAGCATGTCAAAATGACCGCATAACAGAGACGAAAACAACCAAGCAAGTATGAAAGTCAACAACAACAAAATAAGCCCAGAAATCAAGAATAACTGTTCGTCTGCTCAGGAAATTTTCGGACCAAAAAGTTTGCAGAGAGCGATTAAAAAGAGCATTGATCATAAAATAAAGTATATAAAGGAGTAGATCAGAGAGAGACGAACCCAAAACATCAAACGATTTCAAAAATGATTAACAGAAAAGAGAGAAATCGAAAAAGGGAGTTTCAAGAACTCGAAATAACAACAATGGCGGTTAATGAATAAACTGAGTTTTGAGGATCAGAAGTTCTTACCATATCGTCGACGGGTTTGGTTTCTTCGACTGGAACCTCAACGACCGGTTCATGGACCTCAACTACCTTTGCTTTCGATTTTCGGGGAGCCATTTATAGAAGAAAAGTATAGACAGAGAAGAGAGAGAGAGATGCGGTTGAAGATAGTCAACGAAGAAGAAAAGGAAAGCTTTGGAGAAGCAAGAGAGATTTCAGAGAAGGAGAAAATGATTGAAACGGGAAAACTTTTGGAAGTTGGTAAGAAATGAGAGAGAAAAGAGAGATTTGGTGAAAGAGATTGAAAGCAGAAGAGAGAGAAAGAGAGGGGTCAGATGTTTTTATCTAGAAAAGGAAAATGCGTGACGTCAGCGCAGGGGTAGCTATGTAATTCGCAGAAGTGGGACACGTGCTGCGATGACGTGGACCAACCGGATGCGCGCGTGCGCAGTCCTAGCGCGCGCGTGAGTGAGAAGTTCTAGGTCGGTCAAGTCGAGTCAACTTCCTCATTAATGCGGAGTCAGAGAAAGGATGGGCGCACGTTAGCGGGGTGACGTGGCCAAATGGGGAACGCGCGTGCGCAGTCTTTGCGCGCGCGTGTCAGCGAAATAGAGTCTGACGGTTGTCACATCACCTTCCTCATTGATGGTGAGCAGACATTCGAAAGCAGGCGCTGTCACAATCGCAGTTTGCATTGATGACACTGGGATATGCGCAGGGGTAAGATAGTAAATTCCCAAAAAGATACAAAAATTAAAGGCGCGGGAAAATTTTAAATACACAAGTACCCTTGTGAATTAGCGTTGACTTTTCAGTCAGGGACCTATGTGTAATTTCTAATGAATAGAGTACTTACCTGCGATCCACGAAGAATTGCGCATGTTAAAGTCATGCGCAGAGCTTTAGGTAGCGTAATAGATTCTTTAAATCTCATTGGTTTCATGCGCAAATGAATTACTGCGCAGTACAATGTTGCGCAGGTGTTGCTTGTATGCACGAAACTTTACCTATATGAATACTTATCAACCAAACACAAGATTGTTAGTAATAACAAATCATATGGACAAATTAGCTGAGTTCAAGCATACCCATTTCTCCTCTCAAGAAGATGAATCTCTTTGCATCAAGAGCCTTTGTGAGGATATCAGCAATTTGATTTTCTGTGCCCACGTGCTCTAAATGTATGTTTACCTTTTCCACGTGGTCCTTGAGAAAATGGTATTTGATGTCAATGTGCTTTGTCTTTGAATGCATGACGGGATTGTTGGATACTGCTATGGTGGACATATTATCGCAGAAAATTGGACAATTTCCTTCATTAATTCCGTAGTCCACTAGTTGTTGCTTCATCCAGAGGATTTGGCAGCAGCAGCTTCCAGCAGCAATGTATTCAGCTTCAGTAGTGGAAATGGACACAGCAGCTTGTTTCTTGCTTGCCCACGCAACAAGTCGATTTCCAAGGAAATGACAAGTCCCACTTGTGCTCTTCCTGTCTATTGTGCATGCTGCGTAGTCTGCGTCTGAATAACCTAGCAAATCGAAATTCGAATCTTTGGTGTACCAAAGTCCAAGGTTAACAGTTCCAGAAAGATAACGAATAATGCGTTTAACAGCAGCTAAGTGCGCTTCTCTAGGGTCCGCTTGATAGCGCGCACAGACACAAACACTAAACATAATATCTGGCCTACTTGCAGTAAGATAAAGAAGAGAGCCAATCATACCTTGATATAAAGTTTGATCAACTTTCTTACCTTTTAAGTCTTTGTCAAGCTTATTGCCAGTGGCCATTGGAGTGTCGTATGCTTTAGCATTTTCAAGTCCAAATTTCTTGATTAAGTCCTTTGTGTACTTGGCTTGATTTATGAAGATGCCATCATTCAATTGTTTGATTTGAAGCCCGAGGAAGAAAGTGAGTTCTCCCATCATGCTCATTTCAAACTTGCTTTTCATGAGCTTCTCGAAGCGCTTACAGAGTAACTCATTAGTAGAACCAAATATAATATCATCGACATAAATTTGAACAAGTAAAGAATGATCATTATACTTAGCAATAAAAAGAATTGTGTCGATTTTACCGCGCTTAAAGCCTTTCTCTAGCAGGAATTTTGATAGGGTATCGTACCATGCTCTTGGAGCTTGCTTAAGTCCATACAAAGCTTTTTGAAGCTTGAAGACATGATTTGGAAATCTGCTATCTTCAAATCCAGGAGGTTGAGCTACGTAGACCGTTTCTTGGAGTTCTCTGTTGAGAAATGCGCTCTTCACATCCATTTGATAGAGCTTGAATTTCTTGTAAGACGCATAAGCTAAGAAAATTCTTATAGCTTCAAGTCTTGCTACAGGCGCAAATGTTTCGTCGTAGTCGATTCCTTCCTCTTGCCTATAGCCTTGCGCAACCAGCCTTGCTTTGTTTCTGGTGATGCTTCCATTCTCATCCATCTTGTTTCTGAATACCCATTTTGTACCGATAACTCCTTGGTCATGAGGTCTGGGTACCAAAGTCCAAACCTTGCAGCGCTCAAATTGGTTAAGCTCTTCTTGCATAGCAGTAACCCAGCTTGAATCTTGGAGCGCTTCATCAATCTTCTTTGGTTCGATTTGAGAGATAAAGGAGTGATATTCATCATCAAAGTTTGATGCTCTCCTAGTACGAACCCCTACATTGAGATCACCAATGATGTTTGAAGTTGGGTGATCTCTAACTTCACGAACCTCGGGAGGTAAGTTAGGTTGAGTGGTAGGAATACGAAGATCTTCAATGGGTACTTCATTTGCTCCAGCATCAAGGTCATCGAAGGTGATTTGCTGAAGCGGAGAAACATCATGCGCAGGAGGAGGAGTTTGCGCATCAGGAGTCGTCACTTCTGGCGCAACATCGGTTGTATGCGCATGCGATGGACTTTCTTGATTCTGGTTTTGATTTTCTTGATTAACATTCTGCGCAGGTGCAGTTTGAGGCTGCGTACCTGTCTCAACATGCTCAGCAGAATCATCAGAATCATTTGGAGCCAAATGTGGCTCAAGGAGAGAATGCTCATCAAAAGTAACATGTACAGATTCTACAATTACTAGAGTAGTTCTATTAAAAACACGAAAAGCTTTAGAATGTTTGGCATACCCAACGAAAATACCTTCATCTGCTTTGGCGTCGAATTTACCTCTATGATCTTTGCCATTGTAGAGGATATAGCATTTGCAGCCAAAAATCTTGAAGAAAGCAATGTTGGGCGCTCTTCCTCTCCATAGCTCATATGGAGTCTTGTTGTAGGCTTTGTTGATGAGGGATCTATTCTGTGTGAAGCAAGCAGTGTTGACAGCTTCTCCCCAGAAATACTTTGGAAGTTTAGCTTCTGCTATCATTGTTTTTCCAGCCTCAATCAACGTGCGATTCTTTCTTTCCACAACGCCATTTTGTTGAGGAACTCCAGCAGCAGAGAAATTGTGATCAATTCCATGGTCATCGCAGTATTGCGCAACACCGTTATTTTTAATTCAGTTCCATTGTCTGATCTAACACTAACGATGTCGTCTTCTTTTTGAGTTTGGAGCCTTCGAAAGAGAGCAGTCAATATATCATAGCAGTCATCTTTGGATATCATCATTTTGACCCATGTGTATCTTGAGTAGTCATCCACCACGACTAAGGTATATTTGTTTCCTCCAATGCTTGCGGTGGTGACCGGTCCAAACAAATCCATGTGAAGCAGTTGTAAACATTTGGAAGTTGAGGAAGCAATCTTGCTGGAGAAAGACTGCTTAGGTTGTTTACCGAGCTGGCATGCTGCGCATTTTCTATCATGATGGTCAGCTACTTTGGGTAGTCCTTTGACAAGATTTTCCCTTCCAAGCTTAGCCAAATATTTGAAGTTCAAATGACTTAAGCGCTTATGCCATAGCCAGCTGCTTTCACTAACATTCTTTGCTACAAAACAGAGATTAGTGATAGACTTTACAGCAGTAAGATCAATAATGTAAACATTAGTCTTACGAGTCCCTGTGAGCAAAGTTAGTCCGGATATGCCATCTTTGATGTAGCAGTGCGTAGCAGTGAAATGACATTCCAAACCTTTATCGCAGAATTGAGATATGGATAGCAGGTTGTGCTTGAGTCCTTCTACGAGAGCAACTTTCTCAATGCACACTTTATCTTTTCTGATTCTTCCATATCCAACTATGTGCCCTTTGTTGTTATCTCCAAAAGTTACAGAGGGACCTCTTCCTTCATGCACATCTTCAAGAGCAGTGACATCTCCAGTCATGTGTCTAGAGCATCCACTGTCGAGGTACCATATATGCGCTTTAGCTTGTGAAGAGTGCGCAGTGAAGCAGGAGACCTAAAAGGTAGACATTAAGAACGCAGGTCCCCTTTATTCTTGGGTCCTAGAGTTAGCAACTTTTGACAACCCACTCCTGTCTGACCTTAGGATTTTTACGTCCCTTGGCATTAGGAGTAAATCGCAAAAGGCATTCTGCAGCCTTGTGACCTAAACCATCACACACAACACAATGATGAAAGCCACTTATAGATTGGGTTTTTACAAACTCTTTACTTTTCTTTGGCGCAGCATTCTTTACTGGAGCAGATGAACTTGCTTTGACAAATATCATTTTCTGAGGTTTGGGTGCGCTTTTCTTAAGAATGCGCATCTGGCGTTGGGGCGCATGGCTTTCATGCGCATGACCCTTTTGCGCAGTTATGACATTCGAAGTTGAAGCGCAACCATAGTCAGAATATGAGTTGTCATGCGCAGGTTCAACTTTAGCCTTACCCTTGGCTTTTCCAGTTTGCTTCTTTGGGTAGACATAATGGAAATTTAGTCTCTGGACTTTCTCCTGTCCTTTACCCACTGAAGCAGAATGCTTTGCTTTAGGAATTTCAATAGTTTGCTGTGGTGTAAATTCCTTTTCCTTTTCAGAGCAAACTGCGCATTTAAAGTTATCACTAGTTGAGAATCCCAAGCCTTCCTTGTCTCCACTAGCTTTTTGGGATTCTAGAATTTGGTCCATAGTGACACGAGATTTGGTCCACTCATTAGTGATCTTTGTGAGATCAGCTACTTGAGCAGCCAATTCTTCGTTTCTTACTTTAAATAGCTCATTTTGATCTGTGAGAAAACGGTTCTTTTCAGTAAGAGGAGTCATGCTTTTAATCTGCTCCTTAAGGAGGGTGATCTCAGATTTTAAAAGAGTTTTCTCCGTCTTAAGATGTGAAATTTCTCCAATTGATAAATCCACTGCTTCTTTCATAGAGTTAAATTTCTTGATTACCTTTTCAGCTTGCTGAAAAATAGACTCGCGCTCAGCAGCAGAGTCATTCTTTTCTATTACAATTTCAGCAGGAATTTCAAGAGATTCTTTGCGTGAGGGCGCAGCTACAAATTTCTTTGATAGGTCTGCTCTGGCAAACAAGTACTTGCCATTCTGTCTACTTGGAGTCAGATGTCCCATTTCCACCAATTCAGTGATAGTGGGACCTTTCTTCTTTGTTCTTGGCGCAGCCTTTGTGTCCGCATCTTGATCATTGTCTGAATCGCTATCAGCATCAGCATTTGCCATCAAGCAGAGCAGTCCATCCTCAGAGTCATCATCATCACTGTCTTCAGTGTCAGTCTCTATCCAAGTTTTCAGTTCCTTTTCTGCGCAGTCTTCTTCAGCAATCATCCCGCGCTGCCTTGATGATCTTTGCGCATTATTCCTCTTCATGTACTCATATTTTGGAGTGGGACATTTTGAAGCAAAATGACCGGGCTTTCTGCAGTTGTAGCAGACCAATTCTTCATCTTTCTTAGAGTCTCTGCCACGAGAGAATTTAGTAGGTGGTTTGCTAGAGGATCCAGGTTTAGAGAATTTCCTGAATTTTTGGAATCGCTTAACGAACATAGCGAAATCATCATCATCCATTTCGAGTAAAGAGGAAGTAGAGACTTTGTCTGAGGTTTGAGTAGGCGCAGGTTCCTTTTGCGCAACATAGGAAACAAGCTTTCCTTTGCCTTCAGTTTCGTCGATTCGATCAAGCTTTAGCTCATACACTTTTAAGTTAGCGTATAAGCTGCGCAGAGGCCAAGTATCTAGAAATCCAGAATCTTCCAGATGACTTGCTTTGTGCACATATCTGGAACCTAGCGCATCTAAGAATTGAGAATTGACTTCTTTATTAGTGAAAGTAGTTCCAAGAGATTTACAAGAGTTTACAACAGCACAGAAGAGATCATAGGTTTGTCTCAAGGTTTCACCATCTTTTCTCATGAAGCAGTTGAATTTTTTTTGCACCACAAATCTTTTGTTTTCCTTGCTTACTTTGTCTCCATTCACATATCCTTCAATAGCATCCTATAGTTCCTTTGCAGTTCCACCGCTCACAATTTGATTGTGCGTGGAGAGGTCTAGAGTGCTAAGAATGATGTTCCTTGCTCTTCCATCATATCCAACCCATTTCTTTTCTTCATCAGTCCATTCCTCCTTGTTTTTCTTGATGGTAGGATTCTCCTTATTTGTAGCAGCATCAGGATTAGCCTTCATAGGAATGTAGGGTCCTTCAAGAACGATGTCGTGGAGGATCTCGTCGATAGAAGAAAAATGAGTGAGCATGCAGTGCTTCCAGATTTCGAAGTGATCTTCATTCAGCACTGGGACATGTGAATAGTTAGCCATTGCCCAAGATTTTGAAGCCATCTTGAATCGGCACCCAAGCTGTTAAGCTTGATAAACAACGCAAGTTTAATGAAGGTGTTTGCTCTGATACCACTTGTTGGTCCCAGAGGGGCAACAAGGGTATGAAAAATGCTAGAGGGGGGGGGGGTGAATAGCGTTTTAAAATTCTTTTCAAACCCTTTTTGCAAATCAATGGCTTATGCGCACAGTTCTCAAATAAGCTAAGTATAGCGCGCAGAGAGAGTGTGAGATGCACAGCGGAAATTTAAAGCAACACTGCGCAGGGTATACTGCGTAGGGTAAAAACGCACGCGCTAAGGTTTGGCTAAACTGTTGGATAAAATAAGATTCAAGGCAATAGGCAATAACAAACACAGCAGTAATAGCAGCAATCTGGTAGGATCAAACAAAGCAGTAATTCAGAAATAACTAAGCAGGAAGTAAATAGCAGAAATAATGAACAAGCTATTTGGAGAGGTTCGATCGAAGAAAGATCTACGTCCTCTACCAAGATGGTTAGTCTTGGATTTTCTAATGAGATATATATTGATATGAGGAGCTTTTACAAGATTACAACGAATCAAAACTCAAATCAAAATCTAATCAATGAAGAGCAAATCCTAGACTAAACCGGTGTTTCTCAAGAAGTAAAATCTATATGATCGAAGCTTCAAGAGGTGTGTGTGTGTCAGAAATTCTGGGCTCTATGAATCTAAGAGATGAAGAGCACGAAGAATTCTGGTGATATAAGGCTTAGGATCTGGGCAGGAGTTTGAAGGTATGAAGGCTTGAAGGTTGTTCTTGAATCTGGGAATAGTAAGCAGCAAACTTCAGAACTTCAGGAATACTTGTAAGCACAAACTCTAGCAACTTGGAAATGAAGATGAGCAGGCTATTTATAGCAGAGAGCTTAAAACTAGCCGTTGGTGCTCTGAGCAAGGACGATGAGCTGGCACAATAGGATTGGTGCGCAGGTGTCCTTTATAGCCGTTGGAGCTCTGATCAAGGTTGATGACCTGGCAAAATGTGATTGGTGCGCAGGTATCTTTGAGCCGTTGGAGACTGAGCATGGAGACCAAATTCAAACGCTTCATCTGGAAGGTTGACAGCTGTCACCATTTGAAATATTATGTTTGAGCGTATCTCCACCGTTGGCTATGCTGAGTGTGCAAGATTTGTCGTTTATGCATAACTAAGCGTACATCTTCTGAGAGCTTTCCAAGTTAGGTGATCTGAAAGCATTGAAAACTGTGCAGGGTTGAATGCTGCGCAGAGGAGACCTGCGCAGTGTTTGTCCTGCGCAGAGAGTCCTGCGCAGTAACCACAGTCTTGCTAAGATCTTCATTCCTTCGCTCCAAGTCCTATATTCTAAGCCTATACTAAAAAAATGGACTATGCTAAAAAAATGAAGTTATAAAACTTCTTACATAGGGTTCTAAAGTCCATAAAATACTTTTAGGTGATGGTATCAATCATTTCTAACATAAATAGGAGGGTTAAGAAGTAAGCATACCCAACACACGCCCGAGGGGCCTGTTTAAGACCATATAGTGATTTCCGAAGTAGGCACACATGATCCGGAAAATCTCGATCACGAAATCCCATAGGCTGGTACATGTAGACTGTCTCAAGGAGGTCACCATGAAAGAAAGCATTCTTAACGTCTAGCTGATGGATAGGCCAATTTTTAGATAAAGAGAGACTGAGAACAGTTCGAATGGTTGCCGGTTTGACCACCGGACTGAAAGTCTCACCACAATCAACCCCTACCTGTTGAGTCTTGTCGTCCCCTACCAAACAGGCTTTGTGCCGCTCAAATGACCCATAAGACATGTGCTTATGAGTAAAAATCCACATAGAATGAATAACATTAGTATCCGGGGGACGGGGTACCAAATCCCACGTTCTATTTTCAATAAGAGCATTAAACTCATCAGTCATGGCCAATTTCCAATTTGGGTCATTAAGGGCCGATACAGGATTACGAGGAATGGGAGAGATGGAGATGGTATTTTTAAGATTAAAATAAATCTTGGGTTTAAAAATACCATGTTGGCTCCTCGTAATGGGCCCTCTGTATGAAAAAGGAACGGGTTGAGACATAGAAGGAAGGGAAACTAGGCTAGTGACTGGATTGTCAAGTAAACTAGCTGCCGAGGTTGGGGCAGAAACTGGGCCCGGAGAAGAAAGTGGGCCTGGTGGAGGTGAATGGCCCAATGTGCTAGGAAGTGGGCCTGGCGGAGGTGAAGAGGCTGGAACCGAAGGAACAGTAGACGAAGGTGAGAGATTGGGTTGGGCTTGGCTGGCCCAGTGAGATATAGTGTATGGGCTGAGACCCTCATCCAAGAAGGTATAAGAATGAGGACATGATTTATGTATGGAAGCAAAAGGAAAAATTGACTCATCAAAGATGACATGGCGATTGATGATGATTTTTCGTGAAGATAAATCATAGCACTTATAACCTCTATGGTTGGGAGGATAGCCTAAGAAGACACAAGGAGTCGAACGCGCTTGGAGTTTGTTAATCGTAGTAGGAGGAATAAGAGGATAACAAAGACAACCAAAGACGCGAAGATGTGTAAGAGATGGATCCTTTTGATAGAGAATTTTGAGAGGAGAATTGTAGGCACTAGTTTTATGTGGCAAAATAATAAGGAGATAAGTGGCCATATGTAAAGCATGGTGCCAAAAAGACGAGGGTAACGAAGCATGGGCCATTATCGTGCGAAGAACATTATTAATGGTGCGAATTGTCCGCTCGGCCTTGCCGTTTTGAGATGAAGTGTGGGGGCAAGACAGGCGGAAAGAAAGGCCATTTTGCTTGCAAAAGTCCAAAAATTTAGAATTGTCAAACTCCCTCCCATTATCACATTGGATGTTTTTAATGTCACGTTCAAATTGAGTACGAACATAAGAACGAAATTGACGAAAAGTATCAAAAACATCGGAATTCTTTGATAAAGGAAATGTCCACAAAAAATTAGAATAATCATCCAAAATTAACATATAGTAACTATGGTCCGAAGTACTCAAAACGGGAGAAGTCCAAAGATCACTATGGATTAGTCCAAAGATCACTATGGATTATTTCAAATGGTAAACTCGTACAAGAATTGGAAGACATAAAAGGTAATCTAACATTTTTTCCTAAGGAACATGCATGACAAACATGTGGTAACTTGGAAGTACTATACATGATTGATTTATTTTTTCTAAGCGATAGAAGAATAGAAATGCCCGGATGACCTAATCTCTCATGCCATCGAACAGAAGAAAAAGCAGCAAATGAAGAAGGTGGAGTGGTTGACTTGGTGATAGGGTAAAGATCTCCTTTGCTCTCACATCTCATGATGTGTCGCCCCGTCCGGAAATCCTTCACAGAAAATCCACAAGAGTCAAACTCAATTGTAACGGAGTTATCAGTGCAAAATTTTCGAACAGAGACAAGATTCTTAACAATATTTGGGACATGAAGAACATCTTTTAGAATAAGAGGGGGATAGGGGGGTCTAAATGCCTATGACCATAACCACGGATCGGAATAGATTGACCATTACCAACAATGATATTATGTTTTGTGCTCAAATTGAAATAGGGCGTAAGATTACCTGACGATGACGTCATGTGAGATGTAGCCCCGGTATCCATGTATACATTGTGGTCGGGAGGAGTCATGCCCAGAGTATATACTGCCCCGTCAATGTTAGTAAGAGTGTGCTGGGATGTAGCGGAGAAAGCCTGTGGGGGGCGTGGACCAAGAAGACTGCCCTGCGAAGAAGTGGGCCTAGCCCAAGAGTGATGCAGCCCAGATGGCCCAGCAGTTGGATATGGGCAAGGAGGGGCTGCCCAAGGCCAGGCCCATCCAGCACCCCCACTGTGGTTGAGGGTTAGCAGTCCACTGTTGTTGCCAAAATGGACCCGATCCAGGGACGGGAGACCGACCACCCCCAGACGATGCGTTGCCACCAGATTGTGAGTTCCCACCATGGGCACCCCTTTTCTTGTTATTTTTGCCATTGTTGGAGCCGGAACCAGATCCCCGATTCTGATTGCGCTGTCCGCCGGATGCTGGAGCAGGATTAGGAGGCCGGACTACTGAAGGAACCGGACCCATTTCCCGTGCAACCATGGCTGCACCAATTGATGCTTTCTTAGCCAAACCCTCTTCCTCCAAAGTTACCATGGAACGAGCTTGGTAAAATTGTGGGAGCGGATTTCTTTGACGAAGCATCGTGGCCACTCCGTTGTACGCATCGGTAAGACCCGCTACCATTTGAAGCACCAACCTATCATTGGACACCGGAGCACCCACATTTTTAAGTTGGTCCGCCAATTGTTTAAGATGTTAGCAGTAGTAGAGGCAGAGGTGAAATCCGACATCACGGTGTGTGAGAATTCTTGTTCAAGAGCCACAGCACGAGAATTCTTGTTGTCTTGGAAAATGTCCCGAAGTCTCTCCCAAGCAGTCTGAGCGGTACAGTCAGGTTCAAGGATTGTGGTCAAAAGATCTGTGGATATAGTGGAGTATATCCATCCGAGAACTTGCGCATCAAGGGTACGCCACAATGCTTTTTCCTCAGCCGTGGAAGGCTCATCAATGGTGCCTGCCGCCGGCGGAATGATATGGTGTAAGACGCTAGTGGAGCGAGCATGGACTTTGAACAACTCGGCCCACGTAGCGTACTGTACATTCTCCAGATCAAGAATAATGGCGATGTTATTCTTAATGTTAGACACCGCCAACGCCGGATGGTAAAAGAACTTATTGGCAGAAGACATGACTATGGGGAAGAAGACGGCAGAAGAAAAAATTAGGGTATAGAGAGAGGAGGCGCAGCGGAAGGTTTAGAGAATGCCCCGGTCTCTTGATACCATAAAGGAAAGTATTTTTCTTATCATTCTCAATGATTTACACGGGTTATATATTTACAAACTCATCTCTACCTAATCCCAAGATTCTAGCTAGTCTATCAACTTATCTATAGTAACAACATCATAATTTGAATAAAGATAATCCTAACTATATACAGAATATTATTCACATATATTATATTAATATTCTAACACTTGCTAATAATGAAATCATTTTTTTTTTTTTTGAACTTGGTGAATTAATGTATTGTTGAACATTTTTGTATCCGAAAAATGATATACTTTGCCATGTTACTATTATACATTTGTAAGTCTGATGATGAAGACAAACCGGAACTACTAATCACTTTGGAAGAAGAGTTGGAACTTGAGCAAGAAATAGAAAATTTGGCAACAAACTTATTGTCAACCACTTCCCTTCCCTTCCCTTTCAGATATCAATCTAGCGGATTATGAAGGGAACATTTCAACTGTAGTTGTTCATTGAGGATGCTCCTCAATCAATCTAGCGCTTAAGAGAAACGAGTTTTTTAAAAAAGCGTGTGTCTAATTCGTAAGTACTTTGCCAATGTTAAAAAGTGTCAATCATTTAATACCGAGACTTGTAAACTTTTAAACTAATACGTGTAAAATTTTATAAATGTGACACTTTTAACACTTGTTAATAATATCGGTGTGCGTTTTAAAAAATGTCGGTATATGTGAAGAAATACAAGTGATATTGTTCAAAACTGTCAATAGTAATATTCAAGAGTGTTTTTGTAAGTGTGTTTTAAAAAATGTCAGGTATTGTAAAAGAGTGTCAAAGGTAGTGTTAATCAATCTTAGTATGTTTTTCAATAAAGAGTGCAAGACGCAATATGTTAAAGAGTGTCGGTGGTAATATCAGCCTTAGCTTATTGCCATAAAAGGGCTTGACATTTACAAAATTCCACGAAAACCCTTCAGCATTTTAAGGACCAGAATACCCTCCACAGATAAATGACACGCTCTTTCTCTCATTTTGGCCAAATTTCATTTGCTCTCATAGTTGAGGTATATGAGTCATTTTTGTTGTTCAAATTTTCATAAATAAAAATACTAGAATATTTATTAAGATTGACTCTATTAACTATCTAACTTAATTTTGTCTATATAAGGCTCATTTTTTTTTTAAAAAAAAAAAAAGTTACTTTATTAATACTAACTCTTATTGTTTAACTATGAGGCTCACTTTTAGGTCTGATAGTTCGACTATAAAACCAATTTTTCTAACAAAATCTAGTATATCTGTTCATTAAAATTAACAGCACGCTTTAAATAATCAATTAATATAGCACTGCAAAAAAAAAAAAAAAAGCACAATAAGCAATTTAATTTCCACCACTTCATCACTTACAAAAAAAAAAATATTAACAAAGAAATACTCCCTCCGTCCCACACACCAATGGGCACTTTTGGTCAAACTAACTTGAACTTTGACTAACATTTTATGCTAAATAATTTATCTCCATAAAAAATTAAAAAATAGTTATTGATAATGTTTCTATTACTAATTTAGTAACTTTTTTTAAATTTTTATGGAGATTAATAATTTAGCATGAAATGTTAGTCAAAGTTCAAGTTGGTTTGATCAAAAGTTCCCAAGAGTACTAATTGATCTCGAAGAGGCTTGGGGAATTATTCTTTTTGAAAATAAGGGCACTTGTTTAAATCAGGTGGTGACAATTTTTTTTTTTTTTAAATAACTGAAATTTATTTAAACATACTAGAACTCATTAACCAGCACCGACACTCTTTACCGCTAACACCGTATAATACACATACAAATTTTGGCTTCTTTAGGCAAAAAACAACTGCTAGATTTTATTCAAAAATAATTTATTAGTTTAGGAAAAAAAATCCATTAAAAATATTTAATTAATTATAAAAAATTATAACTTTTTAATGAAAATAACATAATATTAATTTAAAGCAATGTTAATATTTTCTCTAAACAATGTTGTTACTTTTCAATTAAATTTGCATAATACTCCTCTGTCCCTTAACAAATGTCTCAGTTAAATATAAACAAGGAAAGAGTCTTAGGTGCAATTTTAGCATTGTACAAGTAATGAATAAAACACATTTTGTAAAAATATTGACAAGTAAAATACGACAGAACAAAAGGAGTATTAATCTAAATGGGTTGATTTTATATAGCTATGCAAAGCTTTACTTTTTTTAATTTTTTTTCGAAAGAAAAAAATATCAATGCATTTGTCAGACAAACTATAGACTATTCCATGGAGATGAAGTGCACTATGGCATGTCACCAAAAAACAGAGTATCCAAATCTAAGCACTGACGAGAATGATGTGTTAGAAAAAAAGCTACTAACATGGAAACAAGCTATGAGTGGCACTGGAACAAAGAAATTTCATTCCTCACTATTACTGTATATCACAACATTACAACACAATAATGGAAACTCAACAAAGAAACCAATCCCCTAAAAAAATCACACTCAAAGGAGGAACAGCATCAGACTAACCGTATTTCAGAAGCAACGCTCAGTTATTCCACATCATCATTTGCATTTCTAGCTGCTGCTTGTTTTTTGTTTTTCCTGTTTTTTGCTTTCTTGGCTTTCATTCGTCTTTTTTTCTCATTCGCATCAACCCAGGTATAGTCCGGTGGTATGAGGAATGGGTCCACCACCTCTTCCTTGAAGCTGCGCCGACTTTCTCCGTCGCTTGATTGACCACCACCACCACGACTATTTCCTCTCATCCATGAAATCCACCCCTCCGATTCTTTATTAGACTTGGAATCTTGGAAATGTGCTGGACTGGAGAGAGGTGTTGAGAACTCCTCCATTGATTGAACCTCCTCAAACTTTGTAAATGTTACAAGCACCCTTATTGTTGGCACGATTGGGATCGCAATCTGCATTATTGACATCAAAATGGAACAACTACAGCTCAGATTGTATTCTTGGGGAGGGGGGGTTATGCATGGATTACTTCTGTCAACATGTACTCCATCCGTCCCAAAATGAATGAATTTAAGAAATTTTGTCCCAAAATGGATGGCCATTTTCTGAATAACTTTGTCTGTAAATGTTCTTTTACCAAAAAAATCAACATTTCAATATATACTTGTTACAAAGTAGAAGTTTAGAAGTGGATAACAAGAATATTTATAATCTTTGACATTAAATTTTAACATTTAGAATATGCCCCTTAAATTAAAAATGGACATATGTTTAGGGACGGAGGGAGTACAAGTTGCAGAAAGTACATAGGCCATGTTTAATGAGAAGGCTTTATTGACTATCAGCAGAACATCATAAACAGCATCTTTGTACCTTTGCTCAAAGAGATACAGTATTACCTCTCTTTTTAATTTTTTATCTATCATATCTCAATTTATTTAGCATCTGAGAACAATGGTCACAATATATTTGAACTTTTCTTCTCTCTCTCTCTCTCACTTTCTCTCTCACATATATATCACGCACACACAAATGTCTATAGCAAGTTGGAACCGTGATGATACTTTTAATTTTATTCTTGATAAAATGGTTACCATATAGGATGATATTTCCAGAAATGCAAGATAGTAGACAACATATACCGCCAAGAATGTCCAAGGCTCCAAACCAGAGGGATAAAGCCACAACTCAAAATACTAACAACTACACTAGAGGCAGAGGTGTCAACAGCGTTTAATTAACTGCATCATTCTCTGAGAATTAAGAAGAAGAAAAACAGGTGCAAGCTGCAAATCATGCTGCAAAGAGGCTTAAACTTTTTTTGACTAGAACAAATTACTAAAATTGTAACCTCATAAAAGGCACATGCGTTCATATGCACATTTCGGAAAACCTTCACAGCACCATATGTGTTTGCAACTTATAGACGGATTTGTAGAAGATTTGCAACTCAAAATGTCTGCTCTAGTTGTGAAGACTTAAGATAAATAAAGAATTGCAATGGAAAACAGAGAAGCATCATAATACTCCCTCCGTCTCAAAATAGATGTCGTTTTGGGAGTTAAATTTTGTCTCAAAATACTTGTCGTTTCACTATTTTCAAAGCTTTTTTATTGCTCTATACCAATTATACCCTTAATAATGATAGTGAAGTATCTCTTACCTAACCATTTAATTACCTAGGTAGTTGAATTACTTTGGGGGTATATGAGACTTCTTCACATTCATTAATGAAATTTCTTAATATGTGTGAAACACTCCAAAACGACATCTATTTTGAGACGGAGGGAGTATTGATTATCATAATTAAGGAAAGTTTTATACGCACAAATCAGAAAACTCAAGAACAGCATTCGTAAGGAAAGAAGCGGGATCTGGGAAGCATAATGACATTCAAAAACAGATTAAAATGCAAGATGTACAGAACAATTGACATACCTTGACGGGGAATGTTCCCTGAGGTAGTTTGGTGGTTAAAAGCTCCCTCAGTCTCCTAATAGCTTTTACTTTGTTGGCCAAGATGTCAAGTAAAGGCAAGAGCTCTTCCGTTTTCAAAGGAAAATCCGGAGTCAACCATAGAACAGGCCTTAGACCTTTTCTATACTCGCTCTCATGCTTAGGCTCAGTTGATGCCCCTTTCTTCTTTTTCTTTTTGCTGCTTTTATCTTTACCCTTTATAGAATCCACAGTATCGTCCTTGAGAGCGTCAGATGATGATCTTTGACTATCATTTGATCTCTGGTTGGTCCCTTCAGAGTTCAACTTTGAGAACTTCTTTATAATCTTTGAATCCTCGTGACCGTCCCCTCCATTTTTGGATCCTTTCTTGTTCCAACCAAACCAACCTTTCTTATCCTTGGCAGAACCATTCGACTCAGCACTCTCTAACGTACCCACATCACCATTTTCATGGCAGAATCGGCTCTCATGGTCATCATCCTCACAGACGGTGTCGGAATTACCCATTTGAAGTGCAGAATCTAGTTGCAATTTTTCTTCTGCTGTCAAGACATCATCATAGTCATCAGGTTCACCTCCATTAGCTATCCTTTCTTCCTCATTAACAGAAAAGAGCTCCTCATCAGTCATAGCACCAGGAACCCGCCTTGATTTTACACTTACCATTACATGAAGCATATCATAGACCTTCCCCTTCCATGATCCGACCATCTCCGTTTTTTCCTGCCGCCGCCAATTTAAATTTGGAACAAGCTCTGCCTGCGTAACATCGATTCCAGGCCTGTACATATTTGTTTGAGACATCATGGCTACTTCATGAGCAACCTCAGCTTCCGATGGCTGTGCACCAGCTCCCTCTAAAGCATTCGTGATTTCTTTTTCCTTGTGAGAAAGAACAATTAACGACCCTGGTGGTAAAGATTTATTAGAATCATCAGACGAATATCCGTCCCCAAGAAAGAGGAATGTTTGATCAGATCGCTGAATCCGGAACCCATCAAACCCAGCAAGGGTCATATCAGCACGGAGATTAGAACCACGTTTCCAAATTCGGTATGTATCCGATGGAGCAATCCGACCAATAAATGGAATGACTGAACTTTCAAAATGGAAAGTTATCTCCATGTAGAAATCACGAATCCTAGATGCTGAGGCAACAATACGAGGAAGCCGGCGACACCATTTAGCCCAAGCATGGGGTTGGTAGTGTCGAGCAATAATCATAGCAATATTCTCTTCCCTATTACATACAGCCTCTTGAAGAGCACTCCATCCATGCTCATTCTGAAGACTCCAATCTGCACCCGCTGCCATTAAAATCTCTGCAGAGGTCGCATCACGAAGTCGGACAGCAAGATGGAGAGGGGTCTCACGACCAGGAACATCACGGCGGTCAATTACAGTAGAAACAGTATCAGCATCTAGCTCTGCAGAAACTGATTGATCCTCCGTGACAACATCACCCGCTTTTGCAAGCTTAGGAATGATAGTAATAATTTTCTTGAGGGCAGGATAATCATGTCGTACAACAGCCAGATGAGCAGGACTATGAGCATACTTGGACCAATCTTCCATCTAATGTTTTTGTACCTTGTACTTCTGTTAAGCTAGAAATGCTCCCATTTCCCCCTTTACAAACTCATAGGATTAGCTAATAAACCCAAAGTAGACCTCCCTATCACCTTCACCCAAATTCTAGACCAACATTCAGCTTATCAATTCACAGCTACTAATACAAACATTAATCAGCACTCCCAAGATAACCCAGTTTTTAAAAAACCCAGAAGTGAGATAAACTAAACCCAAATTTTTCTGCTGCTAACCCCACAGCTCAAATCTGGAAAAACATTAAAAACAACTAAATTCATAAATAGAATTAAAATTAAAGAACTGGGTTCGAAATTAAGCACTAAAGATCCATCTAGCTCATTTAAAGACAATAATTACGCATCAAGAACAACAAAAATGAAGGAAAGTAGAAAGAGACAAGAAACCTGAGGAAGAAGAAGCACCCGGATCCAGTGAGGCGGGTCGGACTGTTGTTGTTGATTAGAGCTTAATTTCCAAGAGAGAGAAAGGAAATAGAGGGTGTTTATGAGTAGTGGGAGGTGTTTATGTATGCATCATCGTCGTCTTTTTTTCTGAAAACACGAGCAGCAAGCCAACCAGCTCTCTCAGATCGATCTCTCTCCCTCCGACTCCACTGTGTGTGTAGATGTAAGTACGGGTATGGTATACGTATAGAAAGATGGGTCGAATTTTAAAGTAAAGATAGAAAAGAGCTTTTTTGCCTTTTACTTTTCCAGCTTTATTATTACTCCTACCCACCAATTTCATAATCTTACTTTTCTTGAATCGGCTCCACAATATCATAATCTCACTTTTATCCTTATACTAAACATTAGATATTATTTCAAATTTTCAAATAATAACTACGCATTGTCCCCACAGGAGCGGTTAAGTGATAAAGTCAAGTCTCACCCTCAGTGAGCATTAAATTTTAATCCCTCTCCTCGCCTTTTTCTGGCCTGAACATCGTCAAAAAAAAAAAAACTATGCATTATGAAAGCAATTAATTAGTTTTGCTTTAATTAATAAAATTTTAATAAGAAATGAGGAAGTCTTAAAACGGTCTCACATAAGAGACGAGTCTCGAGAGGGGAAATGAGTTTGTCCTGCCGTGTCCATAGGGGCAAACCATTCACTCTCATAACGAGACTTGTTTCATGTATGAGACCGACTCATACAAGTTTGTTAGAGCAAATTGAAGAGGACTTGATGGAAAAAGAAAGCAATCACAAGAACACAGATTTACGTGGTTCACCAACTTGGCTACGTCCATGGGGAAGGGAGAGAATATTATTATCACTGGAGAAACAATTACACAAGATCACACTAATCTACTTTGCACAAATTTTGATCACAAAATTCCCTGATTGTGCAAACCCTAAATCTAGAATTATTGATCTCTCTGTGTAAACTGAGCAAACTGAGCTACTTAATTAATTTGGGACAGATGGAGTATATATATGCATGTACACGTCAACTCTAAAATCCTATCCTAAAACTAATTCTTAAGCTAACATGGTAGTCCTAATTAAACAAGAAGTCCTATTCTTGTTTCCAAAAAATAACCCATCTGACCATGCAAAGCACACTTTGGTCAAACTTGGCCCATCGCCCAAGTTACTGTAGCCTTTGGCGTAAGGCAGAAGTTTCTGTTTTTATGGCCTTGGCTAGAAGCCTTAGCCAAAAAATATTTTTACTCCTTCTCTCTCGGAATTACGAACTTGTTAATTAATCCACTAAATTAGGCGTCCCCAATTTCAAAGGCATTAATCCTAACAAATCTCCACCTTGACTTTGAATCTCCCAAATAACAAATCTTTCCTCCCCCCCCCCTCGCCTCTTCTGCTATCTAATAGTTGCGAACATTAAGCAAGTCTAAACAATGTTGGAACTTGCTCCCGGTCACGGGTTTTGTGAACATATCTGCAGGGTTGTCCGCCGTCCCTACCTTCTTCACCTTTACCCGTTTTCCATCCCTTAGGAAATGATAGCTGACATCAATGTGCTTGGTCCTCTCATGATGAACTTGATCCTTGGCTAGACAAATTGCGCTCAAACTATCGCAATAAATAATAGCCTGATCCTGATATATACCAAGATCGTTGATCAATCCCTTCAACCATATTCCTTCCTTAGTGGACTCTGTCAATGCCATGTATTCTGCCTCTGTTATAGACAACGTCACTGTCGCCTGCGATGTAGCCTTCCAACTGACAACTGACCCGCCAAGCGTGAATACATATCCGGTCATCGATCTTCTTGTATTAACATCACCCGAATAGTCCGAATCTGAGAACCCTTCTACTGCAAATTCTGCTCCACCTCCATAGATGAGACCGACGTCGCTAGTGCGCACTGTAGCATACATCAAACTACCATCTGCACTAGCATAGAATACTTGAGCCATATACTCTTTCTCCTCAGCCGATTTGGGCCCAAACGCGACTGTCTGTGCATTCACTGTACTCGGAGTATCTATAGCCTTTGCTGTTGACCTACCAAACCTCTCTAAAACTTTTTTGATGTATCTTTTCTGGGATAAGAACAGTTTTCGTTTGGTTCTGTCTCTATAGATCTCTATACCCAGAATTCTCTTCGCGTTACTCAAACCCTTCATCTCTGCGACCAATAAGCTTTTCAGCTTCTGAATCTCTGACTTCTTGACTGCTGCTATCATATAGCTGTCAAATCTCTTGTACCACTGCCTAGGCGATTGTTTCAATCTACAAACTTGATCTTCCTTATCAGGAACTTGGAATCCTTCCGACTCTGTCATGTATATCTCTCCCTCTATTGCTAGCAACACTCTGATCGAAGTGTGCCTGACCACTAGTGAGAACATCCCATAGTAGTCCACATCCTCTCTCTCTCTGTGTGAAACCCCTTTCAACAACACGAGCTTTATACTTAACCTCTTCTGCCGGTGACATCCCTTCCTTTTTCTTGAAGATCCACTTGCAAGTTACAATCTTTTTGCCTTTTGGCCTTGTGGTCAACTTCCAAGTCTGATTCCTATGAAAAGGCTCCATCTCATCACCCATAGCCGCATACCACTGAGATGACTCTGAACATGTATCTGCTTCCTTGAAAGTAGAAGGTTCCGTAAGAACGGGCTTTACTTCCTCAGCAACCTGCAGTGCATAAGACACCAAATCTTCAAATCCATACCTCTCTGGAGGCTTCCCAAAATTAGCTCTTCTAGACCTTCCTTTTGCTAACCCATGTTCCTCGGGAACTGAACTTGAACTTTCTGGTGCTTCAGTCTTTGTCTCTGTTGGTGGATCCTGATTAACATCTGACTGTGGGACAACTAACTCTACAGTATCTTGTTGCTCCACATGTTTTTCAACATCTGACTGTGGGACAAATAACTCTTCAGTATCTTGTTGCTCCACCTGTTTATCAACACCGCCAACACTTGAAACAATCGTGGATTTACCGGTCCATACCTCATAGGGAACTTTGAGGCCAATACTGGTGTGAAGTTCATGATTAATCAAGTGACATGTTGTACTAACCGCTTCTGCCCAGAAACGTTTAGGCAACCCTGCATTGGAGAGCATGCACAATGCTCCCACAAGCAATGTCTGATTCATTCGTTCTGCTACACCATTCTACTGTGGCGTGCCTCTGCTGGTGAGATGTCTAGAAATCTCCACCTCTCTACAAAACGAATCGAACTCAGTATTGCAGAACTCCAAACCATTATCTGTCCGGAGCTTCTTGATCTTCTTCTCTGTCTGGTTCTCCACTACCGTCTTCCAGTCCTTGAAATTCCTTAGAGCCCCATTCTCGTGCTTCATGATAACCACCCAAGTCATCCTCGAATAATCATCAACCATAGACAAGAAATATATGTGCCCCCTTAGAAATTCCTGACGTAAAGGTCCCCAATACTCTGAGTGGATGTAATCCAGAACGCCTTTAAGATCCTTGATCTTATGGCCATCAAGAAGATCTCTGTTAGTCAACTCATGCATCTCTCGAGTGCTCATGTGACCGAGCCTGATGTGCCACAGCTTAGACATATTGTAACGACCCCAAAAACCCGACCCTATTTTAAAAAATAAATTGAGCTTGTGTGTGTATTTTGTGTTGCATATTATTATTTTCTTAGCATTATTTACTTGATTAATTGTGTTAGTTTTAATTAGTTAGATTAATACGTTAAAGAGGGTGATTTATTAAAGTTGAAATCTTAGGGGCCTTGGTGAAAATTTGAGTTAGGGGTTTATGTGTTTAAAGTTAAAGTGGAGGGGCCTAGGTGAAACTTGTTAAATATCAACTCATACTAATCCTCACCATCTCTCCCTCTCTGCGTATACTACACACACACACACACTAAAATTGCTACTTTCCCCATTTTTCTCTAGGTTGAAGAAGAAGAAGGTGAGTTCTTACAATTTGATTTTCTTTCTTTTTAATTACTCATCTATTTTAAAATCTAATTACACCAAAATGTTCAGGGTGTTGATTAGATCAATTATAGCCGATTAGAAAATAGTTTCATCTATACTTTCCCGGTAATAGATAAGTTACTATTTCCCCTTTTATTATTAAAATGTTCATATATATATATATATTATATGGTACTTTATTGGGTGAAAGTTTGCTTTGTGATGTTAATTGTGATAGTTGATGTTGGTTGTGTTAATAAGCTATTTTGTATTGTCTAACTCAGTTGTGTTGAGTTATAATTAGTAAGATAGAAGTTGGGGTAGTACTTTTGAGACGATGAAACAGAGGGAGTATAATCTATTTTGGTTTTGGCCTGCGAGGTGTGGTGGGCGGCCGCCCAAAATGGGCGTGCGGCCGCACATCTTTCTGACTGGTTTTGGTCGTGGGCAGGGGAGTTTTGGGCGGCCGCACAGGTGGGTGTGGGCGACCGCCCAGGATGCTGAATAGATGAGATGTTCCATTTTAGTTGATTTAGAGTCCAATCTTGGTCTAGGTCTTGGGTGATATCCTAGGTGTTAGGATTCATTGTTAGTACACCCACCTTAATTTGATTGATCCATGCCACGTGTCTTTTTATGGACTTTAGGACCGCATGTAATGAAGTTTTACTTCAATTTTTAGATAAGTCCATTTCTAGATTTTTGTTTGTCTAGGCTGAGTATAGTTCGGTTTTACTCCTCGCGGTTTGTTGTCTCAAGCCGTCATCTTTGAGCCGCCAGCATGGAACCGTAAGTCTTTCATCAAACCGCAGTCTGTGGCTTTGATGAAACCGCACATCAAGTTAATCCGTCAAACCGCTCCTATGCCTGGTGGAACCGCAGTGCAGGTATTGAAGAATTAAATAGATGTCATTTATTCCTTAGACAAACATTCCCTTTTTAACCGTAAAGGAATGTTATTATGTCATGTCAAAATAACTCTAAGTTAACTTGGAGTTTCTGCAAGGAATGTCGGTTTGTCTATCAGTTTGAATTGTTTACCGTTAGTCCTTTCTGCAACAAAGGACAAATGACAGGTAGTGGTGCCTCAACCACCAAGGACTACAAGACAAAACCAAGGACGAAAATGATAACTCATCAAATGGAATTTCGACAACAAATTGTACCCGGAGATTTGAATCAAATCTTTACCCAACGGTCACAACGGTGCATTGCCTATAAATAGCCTTCATTCCTCAACAATGAAGGTTGCTGAGCTTCAAGAGATTTATTCTCAAGTGTTCAAGTTTGCTTTGAAGATTCAAACCTAGATATTCATATCTTCAAACCATCTCCTTAGCAAACCCAGATTTCTTCATCAAAGCTTCAAGCCTAACAACCTTTCATACTCAGCCTTTACACCGAAAGATTTCCATTTGCTCAACCATCATTTAGATACTTAGAGCATTTGATTTACACACCCGATTTATATGATCACATAGATTATATACTTCGAAAACACCAATTGTTATTATATCTTAGGTTAGACTTATTGTTTAGAGTTTTGATTCATCTTGTAAAACCTCCTCTAAATTAATACAAGTCTCATAGCTATTAGAAAATCCTAGACTAACCATCTAGGTAGAGGACGTAGTTCATTTAAGAACGAACCTCTTCAATTTGTGTGTTTGATCTTTATTTTCTGTCTTGTTATTTATCTTTCTTGTTTGTGGTCTTTAACTTGTCTCCATATACGAAATGACTTGAAAGATGAATTGTGTTTTCCTTTGAACTTTAAGTTTAACTATTCAGTTGCATCATAGTGTTTTTTCAACCTGAGTCAAACCGCCCAACTCTTTAACTATCCTATTTGGCCAAACTGCAAACCCTGCTGTGCATTTTATCAGTTCGGTTCTTGTGCTTTGAACCGCAGTTGGCCAAACTGATAAGTACTCAGTTGATTTTAAGGGTATTTTGGAAAAAGATTTGGACCGCTATTCACCCCCCCCCCCTCTAGCGGTTTTATACCCTTGTTGCCCTCTGGAATCAACAAGTGGTATCAGAGCATATCCACTAAACTTGTTTTTACAAGCTTAACCGCTTGGGTGCTGATCCAATAGCAAACACAAACACCCATATGATGTAGACATCCAACTCAAATCACTTACCGATTTTGGATGAAGATAGTTTTATCTTTTGGAAAGATAGGATGATGAAACACATGATTTCATGTGATCGTAGACTGTGGACCGCGGTTACTGATGGACCATATGTTCCTATGAAAGCTAATCCACGTGCAGGAACCGCAGGAGAAGAAGCTGAAGTTAAGAAGTTAGAAAGTGAGTGGACTGATGCAGACCGCAAAAATGTGGACTTTGATGGTAGAGCCATGTCCATGCTCGTATCAGCTATAGACCTAAGGACTCATTCAAAAGTGCTAAACTGCAAAACTGCAAAAGATACATGGGATGCTATAGTTGATTTTCTGGAAGGAGATTCAGACACCAAGAAGAACCGCCTCTATCAACAGAGAAGACTCTTTGACTACTTTGTTAAAGATCCTAAGGAATCTTTTAGACAATGCTATGAGAGGTTCATTGATATTGTTAATGTTTGTTTTTCTCTTGGTCATACTTATTCTAATACAGATTTGAACATGAGATTCATGCAAGCTCTTGGTTCTAAATGGCTGATCAAAACTACCAACATTGAAGACAACAAGGACTTGGAAACTCTTGATCTTTGACACTTGTATGCCATGCTAAAGGTTTTTGAATTCAAGCTTGAAGAGGTGCATGAAACCGAAAGCAGATTTAAGACCCTCTCTCTAGCCGCTTTCAACAATACCTCATCTCCTGTATACAATCTAGACCACCATCAAGCCTCACCCCGTCTCCACTTACAAACCGCTCCTCCTGATCAAAATGTTCCTAGATACAATCCTCAAACCGCACCTCCTGAGTATTACCAGCAGTCTCACCAATCCTATCCTCAATCACATCAACCATATCCTCATCCCTATCAATCTTATCAGCAGTCTCATCAACCCTACACTCCTCCTCAAAGTTCTTATGCTCAGAGTGTAGTATCACAATCCTCAAGTTCTACTCAAGTTGATTTTGATGAAATGGATGATGAAGAATTTGCTTTGTATGTGAAGAAATACACCAAGTTCAGGAAAAACAATAGATCTCAATTTCCATCCAAAGGCTCAGCAAAGTTTGTCCCTCCAACCAGATTCAACAAAACTGCAGATCCCAAGACAAGGGATGACTTGGTCTGTTATAACTGCAGACAGCCAGGTCACTTTGCTTCAAGTTGCCCCAAACCGCGTTATGAAGCCGCGCCAGCAAAGAAAACATTCAACAAGAAGTTCGTGAAAAGAAGAGGAATGGTAGCTGACCAAGGGGATCAACCGCTGACATGGATGGGTTCAGACTCAGATGAAAGTGATGATGAAGAAACTGCTAATCTCTGCCTCATGGGATTTGAAGAAAGAATTGAAATTGACGAAAGCCTTCCACTGCCAAATCAACAAATGAAGTCAGTTTGACTCCAGAGGCTAGATTAAGCAAAGCTCCTACAACACCAAACTACACTCCTGAGGTTCAAGCAGACCAAAGCCATGATGACCAGGTATTAGAACGTACTAATATTATATGTCAACAACACACTGTGCTTAAAAAGGCATATAAACTAATGGCTGCGGAACTTGAAGAATCCTAACGTGAATGTAAATCCCACAAGGAGGAAATTGAAAACCTCAAGCTCCAAATTGCTGGGATATCTACCATTGTGGATGAAAATCGCTATCTGAAGGACAGAACCGAGGTACTTCTCACCCAAATCCATGAGCTTACTGCACAAAGGGATGAACTTCAAAAAGTGACCGATGTGTGGACTAAGTCTGGTGTCACCATGGAACAAATCATTGATTCACAAATTCTTTCTAAGAAGAAAAGTGGATTAGGGTTTAAAACTGATGATGGGTGTAAGTGTGACATCCTGAAATTAAGCACGACGTTTTGGGACGGATGGACTTTAAGATATGAAATTGTGGTGGGCCCCAATATTCGTTTGTTTCATCCTTGGTTGACAGCAAACAAATTCTAAGCTTGAGGTGTTATTAGTAAAAATGATTAAGGTGTGACTCACCCGATTTGAAAGTAGTATAAATACTATCTTTGGGTGCAAAATTCACATAGAGAAATAATGGGCATGCAGTGACTTTTTCAAGGTTTTGTACGAGGACGATTATGAAGACGATGGGTTCGTAGTTCTTTGATTTAATTGGCGGTTTTAGTTATTTTGAGGTAAGGGAGACTACACAGTATTGATTCCGTGTCAATTTCTTTTATATCCGTCTTATCGTAGTACTCCGTTTTATTGATACGTATATCATTTGTTCGGTCCAATCAGTAATTGCTTTGATATTGAATTTGGTCAGTAAATACTACGGTGATTATGAAAGCATGCTATATGTGTTAATATGCTCAAATATGAGATTTGTTATACGGAACAGTTGCGATGTAGCTAATTATGTGACGGTCGCAATGGACTCGGATATTGTGTTTGTGTTGGGTCCGGCTCCGTCGAGGGCGGCCAACAATTCGGTTAATTTGGTTGAGTCACTGGACCCGAATATAATTAGTACATCGGACTGTAAAGTATGATTGATCAGTTATTCGGTTTATGAAACGGATCTTATTGTCATGCCCATATTTATAATTTCATGGACAAATTTATTTGGTGTTTGTGTTCCATTGGCTTCTGTGATATTGTGTATCCCCTCCAGTTTCAGTTTTGCAGTTAAGCGATGACCGGGACGAAAGGATTTGGGGCGGAGCAGTTTATAGAGATTTGGGTTGATTAGTGATATCTTGCATAGTATTTAGTATTGTAGAGATGTAAATTGTTACATTTTGTTATTTTATGGAAGTAGTATTTTTTGGGGTGTTACAGTATGTGTCCTTGTCTCTGTGCCGAAGGTGGTGTGAAACCAACTGAACAAACCAAAGAAATTCCTAAGGTTAATCATACTGGTAAAAAGGGCTCAAAACAAGAAAATTCCTATCATTTTCCCTAAAACTGCACCTAAGAGGAAGGTTGAGCTCAAGAAGGTAATCTTTGTTAAAGCCAAAACCGCTGACCCAGTAAAACATGAGAACTGAAGGTCAGTAAAGGGTTTGTAAAACCGCAACCAAAACCTGGATTTATTCATTGTGATATTTGTGCTGATTATGGTCATGGTGTTGGTCATTGTCTTTTAATGTTTATTTTTCAGATCTTATGCTTTATGGCTGGAACCGCAAAGAAGAACAAGGATCTTTGGTACTTGGATAGTGGTTGTTCACGACACATGACCGGAGATAATGAACTTCTTTGTGATTTCATCAGTATGAGAGGCCCCCCAGTAGTGTTTGGAAATAACAAGAAAGGAGAAACAATAGGATATGGAGCAATCAAACGTGGAAAGGTGACCATTGAAAATGCGTCACTAGTAGAAGGACTCAAGCACAACCTTCTCTCCATATCTCAGTTTTGTGACAAAGGAATGAACTGCAACTTTACTTCAACTAATTGTTTCATCAAAGATGCAACTTCCGGAGTTACTCTACTGACAGGCAACAGAACAGGTGATGTACATATGATAGATTTGAGTAATATTGTTTCTATTGCTGACCTCTGTTTTGTAGCCAAAAATGTTAGTGAAAGCAGCTGGTTATGGCATAAGCGGCTCAGCCACTTGAACTTTAAGTATCTGGCAAAACTGCAAAGGGACGGTCTTGTCAAAGGACTACCCAAAGTGGCTGACCATCATGATAAGAAATGTAAAGCATGCCAACTTGGAAAGCAGCCCAAACGGTTATTTCCTAGTAAACCCCACCTTCAACGAACCGCTGTTTGCAAATACTTCACATGGATTTATTTGGACCTGTTCTAACCGCCAGTATAGGAGGAAACCGCTATACACTAGTGGTGGTTGATGATTATTCAAGATATACATGGGTGGAAATGATGGCCTCTAAAGATGATACCTATGGCATCGTAACTGCTCTCTTTAAACAGCTCCAAACTCAGAAATTGGATGACATCGTTGCTGTGCGTTCAGATAATGGAACCGAATTTACAAACAATGGTGTTGCCCAATATTGTGATGATCATGGTATTGATCATAATTTCTCTACCGCTGGGGTTCCACAACAGAATGGAGTAGTGGAAAGGAAGAACATAACTTTGATTGAAGCAGGGAAGACCATGATTGCAGAAGCCAAGCTTCCCAAGTGCTTCTGGGCCGAAGCTGTCAATACCGCATGTTTCACCCACAACCGCTCCCTCATCATCAAAGTTCACAACAAGACTCCTTATGAATTGTGGAGAGGCAGATCACCCAACATTGCCTTCTTTAAAATATTTGGATGCAAATGCTACATCTTGTATAATGGCAGGGAGCATCGAGGTAAATTTGATGCTAAAGCCGATGAAGGTATTTTTGTTGGTTATTCTAAACATTCAAAAGCTTTTCGTTGTTTCAATAAGACTTCATTAAAAATTGTAGACTCAGTCCATGTTACATTTGATGAACATGATCTTCTTGAGCCACATATGGCTCCAAATGTTGCTGATGATTTTAGTGGTTTTGAGACAGGTACATCTTACCCTAATCATGCAACCGCAAATGATCAACCTACTCAAACCGCTCCATCAGGTTCTCCAGCCGTTCCAAATCAAACCGAAGGTGTTACTGTAGAACCGTACTCTTCTTATCCCATTCAAACCATTGATCCAGTTCCAATCATCACCTTCAATGAAGATTTCAATGATTATCAAGAAGAACCTCCTCTAGAAAATCTTCAAGAAATCATGGTTCATGAAGACCTCCCTCCAGAGATTAATGAGCATAGAGACCATCCAACTACTAATGTTATAGGTCCTATCCATTCTGGTGTTCAAACTAGAGGAAGCTTAACTGATAGAGATGATCATGGTTTGCTTACAACCGCCTTATTATCTCAGATGGAAATGAAGAAGGTTGATGAAGCTCTAAGTGATCCAAGTTGGGTAACTGCAATGCAAGAACAAACTTAATCAGTTTGAACGATGCAAAGTTTGGACTCTAGTTCCAAGACCCAGAGAGCACACTGTAATTGGAACAAAATGGGTATACAGAAACAAGATGGATGAAGGTGGTACTATAACTAGAAACAAAGCTAGGTTGGTTGCTCAAGGCTATAGGCAAGAAGAAGGGATTGATTATGATGAAACCTTTGCCCCTGTAGCCAGACTTGAAGCTATAAGATTGTTCCTGGCCTATGCCTCCTTCAAGAAATTCAAGTTATATCAAATGGATGTGAAGAGTGCATTTCTGAATGGTGAACTACAAGAAAAAGTTTATGTAGCTCAACCGCCAGGATTTGAAGACAACAAATATCCTAATCATGTAACGACCCGAAAACCCGCCTCTATTTTCTTAGTAATAAATATTTAATTATTTATTTATTGCTTATTTATTTATTTAAATTATTTGTTTATTTAAATAATTATGTGTGCATTTTGTGTGTCATAATATTTTATGCCTAGCATTTTAATCGATCATTTGTGCTAGTGTAGAGTTAGTAAGTCTTAGTTAATGGTGGGGAGTATGGGTTTAATTGTTCTTGGTAGTAGTAGAAGGGCCTAGGTGTAACATTTTGTTTTATTAATCATCCTCCTTCCTCCTCCCTCCTCCCTCACCTCACATTTTCATTTCTCTCTCTCTCTCTCCTCCATTGTTGGGTAGAAAAGGTAAGATTTCTCTCCTCCTTCTCTCTTCTTTTAAGCCATCTTCATCTTGTTATTTCTCATTTCTTAAAATATGAAACTTGTTTAGATCGTCGTTGGGATCGTAGAGGGCTAAAAATATTCGAGTTCCGGCAACTTTGATAAAATCGGGTAAGTTGCTTTCCCCCCATTTTCATGCTAAAATGATCATATCATGTTTATATAATGCTTAAATTGTTACATTTGATGTTTGATTGAGTTTGAGATTTATTTGGAATTTAATTGCATTTTGTCCATTTTGAGGAATTTTGATGTTTGAATCAATTCTTGATTTGGGGTTGTTAAATGTTGTTATATGAGTTCTTTTAGACCTATAAGTTGTTCTAGTACATTATTATGCTAGTAAGAGTGTTGGATTATGGTTTAGTTTTGGTTTGGGTTGAAAATGGAAGATCACAGTTCATCCCTTCCGTTTTCCGGCAGAACAGAGGGTTGGGCGACCGCCCAAAATGGTGGGGCGACCGCACAACTATCTGAATGGTTTTGTTCTTGCTTGACGGCCTTTTGGGCGACCGCACAGACCCGAGTGGGCGGCCGCACAGTAGCCCTGAAGGTTTTCATTTGCTATTTTGTGTGATTGAAGAATGCGTTTTGGTCTAATTCTTAGGTGTCCTTCTAGTCGACCTTAGTGAACATTGTAGTACACTCTAGTGATAGAATTGGGTCCTTTGTGATTAAGTTTGTGTTGTGAAATTTAGTTTTATGTTCTTTAATAATTTTGGGGTTATTTGGGTTTTAGAGGCACATGAATTGAGTTTTCTTGTCTTTAAATGTTAGGTTAGAAGTATATATAGGTACTCCTAAGATTTAGAACGAAAGGAGTGAAATTCGGAGCTAAAACAGGGATTTTTCATAATGTCCGGCCGAACACCTTATAAAAATTGTCCGTTTTACGTTCAATCTTCCGGAGACCATAACTTCTTCGTCCGGACTCCGTTTTGAACGTGTAAACTATCGTTGGAAAGCTCTTTTCGATTACTACGCAATGGTTATATTGGCCGCATGGGTATAGATAAGAATGGTTGTCTTTTCGTTGAGGTTTAAGATCAAGGTGTAGTCTCGGTCTAGGTTCCGTAGTACTATTCTAGATGACTTAGTTGGGCTCCGTGGAACTCTTTGGTAGTTGAAATTGGTTCCTTTGTGAACAATGGAGTTATGTAATTTGATCAAGTATTGTTTGGGAATGTTTGGGCATCTTATGATGTGTTCGTGATTGTTCCAATTGAATTGATTTTAGGAAAAGACTTGGTCTAGGTTTTAAGTGATATCCTATAGTACCTAGAGGGTTGTCATGGGACACCAAAGTGTTGAATTGGTACATTGGGGATCAAGTATGGGAATGTGTTACCTTTTTAGTTCGGTTGAGTGTTAAGAATTGGTCCGTCTATGAACAGATGTAAGATGTGAAATAGTGATTGGGTACCTACGGTTTGATTAACCTTAAGGTGTATTCATTCTAATTTCCTACTTTGGAATTCCAGGTATGATGAGATGGTTGAGTTCATAGTCCTAGTATACCTCTATGAGTAGGCTTTTAGGGTCATCTTGATAATGGTCGTGGTACTATTTGTGAGTGACCGTTTGGGTTGTGCTCTTAATGAGTAACTTATGGGTATCATCTTTAGGATTTGTTGGTATGGAACCTTGTCTTGGAATCATTGTTTTAATGATCAATGTTGTTGGGCTCCTTATGAGCAATTCTGTTTATCGTGGTTGAACTCTTTTATGAAAGACTTCCCGTTGTCGTTGTTGTTGACTCTTCTTGAGTAATAGTTGCATCCTTATGGTAATTATTGGGTATGGTCCCTTTGTGAACAAGCGTGTTATGGTATTTGACTAAGTATGGTTTGAGAATGTTGGGTTGGGTCCGTTTGTGACCATGTTTGCAATGTATGAATGTGGATAACCGTTTAACTCTTTTTGAGTAGCTTCATGTGTTGATGTTGTTGTTGATCTCTTTATGAGAAATTGTTTGCATCCTTTGTGATGAATTTGGCTTGGTTCCCTACTTTGGAATCAATGCCCCGTTGTTGTTTCAAGCGAGTATTTATTACTATGTGCTTGTATAGAGTCCAGCTGGCATTGTTGTGTTTGTTTTGGGCAGTGATGTATATTATAATGGCACGAGCCAAGTCCAGTATAATGTACTTCACTGGTAACCCAGTTTCCCCATGTTCAGTGGCCTTGAGTGGGATGCCCCTTCCCGTGATCGTGGTTGGGATGAGCTAGCTCCTATGGTGAGTATTCTAGCTACACGCTTGGTGGTATAACTTTGTGTTATTTCCCCATTACTGGTTGTTGTTGTTACTTGGTTCCGGAACCGGCTTCAGCTCGTTCATGCTGTTCAACGGACTCTTCTCAAAGGATGGTGTTCCGTTTCTAGAACCTTGGCTCCGTATCCACCTATGAGTGTTTATTTCAGCTTTATGTGTTGCATGATGAGCTGGTCGTTATTTCCAACCGGTATGGGATGGTTGGCGATAGGGAGCCTCTCATTTGTTGTTATATGATTGTATGCTATGATTGATTATTGGATATTTCTGTTCATGATTGCATGACATCTAGTTGCATTTAGTAGCTTACTGAGATTTTTCTCACCCCGTTTCTTGTTTCAATTTGTTTTTCCTTAACCCCCCCCCCAGGAAAGCAAGTGGTATCGTTTGAGGTCCGTTGTATCGGGAGTCTTTTGAGCAGGTTGATCGCCTTTGGAGTAGTTACTCTTCAGGGCCTCTTTGTATATAGTTGAAAGGTCGTGGTCGTCCAGGGTTATGTATTTACTGTGGTCCTTTGGGAAATTATATTATTAACAGTTGTTCTTGCTTCCGCGTTTGTTTCTAGTCTCCGAGTTAAAATCTCGTTGAGGTATTGTTTGTTGGCATTGGTTTATAGCAGAATTCATGCGCCCGGTTTGGTATTTAGCATTTTGGAGATGTTAATTATGTAAATTTTATATTTATGGATTTTTTTAGAATTTCCGGGGCGTGACAGTTGGTATCAGAGCAATGGTTTTAGACCTTGCAAGGGAATAAGTACTCTGATATTGAATAGGTTTCAACACTTGGGTGTTATGATATTGAGCGGTTTAGAAAACTAAGTTTTCTTGAAAGATGAGGTTAAGATAGAAGTTGGTTGAGTTATAAGTCGTGATATTGACGTCGAGTGTTCCTTCTCTTGTGGTATATCAGGTATAGGATTGGTGTCAATAGTGTTGGTTCCATTGGGGTTAGTTGGTTTGAGAATAGAGTGTGCGAGTCTTTGAGGACTTAGGAGTTTATATTTTGTAGAGTGTATTATGTTTCGTGCGATGTACGCATGTTGGTCCTCATTCCGTGAATTATGTTGAGGAATATTCTCGGATATGAGACTTCGGGATTGTTACTGGTATACATAAGAAACCCGGGAGAATTATGAGCGATAGCATTCTATAAGCTATAAGTTGATTTAATTGTGTCACCTATTCAGGTTATTGATGTGATAAGTGGTGTGGTTTAGCTTTCTGTGTGTCTCGTATATTTGGGTTGCCACTGATTGGTGGTGAGTATTTCTGGATATTTTCGGAGAGTTCAAATAGGCCATTATGATAAATTAGTACTTGTTATCTTATATTGGTGAATTAGTAAATTCCTGAAGTGGATCAGTGGTTTAATCAGAGTTTGATTGATAAGTGGCTATTGTTAGTCAAAGGTCGAATATGAGGAAATAGCGAAGGCAAATTCTATTATTGGGTTTGTTTATTATGAATTCTTGGTTATATCATTTAGATGGATAAATGGCATAGTGTTATCAAAGATTATTATTTTTAAATCATAATTTGATTGTGGGAGTGAATGACTTAATGTTATATTGATACACACCAAGTTGTAGGCTGAGAATTAATACCCACTTGGGATTTTATATAAAATTTCTTGGAAGAAGCAAGGGTTCACAAGTTTTAGCATGAGTTAGAGGATTTATTGTTTTGTAATGGGGTTCTTCAGTTTTTAATTGATCTCTGCAAGTGTAGACAAATATGTAAAATGAGATACACGTATTTTGGGATTCCTTGACTTTAGTAAGAACCGATGAATGTGAAATCAACTTTTGATTATTAAAATAAAGATTGATGATAATTTAAGTATTGATATGGTTTTGTGGATTTAGCTAGTATCACTGTTATCTTGCAAGGTATAACCGGTGTTATGTTTTCTTGGAGATAAGTCAGGTTTTCCATTTTAGTGAAGCTGATCAGCTTGTTATCGATAATGATGCTTCCAAATAGGGACTGAGGTAACTAACGATTAGAAGTGATGAAGTATTTATGTGTGTTTCGAGGATTAACTCTTGATAAATAGAACTATCTATGACTTGGGATGGAGTGTGATTTTATTGGCATTTCCTTAGCAGATTGTTTATTCTATTTTATTTTGGGACCAAGTTGAAATGTTATGTTAATGGACTATCAAAAGTGGACGGATATATTTCCTTAGAAAACTAAGTATGAAATAATGCAAGTAGATTCGAGGAATTCAAAGAGTATGACTGTATGATGTTCCATCTTATAAGGAAAGCGAGTATAGTGGTGGGATCATATTTAACCGGATAGTTGATAACGGTAAAATTTTGAGTATATCATTGAGTCATTGGGTGACAGTAATTGTTAACTCTATTCCTTCTCTTATTTGTTCGGGTAGTAGCATGATTATGGGATGATGTCTAGATCGTCAATACGTACGGAGGAACCGGAAAAGTGAAACATATGAATATTGGTGACTTAAGGGTTGATTGAGGACATAATGCTAACCGGGATCAAATCAGTTATGTTTCAGGATCGATGATCAAGTGATAGTCGTGGGAATCTGAAATTCCGGATGAAAGAGGAAGTTGACTTTAGAATGTTTAATACGAGTATACTCGAGATATGTATGTGTAAAATATGTTGGGTTAATGAGTTGTGGAGACTATGTTTGAATTATCTAATAGGTACTTGATTGGGGTTATGAGTGCTATATGAGAATCGATATTTTGTAGCCCCGTTATGACTGCGTGTTATGATTTGGATAGGTGAATTCGCGGGCGAATTCTTTTTAAGGAGGGTAGATTGTAACGACCCGAAAACCCGCCTCTATTTTCTTAGTAATAAATATTTAATTATTTATTTATTGCTTATTTATTTATTTAAATTATTTGTTTATTTAAATAATTATGTGTGCATTTTGTGTGTCATAATATTTTATGCCTAGCATTTTAATCGATCATTTGTGCTAGTGTAGAGTTAGTAAGTCTTAGTTAATGGTGGGGAGTATGGGTTTAATTGTTCTTGGTAGTAGTAGAAGGGCCTAGGTGTAACATTTTGTTTTATTAATCATCCTCCTTCCTCCTCCCTCCTCCCTCACCTCACATTTTCATTTCTCTCTCTCTCTCTCCTCCATTGTTGGGTAGAAAAGGTAAGATTTCTCTCCTCCTTCTCTCTTCTTTTAAGCCATCTTCATCTTGTTATTTCTCATTTCTTAAAATATGAAACTTGTTTAGATCGTCGTTGGGATCGTAGAGGGCTAAAAATATTCGAGTTCCGGCAACTTTGATAAAATCCGGGTAAGTTGCTTTCCCCCCATTTTCATGCTAAAATGATCATATCATGTTTATATAATGCTTAAATTGTTACATTTGATGTTTGATTGAGTTTGAGATTTATTTGGAATTTAATTGCATTTTGTCCATTTTGAGGAATTTTGATGTTTGAATCAATTCTTGATTTGGGGTTGTTAAATGTTGTTATATGAGTTCTTTTAGACCTATAAGTTGTTCTAGTACATTATTATGCTAGTAAGAGTGTTGGATTATGGTTTAGTTTTGGTTTGGGTTGAAAATGGAAGATCACAGTTCATCCCTTCCGTTTTCCGGCAGAACAGAGGGTTGGGCGACCGCCCAAAATGGTGGGGCGACCGCACAACTATCTGAATGGTTTTGTTCTTGCTTGACGGCCTTTTGGGCGACCGCACAGACCCGAGTGGGCGGCCGCACAGTAGCCCTGAAGGTTTTCATTTGCTATTTTGTGTGATTGAAGAATGCGTTTTGGTCTAATTCTTGGGTGTCCTTCTAGTCGACCTTAGTGAACATTGTAGTACACTCTAGTGATAGAATTGGGTCCTTTGTGATTAAGTTTGTGTTGTGAAATTTAGTTTTATGTTCTTTAATAATTTTGGGGTTATTTGGGTTTTAGAGGCACATGAATTGAGTTTTCTTGTCTTTAAATGTTAGGTTAGAAGTATATATAGGTACTCCTAAGATTTAGAACGAAAGGAGTGAAATTCGGAGCTAAAACAGGGATTTTTCATAATGTCCGGCCGAACACCTTATAAAAATTGTCCGTTTTACGTTCAATCTTCCGGAGACCATAACTTCTTCGTCCGGACTCCGTTTTGGACGTGTAAACTATCGTTGGAAAGATCTTTTCGAGTACTACGCAATGGTTCTATTGGCCGCATGGGTCTAGATAATAATGGTTATCTTTTCGTTGAGGTTTAAGATCAAGGTGTAGTCTCGGTCTAGGTTCCGTAGTACTATTCTAGATGACTTAGTTGGGCTCCGTGGAACTCTTTGGTAGTTGAAATTGGTTCCTTTGTGAACAATGGGGTTATGTAATTTGATCAAGTATTGTTTGGGAATGTTTGGGCATCTTATGATGTGTTCGTGATTGTTCCAATTGAATTGATTTTAGGAAAAGACTTGGTCTAGGTTTTAAGTGATATCCTATAGTACCTAGAGGGTTGTCATGGGACACCAAAGTGTTGAATTGGTACATTGGGGATCAAGTATGGGAATGTGTTACCTTTTTAGTTCGGTTGAGTGTTAAGAATTGGTCCGTCTATGAACGGATGTAAGATGTGAAATAGTGATTGGGTACCTACGGTTTGATTAACCTTAAGGTGTATTCATTCTAATTTCCTACTTTGGAATTCCAGGTATGATGAGATGGTTGAGTTCATAGTCCTAGTATACCTCTATGAGTAGGCTTTTAGGGTCATCTTGGTAATGGTCGTGGTACTATTTGTGAGTGACCGTTTGAGTTGTGCTCTTAATGAGTAACTTATGGGTATCATCTTTAGGATTTGTTGGTATGGAACCTTGTCTTGGAATCATTGTTTTAATGATCAATGTTGTTGGGCTCCTTATGAGCAATTCTGTTTATCGTGGTTGAACTCTTTTATGAAAGACTTCCCGTTGTCGTTGTTGTTGACTCTTCTTGAGTAATAGTTGCATCCTTATGGTAATTATTGGGTATGGTCCCTTTGTGAACAAGCGTGTTATGGTATTTGATTAAGTATGGTTTGAGAATGTTGGGTTGGGTCCGTTTGTGACCATGTTTGCAATGTATGAATGTGGATAACCGTTTAACTCTTTTTGAGTAGCTTCATGTGTTGATGTTGTTGTTGATCTCTTTATGAGAAATGGTTTGCATCCTTTGTGATGAATTTGGCTTGGTTCCCTACTTTGGAATCAATGCCCCGTTGTTGTTTCAAGCGAGTATTTATTACTATGTGCTTGTATAGAGTCCAGCTGGCATTGTTGTGTTTGTTTTGGGCAGTGATGTATATTATAATGGCACGAGCCAAGTCCAGTATAATGTACTTCACTGGTAACCCAGTTTCCCCATGTTCAGTGGCCTTGAGTGGGATGCCCCTTCCCGTGATCGTGGTTGGGATGAGCTAGCTCCTATGGTGAGTATTCTACCTACACGCTTGGTGGTATAACTTTGTGTTATTTCCCCATTACTGGTTGTTGTTGTTACTTGGTTCCGGAACCGGCTTCAGCTCGTTCATGCTGTTCAACGGACTCTTCTCAAAGGATGGTGTTCCGTTTCTAGAACCTTGGCTCCGTATCCACCTATGAGTGTTTATTTCAGCTTTATGTGTTGCATGATGAGCTGGTCGTTATTTCCAACCGGTATGGGATGGTTGGCGATAGGGAGCCTCTCATTTGTTGTTATGTGATTGTATGCTATGATTGATTATTGGATATTTCTGTTCATGATTGCATGACATCTAGTTGCATTTAGTAGCTTACTGAGATTTTTCTCACCCCGTTTCTTGTTTCAATTTGTTTTTCCTTAACCCCCCCCCAGGAAAGCAAGTGGTATCGTTTGAGGTCCGTTGTATCGGGAGTCTTTTGAGCAGGTTGATCGCCTTTGGGGTAGTTACTCTTCAGGGCCTCTTTGTATATAGTTGAAAGGTCGTGGTCGTCCAGGGTTATGTATTTACTGTGGTCCTTTGGGAAATTATATTATTAACAGTTGTTCTTGCTTCCGCGTTTGTTTCTAGTCTCCGAGTTAAAATCTCGTTGAGGTATTGTTTGTTGGCATTGGTTTATAGCAGAATTCACGCGCCCGGTTTGGTATTTAGCATTTTGGAGATGTTAATTATGTAAATTTTATATTTATGGATTTTTTTAGAATTTCCGGGGCGTGACAAATCATGTCTTCAAGCTCAAGAAGGCCTTGTATGGACTCAAACAAGCTCCAAGAGCATGGTATGACACTCTATCTAAATTTCTTATTGAACAAGGCTTCTCTCGAGGTAAAATTGATACAACCTTATTTATTTCTAAACACAAAGGTCATTCATTATTAGTTCAAATATATGTTGATGATATGATTTTCGGTTCTACTAATGAAACTATGTGTGTTAAGTTTGAGAAGCTTATGAAAGGTAAATTTGAGATGAGTATGATGGGAGAGTTGACATTCTTTTTTGGACTCCAAATCAAGCAATGTCATGATGGAATCTTTATCAACCAAGTCAAATACACCAAAGACTTGATCAAGAAATTTGGGCTTGAAACCGCTAAGCCAGTTGATACCCCAATGCAAAAGGCCTGCAGTTTGGATCGAGATGAACAAGGTAAGAAAGTGAATCAGACAATCTATCGAGAATCTACTTTTGATCTATTAGGTTATTCAGATGCTGACTTTGCAGCCTGTAAGATTGATAGAAAGAGCACTAGTGGTACATATCAGTTCCTTGGATCTCGGCTTGTATCATGGTCCAGTAAGAAACAAGCGTCGGTTTCAGTCTCGACCGCTGAAGCTGAATACATAGCGGCTGGAAGCTGTTGCTCTCAAATTCTCTGGATGAAACAGTAGTTGGAAGACTATGAAGTATTTGAAAAGAATTGCCCTATCTATTGTGATAGTACTGCAGCAATTTCTATCTCCAACAATCCAGTTCAACACTCAAAAACCAAGCACATTGACATAAGATATCATTTCCTCAAAGATCATGTTGAAAAGAAGAATATTTTTCTAACAAAGGTGGGAACCGATGATCAAATTGCTGATATCCTCACCAAATCGCTTGAAAATTCAAGGTTCTTTCGCTTACGAGGAGAAATGGGTATGCTGGAACTTACTTAATATATTTCATGCCTATTTATTTCTTGTTCTAATAATATCTGTTAAGTATTTTGGCTCTTCTAAGAAAAAGCAAATAGCTTGCGGTTCTATCAAACATCAAACCGCAACAATAAAGGTTCGGCTGAAGATTCCACTCAAACCGAATAGTCAAGAAGAATATCTAAATTTTAATCCAAACCGGATTGTGAAAGCAAGGATTCGGTTTGATCTACTGAAACCGAAGACAAATCTGAGAGATATCGGTTTCATCAAAACCGATAATGAGGAAAATTAAGTCGGTTTACTCAAACCGCTCAGGAATGTATAATTGCAGTTCAGTCCCTATTTTATGTCACTTCATTCTTTAAGGATATTTTTGCAATTATCTTTGCCGCATTTAATGCGAATCGACAGGTACACTGATGGTTAAGTTTCCCTCAGCCGTCAAGGCCGCTCCACTACCCTAGTTGGTTAATTAAGTATAAAAGACAAACTAAATTTTAATTTAACTTTTTGCCTTCTTACTCTTTTTAGCAAAATCTCCTACTCTCTCTTCTGCACTCTCTCTGCACACTCTCTGTTCTCACTCTAAAATTTCATACTTAAACGATTTTTGAAATGGCACCAAAGAAAACCATTGATCTTGCTTCTACTTCTACATCGTTCAAACCATCTAAGCCCGATATGATATGAATTTCTGAACCCTAACTCAGTATTTTTTTCTTATCCGCCATTGTTGCTTGAAAAAGCTTGTTCATCTTCTTTGATCTTTTTGTGATTTTTCTTCGATTTTTTGGTTGGACTTAACTCGCATTTACTTACTTATACTGTTTATATGCTTGATTTTGTGATTCGTGTTCAATTTTTGAGCAAAATCGATTTTGGGGTTATTTGGTGTTCTTGCGTATTTTTTGCAGATTCTGGGCTCTAGTGATGTTATTTGTCTTAGTTTATTTAGAACTTTGTTAGAATCTGCCCTTTGTGATCGTTTTGGTACAATTCTTTTATAATTTGGTTAAGATTTTGTTTTGCATGTTCATACTCTGTTCTTTGTGTTCTTCGTGCATTCAAACTCTTTTTCAAAATTTTCCCTCTTTGATCCGTTTTATTTTTACTGTTCATTTACTTTTAGTTTTTTTTACTCTTTTACCCTTACTTTTCTTAGACCGCATCTTTTCATTGTTGGGATTTCTTGTTACAGTTTGTAAGTCTCATTCAAACCTCTTTATTTATTCATTTGATTGAACCGCTCGGTTTGATTAATTGGTATGAACCGCGGTTTGCTTAAGGTTTCAAACTGTCATTTTTCAAACTATTTCTAACTTAGAATATTGTTTTTCAGGACCCATCAAACTTTGTACCCGGTTCTAGGATACTAGAAGAAGAAATCACACAAGATGCAGTTGGAAGGAAAATCCTCAAGCTGCTTGAAGATGCAAAGCTGCTCCCTTTATTTCCCATGGACGAACCCCAGTTCGTTACTATCATTTGTGTTGAATTCTTCGAGAATGGGATTGCTACAAATGCTGCTTTGTTGGATGTAAGGGGAGAACCTATCAGAGATCTAGAAACTGGAGAAGTGAAATTTGAAGATGCCATCAAGTCTAAGGTCTGTAACAAGGATGTGATCTTAACTGCTTCAAAAATTGCAGTTTTGGCTGGTCTTGAGAACTCTGGTATTATGGGGATCAAACCGGAGCTTCTGAGCAGTACAACAATGGAATTAATTGGAGTTAATTCATTCTCCACTAAGAATTCCTCCAAAAAGGACTTTGGAGAAGTCATGGCTCATTTGTCTGAATTAGTGGATTCTGGAGTGATGTGCAAGAATGGGAACCACAACAACTTTACCTCTGAACAGTATGCCTACTGTGTGGCCATTCTCAAAGGTAAGAAACTGCATTGGCCCAGGGTTGTAATGAAAGAAATGATCAATGCCCTGAACCGCCTCCATGCTGCTAAAACCGCTGGAAAATCTAAGATCAGAACTCATTGCAGGCTTCTGACCAAGTTTTTGCACCAAGATACTGATATCTTCAAGTTTTCTATTGAACACAAGGATTATTGGATGGATCCAATTGATAAATCCATTTTTGGATTATCAAAACTTGATGCCTTCAGAACCGCTTTTGGATGACGGTATGCACAGGCAGTTTGGAATGAAGACCCTCTTCCTGAAGCCGAACGTGGACCTTTTCCTAAGGCTCGGCTCAACAAGTCAAATAAACCATATGCTGGTGCCATTGCTGATCAGGCCCATGCTACGATGTTAAGAAATGAAGGTCAGACTGCCACTTTGAATAGATTGGGTTTAAGCCATCTTACTCAAACCGCGGTACAGGCTGAGGGGGAGCCTGCGGTTGAGGGGGAGCGTGCAGTTCGGTCTAGACCTGTGGCTCGTCCCACGGAAACCGTCACTCCAAGGAAGAGGAAGGGAACCGCTCAAATTCCTTCAATCAACTCAAAGGCAGACCTAGCCAAGCCTCCCTCTAAACCCTCATCCAAACTGCTCTCTAAACCTTCATCTTCTTCATCTTCATTCCCACCAATCAAACTTTCCCCTACCTTTTCAAAACCTTTAATTCCCAAACCTCAAATCAAACCTCTCTCTCCTATTAAGCCTGGTGTTGAATGCAAACCTATGTAAAGCCCTCAAAGCCAAATCTCTTGTACAACCTCAACCCTCATCTACACCATCTTATCTTGAACTCATTCCTTCACCATATATTTTCCTTCCTATCTCCTTTCCTCCTAAACCTCCAACTTCTAAACCGTCATCTGTTCAGTTCTATGAAGAACAGTTGGCTGAGATTTATAAAGCTTTTCCCAACCTTAAACCTTCTACTCAAACCGAGCCTGAGCAGACCGAAGAGTCTGAGTCTGCGGTTCAGCCTGAGCAAACTGTTGAGTTTGAGGCTGCAGTTTTGCCTGAGCAGACTGATGTGTCTGAGTCATTGATTGAACCTGAGCAAGGTGATGAAATTCTTGAGGTTAAACCGCAAAAGAAGATAAGGAAGTTGATAAAGAAATATGAGTTTGTGGAACACTGGCAGACAAGGCCACCTGGTGCAGTAGACTTCAGTGAGGCTCATGACAAGAAGGATCACTCACCTCTTGAAGGCCCATTTGCAAAAAAATTAAGAGAAAGAGCTGAGATGAGAAAGGCAGGTATTGACCCAATGATGGTTGAGGTCTCCCCTCCTTCACTTAAAAGAAAACTGAACTTTGATTCACCAGAGCATACTCCATCTCCATCTTCATATCCTGATTTACCATATGCTCCTACAACGGTTTTGCCAACTCCGGTTTTGCAGTCCACTTCTTTGTCGGTTCAACCGCTGACTCTTCCTTCAGTTCAACCACTGGTTATGACTTCGGTTCAGACTTCAGTTTCTTTCATAAAACCGACACCAAAGAAAAGGAAGAGTGCCACAGAACTGGCATCTTATTTGAAGAGGTTCAAGACTAAAACTTCTAGGGAAAGAAGGAAAGGGGCCCTTGCTCGTGCCGCCTCAAAATCCGAAGCCAAATTCTTGAAGGCAGGCCGCCCTAATCCTTATGCTATCTTTCCAAAAGAATAAATGGAGGCTGTTGTAGATCAAACCATTCTTTCAGTTGCAGATCAGATAATGGCGACTCTACTCTTGCATCTCAATTCTTCATAACTGTTAACTGCCGTTGCATTCCCACTCTCTATAGAGACATCATTGTTCCTTCCCCTTCCATTTTTCTTTATAATGATTACATGAGGTATCCTGTTCCTTTACCTCCTTCTCAAACTGCCATTATTCATGTTCATTCTTCTGATCAGTTTGATCCCATTGAATTTGAGATTGCCCTTAGAGTTTCAATGGGTGAATCTTTTGAGGAGGCTCGTACTAAGGTCAAAGGCAAAGCCAAAATGCCTTCATCTTCTTCCCATCCAACCGAAAAGGCCATCCCAATCTCTGATGATACTGATAATGATGATCCCATTCCTGACTACACTCCTTCTGATGAACCTCCTCCTTCAGTTCCTTCCTATCCTGTTTTACCACTTCGTGCCTCAACCGCCGATTTGATAGATGCGGTTAGGAACATTCAGTTTCATCAGCAAGCCGCCACTTCTTGGTTTGACACTCATCTCCTCACCATTCGGTCTGATCTTGATGCCATTAAGGGGGAAAGAGTGAATGATATTTTTGAGATCAAAAAGATGCTGAAAGGAGTTCTGGAAAATCAACTTGTACTTCAAGACATGGTCAAAACCAACCATGAGATCTACTCCCTAAAGCAGCAAGCAGTTGAAACCAGGATGGACTCTATAGAAGGAAAGCTTAACATTCTGGCTCAACATTCTTTTGACAGCACTGAGCACTTAATGCTTAGAACCGGCAGATTAGTCAGACAAACTGCTGCTATTGAAACTAGAATCAACGAACCTACTGTGGTTCGGCTTCGTGCAGGAGATTTGGTTGTTGAAACCGCTAATGCCTCCGGTTCAGGAAATGTTGTTCCAACCGACAATGCTAATGTTGATCAAGCCGCCCCAGATCAAGCTGCTGTTGATAATCAAGCTGCGCAGGAAAATGTTGAAGAAAATGAAGAAGTGATAGCTCATGCCGCCGGTGATGAAATAGACTAAATTTCATTTTCTTAGTCTTTTTGCTTTCCTTATAATTCACTACATTGTAAGTTCAAAACCTTTATGATTGAATTATAATGAGAATGATTGCATAGCATTTTGTTTCCAAAACTTTGTTTATTCAAACTGCTTGTTTGTGAAACAATGCTTGCATTTTCAAAACCTCATGCACTATATTTCATCATGAAAATATTTTTTAGTGCATTTTGTTTTAAACATTCAGTTTAAACATGCATATCTGATTTTCAAAATCACATCATTTTATATGCATCTGAATGAATTTCTCTTCTATCTATTCCTCTTTTTTATTTTTTTGATAGATAAGAAATCTATGATCTAGCATAGTGTGTGCATTGACTTGGGACATGCAATTTCATGAAATTTATTTCGGACATGTTTTTACCAAGTACAATGTTTTGCTATTATCATAGTGTGGTAATGGAATCAATCAAATAGGGGGAGATTGTTAGGATTCATTGTTAGTACACCCACCTTAATTTGATTGATCCATGCCACGTGTCTTTTTATGGACTTTAGGACCGCATGTAATGAAGTTTTACTTCACTTTTTAGATAAGTCCATTTCTAGATTTTTGTTTGTCTAGGCTGAGTATAGTTCGGTTTTACTCCTCGCGGTTTGTTGACTCAAGCCATCATCTTTGAGCCTCCAGCATGGAACCTTAAGTCCTTCATCAAACCGCAGTCTGTGGCTTTGATAAAACCGCACATCCAGTTAATCCTTCAAACCGCTCCTATGCATGGTGGAACCGTAGTGCAGTTATTGAAGAATAAAAGAGATGTCATTTATTCCTTAGACAAACATTCCCTTTTTAACCGTAAAGGAATGTTATTATGTCATGTCAAAATAACTCTAAGTTAACTTGGAGTTTCTACAAGGAATGTCAGTTTGTCTATCAGTTTGAATTGTTTACCGTTAGTCCTTTCTGCAACAAAGGACAAATGAAAGGTAGTGGTGCCTCAACCACCAAGGACTACAAGACAAAACCAAGGATGAAAATGATAACTCATCCAATGGGATTTCGACAGCAAATTGTACCCGGAGATTTGAATCAAATATTTACCCAACGGTCACAATGGTGCATTGCCTATAAATAGCCTTCATTCCTCAACAATGAAGGTTACTGAGCTTCAAGAGATTTATTCCCAAGTGTTCAAGTTTTCTTTGAAGATTCAAACCCAGATATTCATATCTTCAAACCATCTCCTTAGCAAACCCAGATTTCTTCATCAAAGCTTAAAGCCTAACAACCTTTCATACTCAGCCTTTACACCGAAAGATTTCCATTTGCTCAACCATCATTTAGATACTTAGAGCATTTGATTTCTTTCCACATACACACCCGATTTATATGATCACATAGATTATATACTTTGAAAACACCGGTTGTTATTATAGCTTAGGTTAGACTTATTGTTTAGAGTTTAGATTCATCTTGTAAAACCTCCTCTAAATTAATATAAGTCTCATAGCTATTGAAAAATCCTAGACTAACCATCTAGGTAGAGGACGTAGTTCATTTAAGAACGAACCTCTTCAATTTTGTTTGTGGTCTTTAACTTGTCTCCATATACGAAATGTCTTGAAAGATGAATTTTGTTTTCCTTTGAACTTTAAGTTTAACTATTCAGTTGCATCATAGTGTTTTTTCAACCTGAGTCAAACCGCCCAACTCTTTAACTATCCTATTTGGCCAAACTGCAATCTCCGCTGTGCATTTTATCAGTTCGGTTCTTGTGCTTTGAACCGCAGTTGGCCAAACTGATAAGTACTCGGTTGATTTTAAGGGTATTTTGGAAAAAGTTTTGGACCGCTATTCACGCCCCCCCTCTAGCAGTTCTATACCCTTGTTTCCCTCTGGGACCAACACTAGGGTACCTAGAGGATTATTGTGGAACACCAAAGTTGTAGAATTGGTCCATTGTGATCGAGTTTTGAATGATGTAACCGTTTAGGTTCATTTTGGGTGTTGTACATCTTTATGATGCTTTTGTGGGGTTTCCTACTTTGAAATCCCTTGTGTGAGAAAAGTGTTTACCGTACTTGGTTGTTGAGCTCTTTATGGGTAGTTTATCATCTTTGTGATGTACCTAGTATGGTTTTGGAATCATACACCGATTGTGCAATAGTTAAAAAGGGTCCAGCTGGTCTTATTTGGTTGAGTCGGGTAGTGATGAATATTATAATGGCACATGAGTCAAGTTCAGTATAATGTTTGTCACTGGTAACCCACGTTTTTCCCCTTCCTGATCGTGTGGTTGGGATGAGCTAGCTCCCTTGGGTGAGTATTATAGCTTCACGTTTTAGGGTTATGACTATGTATCATTTTCCCACCGTTGTTGTTGTTATTGGTTGGTTCCGGAACCCCTGCTTCAGCTCTTTAATGCTGCCTGTTGAAGCTACTCAGATTATTATCTCCTTTTGGAAGAACCTTTCAGTATCCTTTGTAACGTGTTCATTTCAGTCTAATGTGCTGTATGATGAGTTGGTCGTTATTTCCAACCGGTATGGGACGGTTGGCGATAGGGAACCTCTCATGTTATGTGCTATGTGAACTTATCATGAATGTTCATTTGAAGTTATCATATATAACATGCCATGTAGTTCCATATTAGTAACTTACTGAGATTTATCTCACCCCGTTCCTTGTTTAATTGTTTTCCTTAGATAAAAGCGAGCCAGGGGCTAGGACACGTTGAGATCGAGGAGGACGTCGAGTTGGTAAGCTATTTTGGGAAGGAGTCGTTTTGGGTTGCATTATGTAAATGTAACCTATGGGTAGTATAATCGAGACTTTATTGTATATCACTATTTTGGTACATTTCTAGTGTTTGTAAATTTTTGTAAGTAAAGTGTGTGAGCCTTTGAGGCTTTGTATAAAGAGTTATTTATAGTTTGAAATGTTGTTTTAGAAGTTTTAAAAGTGTATCAAGTTTTGGTATAATGAACATTTAAGAAAGGACATTTCGAAAATAAAATGTGAATTATGACGTCTTCCGTGCATGTCCCGATCGTGGGGGCCAAGTAGGACCCCGGGTCGGGGCGCGACGGTTGGAATCAGAGCGGAACCCCTACCGTAAGGCTTGTTAGCTCGCTCGGGGATAAGATCTTGGGGTATTCGTATAGGATCATCGAGAGATATAAGATTAAGTAGAATTCGTGGATGAATTCTTTTAAGGAGGGAAGATTGTGACATCCCGAAATTAAGCACGACATTTTGAGACGGACTAAAAATGAAAATAATAGAAAAAAATAAGGGACAAATTTAGTACTTGCTGGCTTGAATTGTGGGCCACGTGCCATTGCTTTGCATGAAACAAATTTCATAAGTAAATTGCAAGTTGCTAGCTTGAGTTGTAAAATTATGATCAGCAAGTTGTGTTTAGCATGAGGTGCATTAATGGGAAGATTTCATCTTATGACTCACCTTAAATCATCATGCAATATAAAGTCAACATTGGACTCATGTTTCTTTGTACGAGAGTATGAGACTAATGCGAGTAAATATGAGAGACTGTCCAGTGTGCTTGGGAGCCGAATAAAATTATGGAAATATTGGAATTCAAGTTCGGTGATTATTTGGGCGATCAGTTTAATATTTTGAGGTAAGGGAAACTACGCAATATTGCTTCCGTGTCATTTTCTTTAATACTCGTCTTATCGTAGTACTCCGTTTTATTGATACGTATATCATTTGTTCGGTCAGATTTGATTATTACTTTGGAATTGAACTTGCTCGGTTAATATTATGATTATTTGAAAAACATGCTTTATGTGTGATTGTTCTCAAATATGAGATTTGTTATATGGAATAGTTGCGATGTAGCTAATTATGTGACGGTTGCAGTTGGCTCGGTTATTGGTTATTATGTTTGTGTTGGGTCCGGCTCCGAGAGGGCGGCCAACTATTCGGTTAATTTGGTTAAGTCACTGGGCCCGAACATAATTAGTACATCGGACTGTAAAGATTGATGATCGATTGATGTTCGGTTTATGAAATCTGGTCTTATTGGCATGTCCATATTTATAATTTCATGGACAGTGTTATTTGGTGTTTGTGTTCCATTGGCTTCTGTGATATTGTGTATCCCCTTTCTTAATGAGCCCCCCCAGCTCACCCCCCTCCAGTTTCAGTTTTGCAGTTAAGCGATGATCAGGATGAAAGGATTGGGGCGGAGCAGTTTATAGAGCATTTGGGTTGATTAGTGATATCTTGTATAGTATTTAGTATTGTAGAGATGTAAAATGTGACAATTTTGATATTTATGGAATTTAGAATTTTCGGGGCGTGACACATATCTCCCTCGTTAACCTCTTCTGATGCAGCCATAGTCGACTCTGCAAGCGTCTTCCCTTGGAGGAAATACAAGGAGCCCCGCTTAAGGCCTTTTAGCACCACTTCTGAACCGTTACAGACACTAACTGCTCCACCTTTACCTCTGAAACTGAACCCTTTGCTGTCCAACTGACTAAGAGAAATCAGATTCTTCGTCATACGTGGAAGTGTCGAACCTCGTTCAAAGTGACGAACCTACCATCATGAGTCCTGACCTTGATCGAACCAATACCAACAACCTTGCAGATTGCACTGTTGGCCATGCTTATATCACCGCCATCTATCTGCCTGTAATCAGTAAACCATTCTCTCCTTGGACTGATATGGTAAGAAGCTCCTGAATCAAGAATCCACGCATCGGATGCGCGTGCTGATTCTGATGTAACTAGAGAATAATCCTCATCTGAACTGCTACCCCTGGCCACCATGGCCTCTGCTCTAACCGGTTCCTCACCTCGCTTCTTTCTGGGACAATCGAATTTCCAATGCCCCTTCTCTTTGCAGAAATTGCAGACATCCCCAGGTTTCGGACCCCTCTTGTGTGAAGAATTACCTTTATTGTTCTTTTTCCCACTAGAACCCTTATTACTACTACTAGCAACCAAACCTGATAACTGGGTATCTGCCCCATTCCCACTCGCCTTTCGGCGTAACTCCCTCGTCTTGAGAGAAGTTTTCACTTCCTCTAGAATGATACCATCGTTACGATTTATGCACGAATCGACATAATGTTCATAAGACATAGGTAAAGATACTAAATGCTGCAAGGCTGCATCCTCGTCATCTACAACAACTCTTATATTACGCAGTTCAAGTAATGCAGAAATAAATCTATCAAGATGATCATTAATGGGTATACCTTCTGTCATACGACAATCATACATCTTCTTCTTCAGGTATAACTTGTTGGTCAATGAACGTGTCATGTACATATCTTCCAACTTTAACCAAAGATCGCTTCCGGAGTCTGTTCCTACAACATTGGTTAGGATCTCATCATCCAACTGTCCGATGATCTTAGCGTGAGCCTTCTGATCTAACTTCTTCAACGATGCTTCCTCCTTGGCGGCTGTTTGCTTGTCCTTCTCTGACTGTTCTGCGGTAGCTTCTGTGGTGATTGTCTTACCCTTGGGATCCCTGCGAACCCTGATTGCAATCTCCAACGGTTCCCATAAATCTTTGTCTATCAATAAAGCCTTCATCTTGATCTGCCAGAGAGAAAAACTATTCTTCCCATTGAACTTGTCGATCGAATCTGCTCCTTGACCCATCTTCTCGTTCTTTGCAGCGGAATCCCTGAATCTCTAACCACGAACCAAAGCTCTGGTACCACTTGTTACCAGAGCTCTGATACCACTTGTTAGAGCAATTTGAACAAGACTTGATGGAAAAAGAAAGCAATCACAAGAACACAGATTTACGTGGTTCACCAACTTGGCTACGTCCACGGGGAGGGGAGAGAATATTATTATCACTGGAGAAACAATTACACAAGATCACACTAATCTACTTTGCACGAATTTTGATCACAAAATTCCTGACTGTGCAAACCCTAGATCTAGAATTATTGATCTCTCTGTGTAAACTGAGCAAACTGAGCTACATAATTAATTTGGGACAGAGGGAGTATATATACGCATGTATATACACGTCAACTCTAAAATCCTATCCTAAAACTAATTCTTAAGCTAACATGGTAGTCCTAATTAAACAAGAAGTCTTATTCTTGTTTCCAAAAAATAACCCATCTGACCATGCAAAGCCCACTTTGGTCAAATTTGGCCCATGCGCCTAAGTTACTGTAGCCTTTGGCGTTAATGCAAGGTAGAAGTTTCTGTTTTTATGGCCTTGGCTAGAAGCCTTAGCCAAAAAATTATTTTTACTCCTTCTGCCTCGGAATTACGAACTTGTTAATTAATCCACTAAATTAGGCGTCCCCAATTTTAAAGGCATTAATCCTAACAAAGTTTTTGTCAATCAGAGATATCGGGTTCGAGCCATGAGAGGGAATGCATTTTAAATTTGTTAACATGGTATTGTCGCCCTTGTGGTCATTTATAAACATTTTATGTCGTTTAAATATTGGTGGTTCAAACCGAATTATTTTTTATGGTTTTACGTAGCATTTATAAAATTAAATGGAGAAAATTTTGGGAGAAACTAGTTTCTCCATAAGTTATAAAAAATCCTGTTTTTATAGGGGTTAAAGTTTAGGGTTTAAGGTTTAGGGTTTAGGTCTTTTAAGGTTTAAGAAGGGTTAAAAACATGACTTTTTATAACTTATGGAGGAACTAGTTTCCCCCAAAACCAACTCAATTAAATGTTATTTTTATTTTGCTATAAATTTTGTTTTTTTCAATTTATTTTGAGTTTGTCTTATTAAAAGCTTATTTTACACTAAAAGATAAAAAACGAGTTTTCGTAATTGCTTGCTCCAATATTATCATGTGCATGTTCTAATATTAGAAAGTACAGTATCTGTTATAATATAACACTCATAAAACATTCTAATAATCGCTTAAAAACATTCAAACTGATATTTTTAGTGGTAGTGTTAAGAATTGTCAGTTGTAGTATTAAAAATTATTGAATGTAGTGTTAAGAATTGTTGGATGTAGTGTTAAATAGTGCCGGAGGTAGTGCTGAAACAAGTGTCTATTATAGTGTTAAAAAAATGTCTGTTGTAGTATTGAAAGATGAATGCATGTTACAATGTCAAAAAGTGTCACGTGACTTATTCTAAGTTCTGAAACAAGTGTCTGTCCTAGTGTTAAAAAGTGTGTTGTAGTATTGAAAAATGCATGTTACTAGTGTCAAAAAAGTGTAAGGAGAGTTTTTATAAGATTTTATTATTTACAAAAATGCTACTGCACATTGTAAAAAAGTTCCACTAATTTAAAAATATATCACTCCAATTTTTAAAAACACGTTTTACACTAATGCGAGCGTAAAACACGTACTTATGAGATTTTCTGATTTATTTTTAATTTAATAAATAAATTTATGTTGAGTACTTGAGTCAGAGAAAATATATCTACTTAGTAGATTTACTAAATAAACACTTTAATAAAATAGGGCAAATTGCAACTTGGTTACCTATGTTTTGTCAATGGTTGCAATTGGGTTCTCAACAGTGTAAAAGTTCCAACCCTATAGCCATGTTTGTCATTTTGTTGCAAGTTGATATAAATTCCATTAAAAACATAACTCCCGTTAAAAACTAAGACATATGCCTCGCACATGATTTTTATAGGGGCAAAATGGACATTTGCCATTAGAAAAACGCAAACACCATTTATTTGTAATATTTTTTAAAATTTTAAGAAAAAGGTAAAATAAAAAAGGATAAAATAAATATGTACACCATGAAAACAAAAACAAAAAAAAATAAAAAAAATAAAATAAAGAAAGAATAAAGAAAAACAAAACAAAATAAAACCTATCTCTTTCAAAAACCAAAACCCATCATACACTTCCCCCCTTCCCCGTAATCCTCACTTATTTTCCAAGAATTCCTCATCCTCTTTACTTCCCCTTTCCCCGTAATCCTCACTCATTAGTTATTTTTCAACAATTCATCATCATCTTTACTGCCACACCCATCGTCCACCACCTCTTGCTTCCTCCATGTCCAGGTAATCTGTCCCTTCCCACCCCTCCCACTCTTGTAACCCGTCCCTTCATATCCCTCCCTCATACCTCCTCCCGTCGTGCCTCTTCTATCTCTTCCACTCCTTCCTACTCTCTACCCTGAAAATCAACTTTGTTTTTCATTATTGTCTCATATCCAACTACAGCTTGCTATTTTGAGTCTATGGAAGCTTGTATTTTGGTTTCTTTAGGTCTACTGTTCCGACCGATGTTGTCTTGCGAAGCCCATATACACTTCGTTTGATTTTTTATTTTCTTTCGTGAACTTCGAAATTATTTTGGGAAAGATGAATTGGTATTTGAATTTGCTTTATTCAGATCTGATTTCTTCAAACTTCTCCATAATATTCACGAAATCCACCCGTTTGATTACTTGGGTAGTGTTAATTTGAAATTTCACTATTGATGTTTACTTTTTGTTGGGGATTTTTGTGATTTTGGAAGAAATTTAGGTGGTTGTCTTGGTGGTGGTTGCCGGATTTTTGGAACAATGGTAGTGGTGTTGGTGTTACAGACCGCTGGGTGGAGTTGGGTGGATGGTGTTATCATCCATTTGCTATAAGAAATGCCTATTTTTCCCTTTTAAAAATCATGTGCGAGGCACATGTCTTAAGTTTTTAACGGAAGGTACATTTTTAATGGAATTTATACCAACTTGCAACAAAATGACAAATATAGCTACGAGGTTGTAACTTTTACACTGTTGGGAACCCAATTGCAACTATTGACAAAACATGGGTAACCAAGTTGCACTTTACCCAATAAAATACAGCTAATTGTTGATCTTCGAAATCACCATAACAAAATTCAACTTTCAGAACTTAGACGAAATACATCTGTTTAACTGTTTTTGTTATTCTTTTTCTTCTTTTTCGAATCAATTTTTAATATGTCTAACAAAAGTGTTAGAATGAACATTTATGACATTTTAGTGTATAAATTTTTAATTTATTTATTTAGAGATGTCAGGTTTTATATTAAAGATAATAAGAAAATATCATCATTTACAAATTTAAAACGGGCAGTTGATAATATTAATATTTGCATTCATAAGTGTTGGTGTGTATACTCTAGAATCGTTCTTAGAACGATATTTTGTTATCATTTTATTCATTAAATAAATATATGTTACTTGATTATTATTTGTTGTTACATGTTTTGTTAATAATAATCTCAATCTCTAGTTACTTATGAAAAACTAGTATAAGTTTAATAGATAATCATGTGATGATTATGTGTATGTGATACAATTAAACTTATGGGTACTTGTTGGTGAGTATGGTATTGGACTTGACCCGTTTATAAAATTTATGTCATGGTCAAATGTCGTAATTAAATCTCATATTAGTTATATCATTAGAATCCTTAGACCTGAGATTATTACGGTCTTCCACATAATGAACATTATGTTTGACATACTCTAACATTATCTTTAACCGGGTAGCTATAATGAATATGATTGCCATAATCGGAGTCATGTAGGAAAGTGTAATAAGTCAAGACGGTATTTGTCCCTCTTCGTGAGAGATGTCAAGCTTAGGTCACTCGATGAATAGTATTGATGAAATGCATGGCCATGCTCAACTGAATTGATAAAATCAATGTCATTTATATTATCAATATTTTCACAATCGAGAAAAGTATTGAACAATGTAAGTTGACCATGGACCATGACTTACGTTCAATGACATTGTGGACAAGGGATTGTGATATGTTCTATGAGGATAAACGAACTTTGGATTTAGCAATCTGATTCAAGAAGGATTTCTTGAAATTCGTTCGCGTGTGGATACTCGTAAAGAGCGTTAGTCTTATCACCTTCAAATTCGTGTTCCTGTGATCGTTATTCGAAGAAATCAAGTTTGAAGATTCAATTATTCGAAATTTAAAAGCATCACAATGGTTAGTATTCAAAATTCATATCATAATTAATTTAATCATCTTGAACGGATCCGCGCTCTTGATTTTATTCTTGTTGTTTCCCGTTGCGCATGATCCATCAAAATCCAACAATGGAACAATTTTATTTTGTTAGAAATCATTTTTTCTAAGCATCATAAAATAGCTTTATGATATTATTATTATTATTATTATTATTATTATTATTATTATTATTATTATTATTATTATTATTATTATTATTTACCATTTATGTCTTTCTTTTGTCTACCTCAATATTCAATCATTAAATTCATGTGATTCTATAAGAATATATCTACCTTCTTAAGATAATCTATACTAATATAAAAACAAGATAGTCTTTCCATTTGTAGAATGAGGCCCATATGCTCCTCCAAAATAGGAAAGTTGGGTAAATAAAGTCAAATATGTCAACATCTTTAATTTGGGACAAGAAGTCAGCTTTCCATGTATATATGATTTTTATATGATACTTTTTAATATATTTTTATTTAGTGAAAAAATGAATTATGAACAATATATAGTGAAAAAATAGTAATTGATGCGGACGGAAGGCGTTGATGCTTTTGAAGTCATTTGAGCGCGTGCGCGGAAACGGTCGTAACTTTTGACTCCGTATCAACCACGAAACGCACCGCATATCAAATCGAACGTCGGAGCGAGACGAATGAAAGTCATTACCGTTAATTTGGTAGAAGTAGTCAACTTTTCATGTAAATTTATTTTGTATGTGATAATTTTTACTTTTTTAATTATGTGAAAAATAGAAGTTTGATCAATATATATTGAAAAAATCACACATCTATATTTAGAGTAATCTATAGTAATATAATAACAAGAAAGTAGTAAATTTTATAACAATGAAGGGTAAAATTGTCTTTCAACTTTTAGCTTATTGGACAAGCTTGGTATGAATCCACATCTATAACTATATGACAACAAGATAAACTTGCTAAAATTAGAAACTGCCCACATGAAATTTAAAAAGGAAAGGTTGAACACATGTGGCATTGTGAGCTCTTCAAATCTGCCAACTGGTTAGGACGTGGTTTTGTTTTGTTTTTTCTTGAGGTAGACCTGGTTTTGTTAGAACCTGGTTTTGGTGGGAGATGTACGTGGAAGCTCCTTATTTCTATCTTTTCTTAAAGAGGCACGTGTCTTTTACGTGTCTCAATAAGAAGTGACTTAGATTTCTCAAATCTGCCCTCAAGGCGTTTATTCCGGTTCAAGTTTCCGAGCCTTCTCAATTTTGCTTCAAAAATTTGAAATTCAAGGAAAACAAAATTGAACTCAAACCCATCTCCACAAAATTGAACAAAGACCAAAACACACACACAAGCACACAGCAACTAAGAAGACAAAATCAATGAAAGAGATGATGAAATGGGTAACGAGTGAGGGTCATGGTGCCGGCTTCTCCGATTAGACAAGCTTGTGAAACACAAAGAACTCGGTAAGATATTTGTGCACATGTGGCTCGAGATAGGCGGATCTGAAAGGTACGGGGACATTGCCGGAGATAGCAGCCGCTGTAGGGGAAGATGCCTTCACCGGATAAAACATCGGGCGGAGAACTCGCTAGATCTGTGCGCCGGTGGGTAACGAAGAGGCGGTGGAGTAGCGTATCTGGTTAAGAGAGAATTAGAGGGATGAAATAAACTGGGAAGGAGGGAAGGGAGATTAGAGAGAGACGACGATAGGACGAGGAGTCTACGCCGAGCCGAGGCTGATACTGCCGGAGACCGGAGACGGGAAAGGATGCCGGGTATGGTGGTGATCGCCGGCTATGGTGTGGGGCGTATTTTAGAGAGACAGAGAAAGAGGGGATAAGTGCTTGTGTTTGTGTTTTAGAGAGGGTGATGAGATGAAAATTGGAAGCGAGAAGAGAATGGCAAATTAAAATGAAGAGGGCGTATTTTCATGTTTTGGTTCATGTCTGGAGGAGTGTTGGGTTTAATTGGGACTCGAATAATTATTCAATATATTCCTCTGCAATTTATGGTGAGAAACTACTAGCCTTTTTAAGCAAAGTTAATTAGTGCTCTTTTTTGTCTTAAAAATATAAGTAACCAAATTTCAAATTTACTGTCAAATTAAAAGCAAAATTGAAACTTTATTTGGGAGTCAGTTTGTATCGAGGGAGTACATTATTTTATTTTATTTTGAAGGAAGGGAGGGAGTACATTCTTGAACTCTCAAATTACAACTATATGCGCTTGATTTTAGGCAATCCATCTATACGTCTAATCTAATACAGTATGTATAAAAAAAAATAAACACTTGACAGATAGATTAAATTTTTAATTTGCATATTGCTTCTGTAAGTTCGGCTTGACTATTTTTAGAGACATATAATTATTTACATTTGTCCTCAAATATTTTATTGTTATTGATATTGATCTTCATTTACTTTTATTAGGAGTGATTTATTGTTAAAATAGTTCAAAATGTAATTAAATTGACTATTTTAGTTAAAATGATACAAATTGTTATGAGCCGAAGAGAGTAATTATTAGTACATTAAAAAAAAAAAAAAACTATATTAGTCTCATTTAACCATTTTAAATATAATACTATAAAAACAAATATTTTACAATGTTAACAAGTTATTTATTCACGTATAAATATTGATAAATTTTATAAAAATTTTTTTTGAAACAAATAAATTCCAAAAAGTTGACAAATTAACTTTAATAATTATAATGAGACGTCAATTTTTATTTTTTGTTTTTGTTTCATAAATGGGTCCTAGAGACAGTGGCGGAGGTAGGGCATAGCTTATGGGGGAAATTGCCCCCATTGAGTTTCTAAAATCAATAATTTAGTAGTGCATTTTTTTTGTAAAATATTAGTACAATTAAGTGATTTAATGCAAATTTCCCACATTGAAGTTTAGAAAAAATACATTATAAATAATTTTTACCCCCATTAGTTAGTATATTTTTTTGGAAACATAGATTGCCACCCTTACAAAATAACCCTGGCTTCTCCATTGCCCGGAGAGAGTTCAAGGTTAGAGTGGTTGTTTCAAAAAAAAAAAAAAAAAAAAAAAAAAAAAAGAAGGTAAGTGGTAGGTTCCAACCGCCCATGATTCTAAAAGGTTTGTGAAATCATTAATGTACTTGTGAAAACATTAATGTAAGTATGTTTGTTTGCTTATAAAAATGTTTGCAAAATTAGTATTTTTCTTTATCTGACTTTCCAAAAGATTACGTTTTTTTTTTCTTCAATAAAATTACCCCCCTCCCCTTTTCTCCCCGTTTTAATATCACACGTTTACATTTATTGCTCAATTTAATTGAACTTTTGAAAAATAATTGTACGACTATGAAAATGTTAATTGGTTTCAGATTCAGTTAATTTTTCATCCTTATTATTTATTTATTTACTTATTTATTAATAATATGTACTATTTTTTAAAAAATGACTTTGTTGCTTTATCTCCAGTCAAAAGTTCGGATACTTTGTAATTATGATAAGCCTCACATATGATGTATGTACTGATAATAATGTTGTGTTCAAAGAAGTGTTCAAAAAAAAAAAAAAAGTGCTCCATAATTTAGAAAAAAAGTATGCTCTTATTTTTTATGAGTATAATTTTAATTTTTGTCTTTTATGTACAAGTAACTTTCCGTGCATCGCACGGGAGTAACACTAGTCTATACTAATATAAAAAAAAGATAGTCTTTCCATTTGTAGAATGAGGCCCATATGCTCCTCCAAAATAGGAAGGTTGGGTAAATAAAGTCAAATATGTCAACATCCTTAATTTGGGACAAGAAGTCAGCTTTCCATGTATATATGATTTTTAAATGATACCTTTTAATATATTTTTATTTAGTGAAAAAAAATGAATTATGATCAATATATAGTGAAAAATTAGTAATTGATGCGGACGGAATGCGTTGATGCTTTTGAAGTCATTTGAGCGCGTGCGCGAAAACGGTCGTAACTTTTGACTCCGTATCAACCACGGAACGTACCGCATATCAAATCGAAGTGCGAGACGAATGAAAGTCATTACCGTTAATTTGGTAGAAGTAATCAACTTTTCATGTAAATTTATTTTGTATGTGATAATTTTTACTTTTTTAATTATGTGAAAAATTGAAGTTTGATCAATATATATTAAAAAAATCACACATCTATATGTACAGTAATCTATAGTAATATAATAACAAGAAAGTAGTAAATTTTATAACAATGAAGGGTAAAATTGTCTTCCAACTTTTAGCTTATTGGACAAGCTTGGTATGAATCCACATCTATACTAATATAAAAACAAGATAGTCTTTCCATTTGTAGAATGAGGCCCATATGCTCCTCCAAAATAGGAGGTTGGGTAAATAAATTCAAATATGTCAACATTCTTAATTTGGGACAAGAAGGTCTTAATTTGGGACAAGAAGTCAGCTTTCCATGTATATATGATTTTTATATGATACTTTTTAATATATTTTTATTTAGTGAAAAAAATGAATTATGATCAATATATAGTGAAAAATTAGTAATTGATGCGGACGGAAGGCGTTGATGCTTTTGAAGTCATTTGAGCGCGTGCGCGGAAACGGTCGTAACTTTTGACTCCGTATCAACCAAGGAAGGCACCGCATATCAAATCGAACGTCGGAGCGAGACGAATGAAAGTCATTACCGTTAATTTGGTAGAAGTAGTCAACTTTTCATGTAAATTTATTTTGTATGTGATAATTTTTACTTTTTTAATTATGTGAAATATTGAAGTTTGATCAATATATATTGAAAAAATCATACATCTATATTTAGAGTAATCTATAGTAATATAATAACAAGAAAGTAGTAAATTTTATAACAATGAAGGGTAAAATTGTCTTCTGACTTTTAGCTTATTGGACAAGTTTGGTATGAATCCACACCTATACTAATTTAAAAACAAGATAGTCTTTCCATTTGTAGAATGAGGCCCATATGCTCTTCCAAAATAGGAAGGTTAGGTAAATAAAGTCAAATATGTCAATATCCTTAATTTGGGACAAGAAGTCAGCTTTCCATGTATATATGATTTTTATATGACACTTTTTAATATATTTTTATTTAGTGAAAAAATGAATTATGATTAATATATAGTGAAAAATTAGTAATTGATGCGGACGGAAGGCGTTGATGCTTTTGAAGTCATTTGAGCGCGTGCGCGGAAACGGTCGTAACTTTTGACTCCGTATCAACCAAGGAAGGCACCGCATATCAAATCGAACGTCGGAGCGAGACGAATGAAAGTCATTACCGTTAATTTGGTAGAAGTAGTCAACTTTTCATGTAAATTTATTTTGTATGTGATAATTTTTACTTTTTTAATTATGTGAAATATTGAAGTTTGATCAATATATATTGAAAAAATCATACATCTATATTTAGAGTAATCTATAGTAATATAATAACAAGAAAGTAGTAAATTTTATAACAATGAAGGGTAAAATTGTCTTCTGACTTTTAGCTTATTGGACAAGTTTGGTATGAATCCACACCTATACTAATTTAAAAACAAGATAGTCTTTCCATTTGTAGAATGAGGCCCATATGCTCTTCCAAAATAGGAAGGTTAGGTAAATAAAGTCAAATATGTCAATATCCTTAATTTGGGACAAGAAGTCAGCTTTCCATGTATATATGATTTTTATATGACACTTTTTAATATATTTTTATTTAGTGAAAAAATGAATTATGATTAATATATAGTGAAAAATTAGTAATTGATGCGGACGGAAGGCGTTGATGCTTTTGAAGTCATTTGAGCTCGTGCGCGGAAACGGTCATAACTTTTGACTCCGTATCAACCACGGAACGCACCGCATATCAAATCGAACGGCGGAGGGAGACGAATGAAAGTCATTACCGTTAATTTGGTAGAAGTAGTCAACCTTTTATGTAAATTTATTTTGTATGTGATAATTTTTACTTTTTTTAATGAAGTGAAAAATTGAAGTTAGAACAATATATATTGAAAAAATCACACATCTATATTTAGAGTAATCTATAGTAATATAATAACAAGAAAATAATAAATTTTATAACATTGAAGGGTAAAATTGTCTTCCAACTTTTAGCTTATTGGACAAGCTTGGTATGAATCCACATCTATGCGAATATAAAAACAAGATAGTCTTTCCATTTGTAGAATGAGACCCATATGCTCCTCCAAAATAGGAAGATTGGGTAAATAAAGTCAAATATGTCAACATCCTCAAATATGTCAACATCCTTAATTTAGGAAAAGAAGTTAGCTTTCCATGTATATATGATTTTTATATGATACTTTTTAATATATTTTTATTTAGTGAACAAAATGAATTATGATCAATAAAAGTGAAAAATTAGTAATTGATGCGGACGGAAGGCGTTGATGCTTTTGAAGTCATTTGAGCGCGTGCGCGGAAATAGTCGTAACTTTTGACTCCGTATCAACCACGGAATGCACCGCATATCAAATCGAACGTCGGAGCGAGACGAATGAAAGTCATTACCGTTAATTTGGTAGAAGTAGTCAACTTTTCATGTAAACTTATTTTGTATGTGATAATTTTTACTTTTTTAATTATGTGAAAAATTGAAGTTTGATCAATATATATTGAAAAAATCACACATCTATATTTAGAGTAATCTATAGTAATATAATAACAAGAAAGTAGTAAATTTTATAACAATGAAGGGTAAAATTGGCTTCCAGCTTTTAGCTTATTGGACAAGTTTGGTATGAAACCACATCTATGCAAATATAAAAACAAGATAATCTTTTCAATTGTAGAATGAGGCCCATATGCTCCTCCAAAATAGGAAGGTTTGGTAAATAAAGTCAAATATGTCAACATCCTTAATTTGGGACAAGAAGTTAGCTTTCCATGTATATATGATTTTTATATGATACTTTTTAATATATTTTTATTTAGTGAACAAAACGAATTATGATCAATAAATAGTGAAAAATTAGTAATTGACGCGGACGGAAGGCGTTGATGCTTTTGAAGTCATTTGAGCGCGTGCGCGAAAACGGTCGTAACTTTTGACTCCGTATCAACCACAGAACGCACCGCATATCAAATCGAACGTCGAAGCGAGACGAATGAAAGTCATTACTGTTAATTTGGTAGAAGTAGTCAACTTTTCATGTAAATTTATTTTGTATGTGATAATTTTTACTTTTTTAATTATGTGAAAAATTGAAGTTTGATCAATATATATTGAAAAAATCACACATCTATATTTAGAGTAATCTATAGTAATATAATAACAAGAAAGTAGTAAATTTTATGACAATGAAGGGTAAAATTGTCTTCTAACTTTTAGCTTATTGGACAAGCTTGGTATGAGTCCACATCTATACTAATATAAAAACAAGATAGTCTTTCCATTTGTAGAATGGGGCTCATATTCTCCTCCAAAATACGAAGGTTGGGCAAATAAAGTCAAATATGTCAACATCCTTAATTTGGGACAAGAAGTCAGCTTTCCATGTATATATGATTTTTATATGTCATTTTTTAATATATTTTTATTTAGTGAAAAAAATGAATTATGATCAATATATAGTGAAAAATTAGTAATTGATGCGGACGGAAGGCGTTGATGCTTTTGAAGTCATTTGAGCGCGTGCGCGGAAACGGTCGTAACTTTTGACTCCGTATCAACCACAGAACGCACCGCATATCAAATCGAACGTCGGAGCGAGACGAATGAAAGTGATTACCGTTAATTTGGTAGAAGTAGTCAACTTTTCATGTAAATTTATTTTGTATGTGATAATTTTTACTTTTTAATGAAGTGGAAAATTGAAGTTTGAACAATATATATTGAAAAAATGTCACATCTATATTTAGAGTAATCTATTGTAATATAATAATAAGAAAGTAGTAAATTTTATAACAATAAAGGGTAAAATTGTCTTCCAACTTTTAGCTTATTGAACAAGCTTGGTATGAATCTACATCTATACTAATATAAAAACAAGATAGTCTTTCCATTTGTAGAATGAGGCCCATATGCTCCTCCAAAATAGGAAGGTTGCGTAAATAAAATCAAATATGTCAACATCCTTAATTTGGGACAAAAAGTCAGCTTTCCATGTATATATGATTTTTATATGATACTTTTTAATATATTTTTATTTAATGAACAAAATGAATTATGATCAATATATAGTGAATAATTAGTAATTGATGCGGACGGAAGGCGTTGATGCTTTTGAAGTCATTTGAGCGCGTACGCGAAAACGGTCGTAACTTTTGACTCCGTATCAACCACGGAACGCACTGCATGTCACGTCCCCAATACCCCCCTACTTTTTCTAATCTTAAAATGGAAATTATATGTGTATATTTTTGTTAGATAATGTTTTCTTGAATTTAATTATTTACTTGAGCAATTGTGTTAAATTATTTTGTTAGGAGTAATAAATGTTAAGGGAGTTATTTGAGTTAGTAGAACTTAGGGTCTTGGGTGTAACTTGGAGTTCTTGGGTTTAATTGTGCAAGTTGAATTAGAAGGGCTTAATTGGAACTTTTTAAAAAATCTTTCATCCTTCTTATCCCTCACTCTTCTCTCTCCCAGCACACTTTCACCAAACACACACACACACACACACACACACACACACACACATTTTTTTCTCCCTCTCTCTCCATTGTTGAAGAAAGGTAACTCCAATCCATTTTCTTTCTTTTGTTCTTCATTTACTCCTCCATTCTTAATACTCCTTTTATATAAAATGTTTAGATCGTCGCTAGGATCGTTTATAGCTAAGAAAGATCGAATTCCGTCACCTTTCATAAATTTCAAGTAAGTTGCTTTCCCCCTTTTTATGCTAAAAATGTTCATACTAAGCTTAGATGATGCTTTGATTGCTATATATTGCTTCTTGGTTGGATTTTGAGTTGATTGACATTTTATCCATTTTGTGATAATATGATATTTGGACCATTATTTGATTTTGGTTGTTTGGATGTTGTTATTGTTGGTCCCAAAGACACAACAAGGGTATGAAAAGAGGCTAGAGGGGGGGGGGGTGAATAGCCTATTTAAAATTATCAACCCTTTTTCAAAATTCAACCTTGTGCTTACTATTGAGTTTTGTGGTCAAGTAAAAACCACTAGTTCAAAGTAAAATGCACAGCGGAAGTTTTCGATAAAACGAAGTAGAGTTGTTTTTGAAGTTAAAAACTGCTAGGTAAGCAAAACGTGCGGTCAGCAATATTGCGGTCGGCAATATTGCGGTCGGCAAAGATAGAGGTTTGAAAGATTCAATTTGCGGTAAGCAAAATGCGGCAAGCAAGTTGCGGTAACCCTTGCGGTAAGCAAGGTTACTGACTAGAAAGGTTGAAAATGAAAGTTTGTGTCTTAGAGTTTTGGCAAAATGATAAGTAGTCAGAAGTAATAACTTAGGCAATAGGCAAGCAGCAAACACAATTCACAATCGTTTGAGTATCTGGAAAGATCAAAACACTAAACGACAAACAAAGTCAATATGAACAATTGCAGAAAGTAAATTTGCAGAATGTAAATGACACAATGATTTGGAAAGGTTCGATCTGTTAAAAGATCTACGTCCTTTACCAAGATGGTCAGTCTTGGATTTTGAATGGAGGATATATTGATTCTTCTTGAGTACAAATTACAAAGATGAAGTATTGAATCAACACCTACTTTCTATGAAGAACAAATCCTAGACTTAGACCAGTGTATCCCTAATGATGCAATCTATGTGATTGATCAATCGGTGTGTGTGTGTGTGTGTAAAGAATCAAGAGCTCTATGTAATCTAAATGATTGAGAGCCTAATGAATCTTTAAGTGTTGCTGGGCTTGAGATTTGAAGTTCTTGAAGGCTTGCTGGGGATCTTTGAAGTTTTGAAGGCGAATGCTTGAAGATTCAAATGATTCTGGAAATCTTTGAGTATGATCTTCAATCACCAAGTATTTTGACAGCAATTTCTCTCTTTGAATCTCAGCACACTTTCAATGAAGAAAGTAAAGACTATTTATAGCCTTGGGTGAGAGAGATAGCTGTTGGAAGATGATGAGCTGTCACATTCTGATTGGAGCTCATATCTTTGTCTTGTAGTTGCAGAAGTTAGTGGGCAAGATGTACTATCTTGTACCAAACATAACGACCAAATTCAAATTTGAATTTTGCAACGATTAAATCAAACTTGTCGTTTCTTGGTCTTCACTTGGTTGTGTGATAGCTGGTCTGCGGTCAAACAAGATTGAGGTAACCTTGTAATCAGCAAGGATTTTGGTCGTCAAAATCATGCGGTCGTCAAAAACCATGCTGTCGCCAAAAACCATGCGGTCGCCAAAAACCTTGCGGTAGGCAGACTTAGCCATTTTCACCATATCAGCAGCAGCAGCATTTCTTCAAAATTTGAGGGGCTGATCTTCTAAGCCTAGCTAAACTAAAAATGGACTTAACTAATGAAGTTGTAAAACTTCTTACAATAGAACCTAAAGTCCATAAAAAGTAAAATAAGGTTATGGGATCAATCAAATCTAGGTAATAGGATGGTTTATAATGTGCATACCCAACAATCTCCCCCTATTTGATTGAGACCATTACCTACTATAACAAAGACTAATTCATTGCACTTGGTAATAACATGTTTCAAGAAATTAATTTCATTAAGTTCATGCCCCAAGTCAATGCACACACAGTAAGTCAATGTTATAGATTTCTATCATCCTAAAGAATAAAATAAAAGACTAATCCTAGAAGATAGAAATATTTTTGATGCAATTCAAAGAGATAATATATGAGGGAAATGAATAGCATCAAACAACACAATCATAGAAAGTACTCTGAATTAATAAGGCAGTGAAGCGTAAGAGTACGAATCCAAAAGAGAGAATAAATGTTGTGTTACAAACCCAAATAAGTTAAACAGAAAATGAAAATTGTTTGAGGCAACCAGCCTAATAAAAAACACAACGGTAACATAAAATAGTGCGGTCAGAAGGGTGGTAGAGAGATGCGGTCGGGGGGTGCGGTCAGCTCACATATTCAGACCAGGGATCTTGACTTCATCTTCATACTCAGGAATAATGGGGCAAGTGAATGCATTGGCAAGCATGTAGTCAAAGCTGTTCACGGTCGGGAAATCGATGCTATTGCCTTCATCATTTTCTGCCTGTGAATGGACATTACCATGACCAGCATCAGCAACTTGGATGGATCCTTCAGTGACTGCACTTCCAGCCGACCTCTGAACAGATTCTTCTAAAGTCTCCAATTTCTTTTCAACGACCTGAAACGAACCAACGACCGTGTTGGTCAGTTCCTCAATTCTGGTGCCCTGATATTCAAGTGGAGTTTTCAGAGTTGCATAAGCGGCCTTGATTGCTTCAAGCTTCTTTGCTTGATTTTCAGTAAGGGCTTCAAGGGATGCCTTGATAGCAACATCAACACTATTTTCCAAACTGAATTTGATTTTCTTCAGTTCATGAGTCAAGTCAGTTTTAACCAAATCCAGCTGTTTGGAAATTTCAATAGAGGCATCAACGACCTCTCGAGAGAGTCCACGGTTAAGAGCATTTGTCTGAATGGTCAGAGCCTCCTTCATGAATCGAGGAGTAACCAAGAGATCAGTTGACAGTACTGTTGATGTTGAAGCGGTCGGAGTGGGTTGTGCGGTAGCAGAACTCAAACTGGTTTCTCCAAGAACCACATCCTTAACAGTCTTTGTTATAGCCACTGTCTCCCCCTTAATGGTATCAATCATTTTGGAGGGTAGGGAGTACAGCTCCTGCTGAAGAGTGGCTTGAGAGGATTTCAAATCAACAACCTCTGCGGTCAGCTGAGCAATGGCTGTCTGGTTATCAGACTGAATTTTGGTCAATGTTTGGACTGCGGTAAGGAGTGCGGCAACCTGACTTGTGGTAGCAGGAATGTCGTCATTCTTGATCGGAGAAGGAACACGAGTTGGAGAGTGAGTAGGGGAAGCAAGAGGGGTGCGGTAAGTCTCATCGACCGTGGATACCTTTTGAGTGGCAGCCTCCGAGCGGTCGAAAATAGGACTATCAACGTTGACATCAACATCCTTATCTTTGTTATCACTTTCACCGTGCTGGCTGCCAGTATCACCAGTCTGTTTAGCATCACCATCTTTATCACCATCAATGTCACTACCAACTATCTCAACTTTGGAACCACTGGAAGCATCATCTGCAGTTTCCTCACTGTCAGACTCATCTCTAAGTGAGTAAACCTGTCTGGTACCAGTGGGTTTCAATTTCTGAGCAACTTTCTTTAGGGTGGGGGCAACCTCAACTCCAGTATCAGTTTCAACAGGAGGGGAACCAGTAGGAGTAAAAATAGGGGAAGCAGCAATCTTGGCTTTCTTCACAACTTTAACTGGACTTAGAGAATGAATTCTCTTTTTCTCCCCCTGAGTCATTGCAGTCAAGGGAGCTTTTGATTTAACAGATTTGGAAGGAACGGCAAGCGACCTTTGAGGTGCGGTCGAATGACGAGGAGGTGAGACAGAGTGGGTAGGTTTGATAGAAGGTTCCTTAAACTTAATACCAGCAGCAACAGAGGATTTCCTGGAGACAGGTTCAACAGCAATGCCCTTACCCTTTCCCTTAACTGGTGCGGCAGGGACATATTCTTCATCATCATCATCATCGTCTTCGTCACTTGCTGCAAGCTGAGAAGACTTGTGTTTGGAGGGAGACTCATAGAGTTCATGAGGGTCCTTTGCAAGATAGATCTTGTAAAGTCTGGTTCCAAAACGAACACGAAAGTTTGTTTTCATGGTGGATCGGGTAAAGAGTTTGCTTTTGGAAATGGTGAGGAGAAGTTCACGATTTTTGGACATAAATTTTCGAAGCTCTTTTATGTGGGTCATGAGGAAGGTAATGAAACGAGTGTGAGTACGGTACTTGATGGTTCCCTTTTCTTTGGCGTTATTGTATGCGGCAATGTTTGCAATCAAAGCATCGTAGATAATTTGACACCAGTCAATGTCTTTGCAAAGGTAGATTGCGGCAGAAAGAATCCATTGAGTGGTGTTGAGGTTTGCTTGATTACCTGTCTTGCAATTGATGGAATGCCCAACCAGATGGCTAATATGGTACAATACTTCATCAAATTCCTTCCTGGGTACCTTAGTTACATGATTGTGTCCAACCAACCGTTTAGCAAGAGCTTTCAATTCGTCGTCAGCGACGGTCGTGGAATAAGTAACACCAGCCTTTTTCTTGATCCCAAGAACCTCACTAATGTTGACGACATCCAATGACATCTCAATCCCCTCAATTTCAGCATGGATAAATTTTACCATCTTGCCGGATGCACTTCGACCGGTCTCTTCTGTAGCGGTCGCAAAGAATTGATCGACGAGGGCAGGGACATGGAAGTCCTGATCGAAGGTAAAGAATGGCAGCAACCCCGTCTTGTCAAATCTCTTAATCAGATTTCTGCCAATTGCATCTTCTTTTAAATCTTCGAGGTCCATAAGAACGCCCGGTAAGAAGTGTTTAGTATTCTGAAAAAAATTGGAAAGTTAGAACAACAAAACAAATATGCGGTCACTTGCTAGATGTTGCGGCAAGTGACTAATGGTAAGATTCAATTTGAAATAGATGCGGCAAGGATGCGCGGTAAGCATAACACGGTAAGTATGTAACAGCAAGCATGATAAAGGCAATTAGTAAGTGATAACAATCATGCGGTAAGGAGACCATGCGGTCGACTTACTTAACAAAGAAATCACACACAATGAAATTTGAAAGAATGAGATTCAGAGAATCCAAAACACGCACAAACACCTATCTAGTGTGTGTGACCAAGGAGAACGGATCAAAAAGGTTTTATTCAAGAACACAAAGAACACTCGTATGAACACGATGAATAACACTGTAGCAAACCCAGAAAATCCAAAACAGTGCCGAAAATCAAAAATAAATTATGTATATTGCTTCGAAAAATCCGATTAAACAAGAATAAGACATTAATTTCAAGAAAAGAAACATCCAAGGTACACGAAATTAAAGAGAAACAGGAAAGGGGGGGGGGTGAAATACGAAAGCCTAGTTGAAAAAAATCTCAAATAAAGCCATGAAATCTAAACAGAACACATATTGAGATGAGTAAATGATAGCTATTTCAAGAATCAAACACCACTTAAGCATAGAAATTTTCAATATCATGAATGGGAGGAATATGAAAGGCTTCTACATAAACCCACCAAGAACAATAAACTCAAAAATTTCATCAATTATATAGAGATTTAAGGGCGGAAATCATACCATTCTTGACTGTTGAAATGAAGGATTGAAAGAGGATGATTTTTTGTGAGTTTTGTCAGTTGGGGCCATGAAATTATATAGTGAATTGGAGAGAGAAACGGACAAGGGGGCGCAGAAAAGAGAGAGAATTTTAGAGAGAGAGAGAGTAGAGAGAGAAAGGGGGTCAGAGAGTGGAGCAGAGAGAGTGGGAAGTGTTATATAGGTGGTTATGGGGAGGTGGAGAGGTGGAAAAGTGGGGGGTTACCTCTACAGATTAGATATGACAGATAAAAGAGTCCTTTTTGTTTTCAAATGAGAGCCAATGACGGCGGAGCAAAAAATATTATAAAGATTTGAAATAAATAAAAGCGAGGGAATAATGAAAATTACCTTAATGCCCTTGAAGTCATAACGTCACTCCTAAATATCTCTAAGGTTAGAACACTTACCTGGAGTCCATGAGTGCGGTAAGTGATGGAGTGTTACCGTAAAAAGAGCGGTCGAAGATGGATGACTTTACGGTCGACAATATGCGGTCGACATTTGGTGGTCAATGACCATGCAGTGGGCAAGAGAAGAGGATTTTGATTCTTGCGGTCGACAATCATGCGGTCAATGACATAGTGAGGTAAGGCATGCGGTCGACTGAGTAATGAAGTACTAAGATGAGGTCGTCATTCATGCAGTCGACATGGTTGTTGCTGACTTGTAACCTACTTATTTGAAAAACTTGGAGAAACCAAAACACTAATATAGAAAGATATAAGGACAAGATATTTAAATTTCTAGCATACCCATTTCTCCTCTGAGAAACCTAAATCTCTTGGAGTCTAGAGCCTTGGTGAGAATGTCTGCAATTTGATTGTCAGTACTCACATACTCTAGATGAATGTTACCTTTCTCGACATGATCTTTGAGAAAATGGTATTTGATATCAATGTGTTTGGTCTTTGAATGCATCACAGGATTGTTGGACACAGCAATGGTAGATGTATTGTCACAATAAATTGGACAATTTTCTTCTTTGATTCCGTAGTCGACCAATTGTTGTTTCATCCAGAGCACTAGGCAGCAGCAGCTTCCAGCAGCTATATATTCAGCTTCTGTGGTAGATACGGAAACTGATGCTTGTTTCTTGCTAGCCCATGAAACAAGTCGATTTCCTAGGAAATGACAAGTTCCACTTGTGCTTTTCCTGTCAATGGTACATGCTGCATAATCTGCATCTGAGTAACCTATAAGATCGAAATTCGAATCTTTGGAATACCAAAGTCCAAGGTTAATAGTTCCAGATAAATAACGAATAATACGTTTTACAGCAATAAGATGTGCTTCTCGAGGATCCGCTTGATAGCGAGTACAAACACAAACACTAAACATGATATCGGGCCTACTAGCAGTTAAGTAGAGAAGAGAGCCAATCATACCTCGATACAAGGTTTGATCAACCTTTTTACCTTTTAAGTCTTTGTCGAGCTTATTGCCGGTAGCCATAGGAGTGTCGTATGCTTTTGCATTTTCAAGTCCAAATTTCTTGATAAGATCTTTTGTGTACTTTGCTTGGTTGAGGAAAATGCCTTTAGCACATTGTTTAATTTGTAGCCCAAGGAAGAATGTCAATTCTCCCATCATGCTCATCTCAAATTTGCTTTTCATTAACTTTTCAAATCGCTTACACAACAATTCGTTAGTAGAACCAAAAATAATATCATCGACGTAAATTTGAACAAGTAAAGTATGATCATGATATTTTGCAATAAATAAAGTTGTGTCGATCTTACCACGCTTAAAACCTTTTTCTAGAAGAAATTTTGATAGAGTATCATACCATGCTCGTGGAGCTTGTTTGAGTCCATACAAAGCCTTTTGAAGTTTGTAAACATGATGTGGAAATTTGAGATCTTCAAATCCGGGCGGTTGAGCGACATAGACGGTTTCTTGAAGTTCGCCGTTGAGAAATGCACTCTTCACATCCATTTGATAAAGCTTGAATCTCTTGTAAGAGGCATAAGCTAAAAATATCCTTATAGCTTCAAGTCGTGCAACGGGGGCAAACGTTTCGTCGTAGTCGATGCCTTCTTCTTGTCTATATCCTTGTGCAACCAACCTAGCTTTGTTTCTTGTGATGTTCCCATTCTCATCCATCTTATTTCTAAACACCCACTTTGTACCAATCACTCCTTGATCTTGTGGTCTTGGAACTAAATTCCAAACTTTACACCTTTCAAATTGGTTGAGCTCTTCTTGCATAGCAACAACCCAACTTGAGTCTTGGAGTGCTTCATCAACTTTCTTGGGTTCAACTTGCGATATGAATGCGGTAAGTGCATCATAATTTGATCGTCTTGTTCGAACACCGGAGTGTAGGTCACCAATGATATTTTGAATTGGGTGATCTCTGACCTCGCGCACTTCATGTGGTAGGTCGGGTTGAGTTGATGGTTGTTGAAAATCTTCGAGTGGTACATCATTTGTGCCATCCCAATCATAGGTAAGTTGAGGGATAGGTTCTTCAACATTGATAGGTGTCTCAACTTCAACTCCATTTGGGGTAGCAGCAGATGCGGTAGTTTCTGGTGCTTCATTTGAGGTAGGTGGAGGAATAGTTGAGGTAGAAGGATTTCCTTGAGTTGATTGATTTTGTGGTCGACTTGTACCTGTCTCATTAAGCTCAACAAAATCATCAGCAACATTTGGAGCCATATGTGGCTCAAGGAGAGAATGTTCATCAAAAGTAACATGGACAGATTCAACTATCTTAAGAGTGGTTTTATTAAATACACGAAAAGCTTTTGAGTGTTTAGCATACCCAACAAATATACCTTCATCAGCCTTAGGAGCAAATTTACCTCGATGTTCTTTACCGTTGTAGAGAATGTAACATTTGCAACCGAATATCTTGAAGTAGGCAATGTTGGGGGTTCTTCCTCTCCAAAGTTCATAAGGAGTCTTGTTGTAGGTCTTGTTGATGAGGGATCGATTTTGAGTGAAGCAAGCTGTGTTGACTGCTTCAGCCCAAAAATATTGAGGTAGCTTCGATTCAGCGATCATCGTTTTTCCTGCCTCAATCAACGTTCTGTTCTTTCTTTCCACAACGCCATTCTGTTGTGGAACTCCAGCAGCTGAAAAGTTGTGGTCAATACCATGGTCGTCACAGTATTGAGCGACGCCGTTGTTTTTGAATTCTGTTCCGTTGTCGGATTGAACACTGACGACGTCGTCTTCTTTTTGGGTTTGGAGCTGTCTTAAGAGTGCGGTCAAAATGTCATAACAATCGTCTTTGGAGATCATCATTTCGACCCACGTATATCTTGAATAATCGTCTACCACAACCAATGTATATCTATTGCCTCCAATACTTGCGGTAGTGACAGGTCCAAATAAATCCATATGTAGCAGCTGCAAACATCTTGAAGTTGACGGAGTCGTCTTGCTGGAGAAAGACGATTTTGGTTGTTTGCCTAGTTGACAAGCTGAGCACTTTTCATCGTGGTGGTCAGCAACTTTGGGTAAACCACGAACCAAATTATCTCTACCAATCTTGGAGAGATACTTGAAGTTCAAGTGACTAAGTCGTTTATGCCAAAGCCAACTATTTTCGCTAACATTTTTTGATACAAAACAGAGATTAGAAGAAATACAAGTAAAATTGAAATCAACAATGTAAACATTTTTCTTACGAATCCCTTTGAGTAAAGTAACGCCGGAGTTGCCATCCTTGATAAGACAATGAGTTGAAGTAAAGTGGCATTGCAATCCTTTGTCGCAAAATTGAGAGATTGAGAGAAGATTGTGTTTTAGACCGGTAACTAGAGAAACATCTTGGATTGTTATTTTTCCTTTTCTGATGACTCCATAACCGATAGTTTTTCCTTTGCTGTTGTCGCCAAAAGTAACTGCTGGACCTTTTTCATTTCGGAAATCTTCCAATAAATTGATATCTCCAGTCATATGCCTTGAGCATCCACTGTCGAGATACCATAAACTTGTAACATCATCGGAGTGACCAGCCATAAGACAGAGGACCTACAAAATAAACATTTAAGATCGAGGTCCCCTTTATTATTTTGGGTCCTAAAGATTAGCAGCTTTTGACGACCCACACTTGCCTCACAGAAGGGGGTTTAGACCTTCTGGGATTTGGTGTGAATCTTAAAAGACATTCAGCAGCCTTATGACCATAATCATCACACACAGAACAATGGTGGAAGCCACCCAACTGAGGGTTAACAAACTTCGTCGAAGTCTTCAGCATAACATCATTTACTGGTATGGATGATGTTTCCCTTACAAAATTCATCCTCTTGAACTTTGCCGCCTTGCCACTACCCGCGGTCGTCGACTTCCTTGCGGTCGTCGATTTCCTTGGTGCGGTCGTCGATTTCCTTGCGGTCGTCGACTTCCTTGATGCGGTCGCATGACCTCGCGGCAAGTAGGTGCGGTAAGGCAACTCAGCGCCCTTGCTGGTGCTTGCCGCAGCAGCAGGAGGTTCATCCATGGCAATACCTTTCAACTTAAGTGCCTTGCCAGTTTGATTCTTAGGGTAGACATAGTTGAACACTAGTTTCTTCTTTGGTTCTTGTCCTTCACCCTTTGAAACATGATGTTTAGCCGTCGACCTTTCCAAAGTTTGCTTGGTAAATTTCTCATCTCTTTCACAACAAGATGCACATTTAAAGTTGTCACTAGTTTGGAATCCCAAACCTTCATTATCACCATTAGGCTTTTGGGATTCTAGTATTTTATCCATAGTAACATGAGAATTGGTCCACTCATTAGTGATCCGTTTAATGTCGTTTATCTCAGCAACCAATTCATCGTTTTTAACTTTAAATATGACATTTTGTTCTTCTAAGAAACGGTTTCGATCAGTAAGAGAAGTCATGGTCTTGATCTGCTCCTTAAGGAGGGTGAGTTCAGATCTAAGTAGAGATTCCTTCGTCTTAAGCTGGGAAATTTCTGCAGTTGAAAGTGCTAAAGCTTCCTTCATGCCAGAAAATTTACTAACTACTTGTTCAGCTTTCAAGAACATCTTTTCTTGTTCGTCGGGGGAAATGTCAAACTTAATTTGAGGAGTGGTAAGCAGAACTTCCTTCAACTTGGGATTACACTGAGCCTTCTTTGCAGCACCAACATCGCACCTTGAAAATAGAAGATCGCCATTCTTTTGAACCGGAGTAAGAAATCCCTTTTCAGCGAGTTCATCGGCCGTATAGCTTATCCGTTTAGGTTTTGCATTTGGTGAGCGACGATTTTCATTATCATCCTCATCATCGGAATGAACGACCAGGCAGATGTGACCTTCTTCAGAATTCTCGTCGCTTTCTTCAGAGTCTGACTCTATCCAAGTAGCTAACTCTTTTGTGGTAGAGTCCTCTTCAGCGACCATTCCCTTTTGCTTTGAGTATCTAGGAGTGAAGTTGCTTTTCTTCTTCATGTACTCGAATTTGGGAATACGGCACTCTGATGCGAAATGACCGGGTTTCCTGCAATTAAAACAAACGAGATCCTCTTTCTTCTTGGAGAAGTTGGAGTACTCTTTCTTACTTGTTGAGCTGCTCCTAGAGAACCTTTCTGGAGCTTTGTTTGATGATCCGGGCCTTGCTGACTTTCTGAATTTTTGGAATCTTTTCACGAACATAGCAAAATCGTCGTCGTCCATATCAAGCAATTCTGATGTGGAGATTTTTGGATCATCTTCCTCGATCACTTCTTCCTTTTTAGCGACCAACGACAAACTCTTAGTTTTTCCTTCCATCTCTTCAATGTTGTGAAGCTTGATGTCAAACACTTTGAGGTTGGCGTAGAGGCTTCTGAGTGACATATCATAGAGAAAGCTTGGTATCTTCAAGAGTATTCCCTTTGTGAAGATATTGAGAACCAAGAGCAGCAAGAAAATTGACATTGATTTCTTTCTTGGTAAGCTTCTTTCCAAGTGCTGTGTATGTACTTACGATCTCACAGTAACGATCATAAGTGGCTCTTAGTGATTCACCGGGGATCTTAGCGAAGTTGTTGAAACGTCTTTGAATTGCAAATATTTTTCTTTCCTTGGACGCTTGATCTCCTTCGATGTAATCTTCAATTGCATCCCAAAGATCTTTTGCTGTAGCACATTCCATGATTTGTCGACGCTAAGACGTATTCAAAGTACTCATGAGGATACTTTTTGCTTTCACATCCATTCCAACTAGTCTTTTCTCTTCATCGGTCCATTCAGCTTTTGGTTTCTTGATTGTTGGTATGGTATCATTGGTTTCTGGATCCGGATTAGCTTTCATTGGGAAGTATGGTCCAATGGTAAGACAATCACCAAGTTGCTCGTCCATGGAGTAGAACTGAGTTAGAATGCTGTGCTTCCATACGTCAAAGTTGTCTTCGTCGAACGCTGGAACGTGAGTGAAGTTCACCGTTGCCATAGTTTTCTGACTTGCCATTTTGAATCGGCACCCAAGCTGTTAAGCTTGAAAAACAGAAGTTTTATAAAGGTGTTAGCTCTGATACCACTTGTTGGTCCCAAAGACACAACAAGGGTATGAAAAGAGGCTAGAGGGGGGGGGTGAATAGCCTATTTAAAATTATCAACCCTTTTTCAAAATTCAACCTTGTGCTTACTATTGAGTTTTGTGGTCAAGTAAAAACCACTAGTTCAAAGTAAAATGCACAGCGGAAGTTTTCGATAAAACGAAGTAGAGTTGTTTTTGAAGTTAAAAACTGCTAGGTAAGCAAAACGTGCGGTTAGCAATATTGCGGTCGGCAATATTGCGGTCGGCAAAGATAGAGGTTTGAAAGATTCAATTTGCGGTAAGCAAAATGCGGCAAGCAAGTTGCGGTAACCCTTGCGGTAAGCAAGGTTACTGACTAGAAAGGTTGAAAATGAAAGTTTATGTCTTAGAGTTTTGGCAAAATGATAAGTAGTCAGAAGTAATAACTTAGGCAATAGGCAAGCAGCAAACACAATTCACAATCGTTTGAGTATCTGGAATGATCAAAACACTAAACGACAAACAAAGTCAATATGAACAATAAGAACAATTGCAGAAAGTAAATTTGCAGAATGTAAATGACACAATGATTTGGAAAGGTTCGATCTGTTAAAAGATCTACGTCCTTTACCAAGATGGTCTATCGCGACCCCGGACCCCGCGGGCCCGAGACCGCGAGCTGGACGTCGACTCTAAAACCAAAACTGTGAAATACTGAAGTTAAAAATTCCATTTGACACCAAAAGGTGATGAACCAAAGTTTTACAAAATCAAGTTTGATAAAAACCAATTACAACTATCATAAACTTCCACAAGTTTATGCCCAACAAAATACAAATGTACAATTCTTAGTGACGTCATTGTTTGGTACAACTACCCCAAAATGGTTACACATTTACATAATGTACACCAACCTATATCAACCTTCCCCAAAAGAATGGATCCACCCTCGACGTCCTCTTTCTCGTGATTAGCGAGACTAATCCTTAGCACCTGGGGGGGGGTTAAGGAAAAACAAAGACAAAAGAAAAGGGGGGTGAGATAAATCTCAATAAATTACTAATGCAACTACATGACATGCTATGATGCAATATACAATAAGCAATAATAAATATCACATAGCACATAGCAATTATCATATAACAGATAGCAGCGGAAATAAACACATAACAAAGGATATAGCCAAGGTTTTCCAAACCGGAACATCCAAATAAAGGATCGCTGCGCAGCTTCAATAATCAACAATCATCATCTTCATAATAGCATGAAAGCCGAAGAGAAAACCCCGGTACCGGAACCAATAACATAAAAGTGTCACAAGGGACAAGGACCATGACACAAAGTCATGCCCGTTAGCCAGATACATTCACAAAGGAACGCTGACTTATCCTTTCCAAGGCCAATCTGGAGAAGGGGTATAGAAGGGGGCAAAACAATGGTCAACATTATAATGGACTTGGCTTTGCCATTATAATCTTTCCCATCGCCCAAACACACACAAAATACCAGCTGGACTTTCAAATAAATGCTAAGTAATAATAATTTAGCATGAATGAACAACTTAAGGTTCCAAAGTAGGGAACCAATCCAATTAAATTACCACAAAGGTAAAACAATCCAAACAACACATCAAGGATGAACCAACATTCCCAAAATGGTACTTAAATAAATTCCGTATCATTTTTATTCACAAAAGAATCAAATCCAATCAATAAAGTGTTCCACGGTGATATCTTAAGTTAATTAGAAGCAATAAACCTAAACTAGTTAAGCCTTAAGTCTTAAACCAAGCAAAAGGTCAATTTCCTGGAACAGGGGGCGGGCGGGCGCCTGGAATAGGGCAGGCGGGCGCCTGAATCGACAGAAGGTCAGGTCTTCAGAAAGGGGTATGTAGGCGGGCGCCTGGAGGGGGTCGGGCGGGCGCCTGGTCTACGGACTAGGAAGAATTCAGCAGCTGGGTTTCCCAAATTTCCTTACCATTTCATACCAAATTCATAAACACTCAAAATCAACACTCCCTACAAGATTTCTAAGGTACCCAAACATCATTTATAACTAAAATGGGAATCCAAATACACCATTTACAAACCAAAACCAAGAATCAAAACCAACATTCAAGTTTCACCATTTTTACCCAAAACTCAAATAAAATTCCAAATAAATTCAAAACCCAACCAAACTTCAATTATAACACATAAAGCATTATCTAAACATGATATGAACATTTTAGCATCAAAATGGGGGAAAAGTAACTTACTTGATAAATCTCAAAGTTGACGGAATTCAATTCTTTTTGATTCTACGCGATCCTAACGACGATCTAAACAAGGTTCAAGTTTTAAGAAATGAGAGATTATGAGAGGAAGAAGGTTTAAATGAAGAGAGAAGTAAAGAGAAGAAAGACTTACCCAAGGGAGGAGAGAGAGGGAGAAGTTGCTGGGAGAAGAATGGTGAGGGTGAGGGAGAAGGTGAGGGAAGTAGGGAGGAGATGAAGAAATATTTGAAATGTTACAAAAAGGCCCCTCCCCCAATACAACCTTTTCAATTAAACTCCCCACTAACAAATAAGACTCAACACTTCCACACTAGCCCAAATAACTCGAATAAAATGCTAGGCATAATTATTATGACACATAAAATGCACACATAATTATTTGAATAAATAATAATTTAAATAAATAAATAAGCAAATAATTAAATAAAATCATTTAATTACTAATAAAATAGAGCCTATATTTCGGGTCGTGACATTCACTCCCCCTTAAAGAAAATTCGACCCGAATTTTAACGAGACTCACCTTAAACAAAAAGCCACGGAAATTTCCTCTCGATCTCATCACGAAGCTCCCACGTCGACTCCTCGATATTATGATTCCTCCAAAGGACTCTAACCAACGCAATGCTTTTGCTCCTCAACTCTTGGACTTTAGAATCTAAGATCCGAACCGGTCGTTCCTCATACGACATATCGGGCTCAATATCTTCCGGTATCCTCGGTAACACGTGAGACGGATCATGAATGTACTTCCGAAGCATAGAAACGTGAAAAACATTGTGCAACCGGTCTAAGGATGACGGTAACGCAAGACGATACGCTAGGAGTCCAACCTTTCCCAAAATCTCAAACGGACCTATAAACCTCGGAGCCAATTTGCCTTTCTTCCCGAATCTACGAATACCCACCTTCGGAGATACTTTCAAGAACACCAAATCACCGGTCTGAAAACTAAGATCTCGCCTTCGGTTATCTGCATAGCTCTTATGTCGACTCTGGGCTGTCTTCAATCTATTCCGGATAACCTTGACTTTCTCAACCGAATCCTGAAGCAAATCAATACCCACGATCTTCGCTTCACCAACCTCATCCCAACAAATAGGCGATCTACATTTCCTTCCATACAAGGCCTCAAACGGTGCCATCTCGATACTAGCCTGATAACTGTTGTTGTAAGAGAACTCCACTAACGGTAGGTGCGAATCCCAAGAATCAGAAAAGTCTATCACAAAAGCTCGCAACATATCCTCAAGAATCTGAATAGTCCTCTCGGATTGACCATCGGTCTGAGGATGAAAAGCCGTACTGAATCGCAAATCTGTACCCAAAGCTTCCTGAAACGCCTTCCAGAATCTAGAAGTAAACCTCGGGTCTCGATCTGACACAATGCTAACCGGAACCCCATGCAATCTAACAATCTCATCAATGTAAAGGGTAGCAAGCTTCTCCATCAAATATCTGATGTCAATAGGCAAGAAATGGGCGCTCTTAGTCAATCTATCCACTATTACCCAAACACTGTCAAACTTCCTACGGGTACGAGGCAGTCCCGTAACGAAATCCATAGTCACATGCTCCCATTTCCACTCGGGAATCTCTAACGGCTGAAGCATTCCCGCGGGTCTCTGATGCTCGGCTTTGACCTGCTGACACGTTAAACACTTCGAAACATACTCGGCTATTTCCCTCTTCTTATTAATCCACCAAAATTGTTGCTTCAAATCCTGATACATCTTCGTACTACCCGGATGAATAGTATATCTCGATTTGTGACCCTCATCAAGAACTCTCTGTTTAATTCCATCAACATCCGGAACACACAAACGACCACGGAAAGTCAAAATTCCACTCGAGCTCAATGAAAAATCCTCGAAATTCTTTTCCTTCAATTTACCCATTATTTTCACCAACTCGGGATCCTCTTTCTGAGCTTCCTTTATCCTTTGATTTAGGGTCGGAGATACCCTAATATTCGCAAAAATAGCCCCATGTCTCGATTCACGAGGAGACCAATCGCGAACATCCTCAAGCATTTTCCATTCACGGACCATCATCGAAGCCACATAAGATTTTCTACTAATCGCATCGGCTACCACATTCGCCTTTCCCGGGTGATAAGAAATCGTGCAATCATAATCCTTCAACAATTCCATCCATCGGCGCTGTCTATTATTCAACTCTTTCTGGGAGAAAAGGTACTTCAAACTCTTGTGATCCGTAAAAATCTCAAACTTCGCCCCGTAAAGGTAGTGCTTCCATTTGTGCAACGCAAAGACTATCGCCGCTAATTCCATATCATGAGTCGGGTAATTCTGCTCACTAGGGGTCAACTTCCTCGAAGCATACGCAATTACTTTCCCAATCTGCATCAACACACAACCCAAACCCTCTTTCGAAGCATCACTATAAATCACTAGGCCATCGCTCCCATTAGGCAAAGTCAAGATCGGTGCGGTAGTCAACCTCTTCTTCAATTCCTCGAAACTCTTGTCACATTTCTCGGTCCACACAAACGGAACATTCTTCCGGGTCAACCGAGTCATCGGAGTAGTAATCCTCGAAAACCCTTCAATAAATCTTCGGTAATAACCGGCTAAACCAAGAAAACTTCTAATCTCTGTCACTGATTCGGGTCTCTTCCAATCCACTATGGCTTCAATCTTTGAAGGATCCACCGAAATCCCATCTTTAGAAATCAAATGGCCCAGAAATGACACCTTCTCGAGCCAAAATTCGCATTTGCTAAACTTCGCAAATAATTTCTCCCTCGCAAGAACGGATAAAACTGTCCTCAAGTGTTGCTCGTGCTCTACTCGAGATTTCGAATAAACAAGAATGTCGTCGATGAAGACCACCACGAACGAGTCAAGATAGGGATGGAAAATCCGGTTCATCAAATCCATAAACACTACAGGCGCGTTCGTCAACCCAAACGGCATAACCAAGAACTCGTAATGACCATAACGAGTGCGAAAAGCAGTCTTCGGAATATCCTCCAATCGAACCTTCAACTGATGGTATCCACTCCTCAAATCGAGTTTAGAGAAAACCACGGACCCTTGAAGCTGATCAAACAAATCATCGATATGCGGTAGAGGATACTTATTCTTCACCGTAACCTGATTCAACTTCCGGTAATCGATGCACAATCTCAACGAACCATCTTTCTTCCGCACAAACAAAACCGGTGCTCCCCACGGGGAAACACTAGGGCGGATAAACCCTCGATCAAGCAACTCTTGCAACTGAACCTTCAGTTCCTTCAATTCTGCGGGAGCTAACCTATAAGGCGCTTTCGAAATCGGAGCCGTACCCGGCAAAAGATCTATACAAAACTCAATCTCACGATCGGGAGGCATATCATACTCGGTAGAAAAAATATCGGGAAATTCCCGAACTACCCGAACACTATCCAAACTAAGGGATTCCTTCCTAGTATCGAGAACACTAGCCAAATACCCCTCACAACCACTATGCAATAATTTTCTCGCTTTCAAAAAAGAAATTAAGCAAACCTTTCTACTCAGAGGACTAGCCTCAAACACAAATTTAGGCACATCGGGAATAGAAAAAGTAACAGTTTTCTTACGGCAATCAACAGAAGCATGGAACTTGCTCAACCAATCCATACCCAATATGACATCAAAATCTTGGATAGGAAGAACCACCAAATCCGCACAAAGGACTCGACCACAAATAACCACATCACAAGCACGAAAGACTCGATCAGAAATCAAGCATTCTCCTATAGGGGTCGACACCTCTAGCACGTACGGTAAAGACTCGAATGCAGCATTTAACATGGAAGCAAATTGCACAGAAATGTATGAATGAGATGATCCTGGATCTACTAACGCTCGTGCGCTCACATTAGACACAGAAATAATACCTCCAATAACGGATGGATCATCGGTCGCTTGTTGTTGATTCATGGCATAAACCTTCCCTTGAACTTTGGGTTTCCCTGCGGCATCCCTTTTCTGACCTTGATTAATACCAACTCCTGACCCGGATGCTGGACCTCGGTACCTCGTGCACTCTCTCGCAAAGTGCCCCATTTCACCACAATTGGTGCACTTGCCTTGCTTTTTCCAACACCTATCCTCCGAATGGCCTACCTTCTGACAAAAGGTACAAAGCTTCCTATTCTGAATCCCCGGAGTAGTACCCGGATTCCTCAGTGTGATTTGCCCCTTAAACTGAGATTGTCCCCCAAAGTTACCTCGATTATCGGAACGGTGTTGTGGCTTGCTTTGAGCTCCCGGCTTGCTCGGGTTAGCTACCTCGGTCTTCCTTTTATGCTCCCCAATATCTTGCTCTATTAAGTAGGCTCGGTCCACCGCATCTTGAAAAGTCACAATCCGTTGAGCAATCAGTTGAGTACGGATGGAGGTCTTCAATCCCCGAATAAACCTCATAGCCTTTTGTTCCTCGGTCCTCACCAAATAGTCGCAATACCGGGCTAATTCTATGAACTTAGTCGAGTATTGTGCTATAGACAACACACCTTGCTCCAAGTTGAGTAGCTCGATCTCCTTTCGGTTTTGATCAACAACCGGAATGAAATGCTCCTTGAATTTGCGCACAAACAACTCCCACGCATACACCGTGTGAGTATCATCCCAAGTAGCTTTAACACCCTTCCACCAATGCTCGGCGGCTCCCACAAGCATGTAAGCCGCAAACCGGACCTTGTCCTCATTCGAACACCCAAATACATCATAAATCTTCTCCATCGACTCAATCCACAACTCAGCCTTCCTTACATCGGGCTCCCCATTGAATTCAACCGGTTTCAACTTCAAAAATTGCTCCAATCCATAGCGGGGTGGTGCTTGCTCTGCCCTCGGACCTTGATCATGTATGGCCTTCATGGCCGCCTCAAACATGCCTTGAAACATGGCACAGGCTTCTTCCCTTGTATCATTCTGATTCTGAGCCCCACTAGCACCTCCTCTGTTTCTTCTTCCAGACATTGTGAGTAATTACCTGCATAAGACATCAACCGTTAATCACTCCGCACACTACTACCCACCTAGGTCATACTAATCCACCTAGACTTATACATAGAGCTAATGCCATAGCTCTGATACCAACTATCGCGACCCCGGACCCCGCGGGCCCGAGACCGCGAGCTGGACGTCGACTCTAAAACCAAAACTGTGAAATACTGAAGTTAAAAATTCCATTTGACACCAAAAGGTGATGAACCAAAGTTTTACAAAATCAAGTTTGATAAAAACCAATTACAACTATCATAAACTTCCACAAGTTTATGCCCAACAAAATACAAATGTACAATTCTTAGTGACGTCATTGTTTGGTACAACTACCCCAAAATGGTTACACATTTACATAATGTACACCAACCTATATCAACCTTCCCCAAAAGAATGGATCCACCCTCGACGTCCTCTTTCTCGTGATTAGTGAGACTAATCCTTAGCACCTGGGGGGGGGGGTTAAGGAAAAACAAAGACAAAAGAAAAGGGGGGTGAGATAAATCTCAATAAGTTACTAATGCAACTACATGACATGCTATGATGCAATATACAATAAGCAATAATAAATATCACATAGCACATAGCAATTATCATATAACAGATAGCAGCGGAAATAAACACATAACAAAGGATATAGCCAAGGTTTTCCAAACCGGAACATCCAAATAAAGGATCGCTGCGCAGCTTCAATAATCAACAATCATCATCTTCATAATAGCATGAAAGCCGAAGAGAAAACCCCGGTACCGGAACCAATAACATAAAAGTGTCACAAGGGACAAGGACCATGACACAAAGTCATGCCCGTTAGCCAGATACATTCACAAAGGAACGCTGACTTATCCTTTCCAAGGCCAATCTGGAGAAGGGGTATAGAAGGGGGCAAAACAATGGTCAACATTATAATGGACTTGGCTTTGCCATTATAATCTTTCCCATTGCCCAAACACACACAAAATACCAGCTGGACTTTCAAATAAATGCTAAGTAATAATAATTTAGCATGAATGAACAACTTAAGGTTCCAAAGTAGGGAACCAATCCAATTAAATTACCACAAAGGTAAAACAATCCAAACAACACATCAAGGATGAACCAACATTCCCAAAATGGTACTTAAATAAATTCCGTATCATTTTTATTCACAAAAGAATCAAATCCAATCAATAAAGTGTTCCACGGTGATATCTTAAGTTAATTAGAAGCAATAAACCTAAACTAGTTAAGCCTTAAGTCTTAAACCAAGCAAAAGGTCAATTTCCTGGAACAGGGGGCGGGCGGGCGCCTGGAATAGGGCAGGCGGGCGCCTGAATCGACAGAAGGTCAGGTCTTCAGAAAGGGGTATGTAGGCGGGCGCCTGGAGGGGGTCGGGCGGGCGCCTGGTCTACGGACTAGGAAGAATTCAGCAGCTGGGTTTCCCAAATTTCCTTACCATTTCATACCAAATTCATAAACACTCAAAATCAACACTCCCTACAAGATTTCTAAGGTACCCAAACATCATTTATAACTAAAATGGGAATCCAAATACACCATTTACAAACCAAAACCAAGAATCAAAACCAACATTCAAGTTTCACCATTTTTACCCAAAACTCAAATAAAATTCCAAATAAATTCAAAACCCAACCAAACTTCAATTATAACACATAAAGCATTATCTAAACATGATATGAACATTTTAGCATCAAAATGGGGGAAAAGTAACTTACTTGATAAATCTCAAAGTTGACGGAATTCAATTCTTTTTGATTCTACGCGATCCTAACGACGATCTAAACAAGGTTCAAATTTTAAGAAATGAGAGATTATGAGAGGAAGAAGGTTTAAATGAAGAGAGAAGTAAAGAGAAGAAAGACTTACCCAAGGGAGGAGAGAGAGGGAGAAGTTGCTGGGAGAAGAATGGTGAGGGTGAGGGAGAAGGTGAGGGAAGTAGGGAGGAGATGAAGAAATATTTGAAATGTTACAAAAAGGCCCCTCCCCCAATACAACCTTTTCAATTAAACTCCCCACTAACAAATAAGACTCAACACTTCCACACTAGCCCAAATAACTCGAATAAAATGCTAGGCATAATTATTATGACACATAAAATGCACACATAATTATTTGAATAAATAATAATTTAAATAAATAAATAAGCAAATAATTAAATAAAATCATTTAATTACTAATAAAATAGAGCCTATATTTCGGGTCGTGACATGGTCAGTCTTGGATTTTGAATGGAGGATATATTGATTCTTCTTGAGTACAAATTACAAAGATGAAGTATTGAATCAACACCTACTTTCTATGAAGAACAAATCCTAGACTTAGACCAGTGTATCCCTAATGATGCAATCTATGTGATTGATCAATCGGGGTGTGTGTGTGTAAAGAATCAAGAGCTCTATGTAATCTAAATGATTGAGAGCCTAATGAATCTTTAAGTGTTGCTGGGCTTGAGATTTGAAGTTCTTGAAGGCTTGCTGGGGATCTTTGAAGTTTTGAAGGCGAATGCTTGAAGATTCAAATGATTCTGGAAATCTTTGAGTATGATCTTCAATCACCAAGTATTTTGACAGCAATTTCTCTCTTTGAATCTCAGCAAACTTTCAATGAAGAAAGTAAAGACTATTTATAGCCTTGGGTGAGAGAGATAGCTGTTGGAAGATGATGAGCTGTCACATTCTGATTGGAGCTCATATCTTTGTCTTGTAGTTGCAGAAGTTAGTGGGCAAGATGTACTATCTTGTACCAGACATAACGACCAAATTCAAATTTGAATTTTGCAACGATTAAATCAAACTTGTCGTTTCTTGGTCTTCACTTGGTTGTGTGATAGCTGGTCTGCGGTCAGACAAGATTGAGGTAACCTTGTAATCAGCAAGGATTTTGGTCGTCAAAATCATGCGGTCGTCAAAAACCATGCGGTCGCCAAAAACCATGCGGTCGCCAAAAACCTTGCGGTAGGCAGACTTAGCCATTTTCACCATATCAGCAGCAGCAGCATTTCTTCAAAATTTGAGGGGCTGATCTTCTAAGCCTAGCTAAACTAAAAATGGACTTAACTAATGAAGTTGTAAAACTTCTTACAATAAAACCTAAAGTCCATAAAAAGTAAAATAAGGTTATGGGATCAATAAAATCTAGGTAATAGGAGTGGTTTATAATGTGCATACCCAACAGTTATATAGGTCTTTTATAGGCTTATAAGTTGTTTTAGTACCTTAGTATACTAGTTAGAAGTGTTAGATTTTGGTTGATTGTGAATGGGTAAGAAATTTTGATGAACCCAGATCATCTTGCCGATTTCCGGCAGAACAGGGGTAGTGGACGACCGCCCAAAATGGGCGTGCGGCCTCACTTTTATCTGGAAGGTTTTTGTCTTGGTTGAAGGCGTTTTGGGCGACCGCACAACCCTTAGTGGGCGGCCGCACAGTGCTTACTGAAAGTTTATACTTGTTCTTTTGTGTGATTTAATAAGGTGTTTTGGTCTAGATTTTGTGTGCTATCCTAGTCGACCTTTATGAACATTGTGGTACACTCTAGTGATAGAATTGGGTCCTTTGTGATTAAATTTGTGTTGGAAATTGATTAAGTGTTAATTGGGATTTTGGAACATCTTATTGATGTATTGTTGGTTTGACTTATCTTTATGATGATTATTTGGTATGATCCCCTACTTTGAAATCATTGGTTGTTTATTGAGGTAGTATTTTATTACTTAGCCTTTATTTGAAAGTCTAGCTGGTACTTGTGTTCTAGTCAGGGAATGGATAATATTATAATGGCACGAGCCAAGTCCAGTATAGTATCGCCCATTGGTCCTTCTTTCCCCTTCCAGATGGCCTTGGTTGGGATGAGCTAGCTCCCTTGAGTGAGTATTTCTAGCTATTCGTTTTGGGTTATGACTTTGTGTCATTTTCCCCTTGTCACTATTATGGGTTTCATGGTACCGGGGTTGTTATCTTCAGCTGTTTATGCTATTACGAAGATTGGTTGATTGGTTGATTTGGTTGAAGCTGCGCAGCGATTGTTCTATCCGTTTTGTGGAAACCTTGGCTCAATATCCTTTGTTACTTATTTATTTCCGCTGCTATCTGTTAACTGCTAATTGCTACGTGCTATGTGAGTTTTATTATTATTTATTGCATCATAACATGTCATGTAGTTGCATAAGTGGCTTATTGAGATTTATCTCACCCCCTTTCTTTTATCTTTGTTTTTCCTTAACCCCCCAGGAGGAAAGTAATAGGACTCGCTGATCACGAGAAGGACGTCGAGAGTGATCGTGACTTTTGGGCAGGTTGTTGTTCGGTTTGCATTACTTAAATGTATAACATTTGGGATAGTATTACCAAACTGTGGCGTCATTTAGAATTTGTAATATTTTGTATTTTTGGTGTAAGCTTGTGAAGCTTATACTAGTGGTTTAGTAATGTTGTTAAGAATTGGATTTCTAAAACCGTGTATTATCATCTTTTGGTATCAAAGGGAATTTTTATCTTCAGTATTTTGGTGTTTATTTGTTTTAAGTCGACGTCCAGCTCGCGAGTTCCCGGCCCGCGGGGTCAGGGTCGCGACAGTTGGTATCAGAGCTATGGTTTAGCTCTAAGTTTAAGTATAGGTGGACTAGAATGACCTAGGAGGGTAGTTGTGTTCGGAGTGAGTAACGATTGGTGTTTTATGCATGTACTTGTTCAAAATTGCTAGAAGAAGGGCTGGTGAAGGTCACATTGGGGCTTCGAATCATGAAGAGGTACGGGAAGAAAATCGTGTGATGTTTCAGGGTATGTTCGAGGCGGCTATGAAAGCCATTCATGATCAAGGGCCGAGAGAGGAGCAAGCACCACCTCCACGGTATGGGTTGGAACAGTTCTTGAAATTGAAACCGATAGAGTATGATGGAGAGCCTGATGTGAAAAAGGCTGAAATGTGGATAGAAGCAATGGAAAAGATCTATGATGTCTTTGGTTGTACGGGTGATATCGCTGTTGGGTTTCCAAGTAACATGCGCAGCGGAATATAGCAATTAAAATTTTAAGAAACCCAAAGCCATGGATCCGTTCATATGATTAAATCAAATACAACAACATGAATAAAGGATAAACTAACCCTTGATGACTATCAAAGTTTTCTTCGGTCTTGGTGGAGAAACTTGAAGCTTTATCACGGACAAAATCACGAACTTTGTAGATGATAAAATTCACCCTCTAGCGGTGTCCACACTTCGAACGAATATCAAGAGGCTCCTTGATCTTGGTTGCTAGACCAATAATTATGAAACACACTTTCACAATTTTAATAAAGAACTATATGGAATTTATTTGTGAATTATTTTGTTCCTCAATCAATGATATCTTAGAACAAAATAAAATCTCTCTCAAACTCTTTGAGACTCACAAAAGCACTACTTGGGATGGTCTGGCCGAATTGAGGTTTTTATACACAATTAAGACCTATTCCAAATAGGTAACTTGGGCCAAAAACCTTTCCTAATCGAAGTAGAAATTATTCTGCCGCCTAGACCAAGCGCCCGCCCGGTACCACCCGAGCGCCCGCTCATTTGACCAGAAGGTCCAGGCCTTTTAGAAATCATTCAGGCGCCCGCCTGGTTCAACCCAAGCGCCCGCTTGGTTGACCAGGAAGACCAGAATAATTCCAGAAATTCCCTTGAGGTCCTTCGACCCTAAATTCCAATACAGTCCTTTTATTTAAGATTCGTTCTATTGTGTGTGACCCTCTAGGATCATACTAAGTTGGCAATGGGCTCAAACATGATCCCATAAGATATGATTAGGTTATAGCAAACCGTCATACCTACCCAAATAGTATAACTAGATACAAGTTCGCATTCCTTTAGAATATGTCATAATCCCTTTGTCCACGATGTCATTGAACACAAGTCATGGTCAAACAGTCAACTTGTTTTGTTCAATACTTTCTCGATTCCGAATATGTTGATAATGCAAATAACATTGATCTAATCAATTCATTTGAGTCCGGCCGAACATTTCATCAACATCATTCCTACGAGAGGCCCAAGCTTGACATCTCTCCGTAGAGGGACAAATCCATTTAGCTTATTATTCTTCCCTACGTGAATTCGATTATGCCAATCACACCCTTTATAACTACCCGGTTAAAGGTAGCGTTTGAATATGTCAAACATAATGTTCATCAAGTGGAAGACTATAATAACTTCATGTCTAAGGATTCGAATGACATAACTAATATGAGATATATGTTCGACATAGACCATGACATAAATCTCATACAGCGGGTCATGTCCAGTACCTTGTTCCAAACAAGTACCCATAAATCTAACATGATCATCCCATGACCATTTAGCCTTTATACTAGTGCTTAACAAGTACTAGGGACGGGGATTATTATAAGTAAACATGAACAACAATAATAATCAAAACATCTCTTTATTGATATGAAATAAATGATAACAATTACAACGTTTATTAAACGTGCCTAGGGCACCACTACCAACAATCTCCCACTTGCCCTAGGCCCAATCTCCCATGTATCTAATACCCATGGACCTAACATGACCATCATGTTTAGCTTGTGGAAGTCCCTTTGTCAGCGGGTCCGCAATATTGTCATCAGTAGGTATTCTGCATATATTTACGTCTCCCCTATCAACGATCTCTCGAATGATATGAAAACGCCTAAGTATGTGTTTGGATTTCTGATGTGCTCTTGGTTCCTTTGCTTGACCAATAGCACCATTATTATCGCAATAAAGGTCTATTGGATTAGCAATACTAGGAACCACTTCAAGTTCAGTTATGAACTTCTTAATCCAAACAGCTTCCTTTGCAGCATCTGATGCAGCAATATACTCAGCTTCTGTTGTAGAATCAGCGGTTGTACTTTGCTTGGAACTCTTCCAGCTTACAGCTCCACCATGTAACATAAACACAAAACCCGATTGCGATCGGCTATTATCTTTGTCGGTTTGGAAGCTTACATCCGTGTAAGCATTTACAACGAGATCATCTTCCATTCCTCCATAGACCAAAAACGAGTCTTTAGTTCTTCTCAAGTACTTAAGAATCGCTTTTACAGCTATCCAGTGATTTTCGCCAGGGTCAGATTGGTAGCTACTTGTCATGCTCAAAGCATAAGATACATCCGGCCTAGTACAAATCATGGCATACATGATGGACCCAATTGCCGAAGCATATGGAACATCATTCATTTTCTCACGCTCATCGTTTGTCTTAGGACATTGAGTCTTGCTTAGAGAAACTCCATGTAACACGGGCAAGCTGCCTCTCTTAGAATTTTCCATACGGAATCTTCTAATGACCTTGTCAATGTATGTACTTTGGCTTAAACCAAGTAGCCTCCTTGATCTATCTCTATAGATCATAATACCAAGTATATATGCGGCTTCACCCATATCTTTCATTGCGAAGCACTTTCCTAACCAAGTCTTCACAGACTGAAGTGTAGGAATGTCATTTCCAATGAGTAATATGTCATCCACATATAAAATAAGGAATAGCACTATGCTCCCACTAATCTTCTTGTATACACAAGGCTCATCTTCATTCTTGATGAAACCAAACTCTTTGACCGATTCATCAAAACGGAGATTCCAACTCCTAGAAGCTTGCTTCAATCCATAGATGGATCTCTGCAATTTGCATACTTTAGAATCTTGTTCAAAACCTTCTGGTTGTGTCATATACACATCCTCTTGGACTTTTCCATTCAGGAAAGCGGTTTTGACGTTCATCTGCCATATCTCATAGTCATGATATGCGGCAATGGCAAGCAAAATTCTTATAGACTTGATCATTGCTATGGGTGAAAAGGTCTCATCATAGTCAATACCATGAACTTGCCTATAACCTTTCGCTACAAGCCTAGCTTTGTAAGTATGCACCTTCCCATCCATGTCAGTCTTCTTCTTGAAGACCCATTTTCATCCTATGGTTTTTACACCTTCGGGCGCATCAATCAAATTCCAAACTTGATTGTCTTGCATGGATTGCAATTCGGATTCCATGGCTCCAAGCCACTTGTCCGAATCAGGAGAAGACATCGCCTCTTGGTAGGTTGACGGTTTATCATTTTCAATGATTTCTACCTCATTACTATCCGTTACGAGAAATCCATATATCTCGGGCTCGGATCGTAACCTACTAGATCTGCGAGTTGCTTGTGTATTTTGAACAGGTTCCACAACTCCTTGTGGTTCTTGTTCTTGTTCCACTATTGGTTCAATGTTATTTTCTGGGTCTCAATTTCTTCAAGATTTATTTTACTCCCACTGATTTCTTTGGAGAGAAACTCTTTCTCTAGAAAGACACCAGTTCGGGCAACAAACACTTTGTTGTCCTCACGGTTGTAAAAGTAATATCCTCTAGTTTCCTTAGGATATCCCACGAAAATACATTTATCAGATTTGTGTGCAAGTTTGTCTGAGACAAGTCTTTTGACAAAAGCTTCGCAACCCCAAATCTTCATGAAAGACAGACAAGGCTTCTTTCCGCTCCATATCTCATATGGAGTCTTTTGAACCGATTTAGTTGGAACACGATTTAGTGTGAAAGCAGCGGTTTCTAGGGCGTAACCCCAAAAGGATATTGGAAGATCAACTTGACTCATCATTGATCGAACCATGTCTAACAAAGTCCGATTCCTCCTCTCGGACACACCATTCTATTGTGGTGTTCCAGGTGGAGTCAATTGTGAAACTATTCCACAATTCTTTAGATGATCATCAAATTCTTGACTTAAGTATTCACCACCTCGATCTGATCGAAGTTCCTTTATACTTTTGCCAAGTTGTTTTTCTACTTCATTTTGAAATATTCTAAATATCTCAAATGCTTCACTCTTATGTTTCATTAGGTAAACATACCCAAATCTACTATAATCATCCGTGAAGGTTATGAAGTATTGAAATCCTCCCCTAGCGTTGCTACTTAATGGTCCGCATACATCGGAATGTATCAATCCCAATAAGTCGCTTGCCCTTTCACCCAACTTGGTAAAAGGTGTCTTAGTCATTTTTCTAAGAAGACACGACTCACAAGTATCATATGACTCTAAGTCACATGAACCCAAAAGTCCGTCCCCATGGAGTTTTGAGATACGCTTCTCATTAATATGACCAAGACGGCAATGCCACAAATAAGTATGATTTACATCATTAGGCTTAGATTTCTTATTTACATGGTAGACATTGTCATTATTTTCATTCTTGACATCCAAGATATAAAGGCCATTAAATGAATTAGCAATACCATAAAGCACATCATTTAAATAATAGAAAATTTCTTATTCTCAATAAGAAACTTAAAACCTTCATTATCCAAACAAGAAATTGAAATAATATTTCTGCTTAAATCCGGAACATAATAACAATTGTTCAAAACAAGAATTAATCCGGAAGGTAAAGTGACTTCATAAGTCCCTACGGCTAATGCAACAACTCTTGCTCCATTCCCCACGCGTAGATCTACTTCACCTTCTTTAAGCAGTCTCCTATTCTTTAGTCCCTGCACATTTAGACAAATGTGAGAACCACATCCGGTATCCAATACCCAAGAATCAGTGGTAGAAAGGAGAATATCTATCATATAGATACCTGAAGTCGACGCAGCCTTGCTGCTCTTCTTCTTCTTTTGCTCTTCCAAGAAAGCCTTGCAATTACGTTTCCAATGACCAATTTCTTGACAATGGAAACAGATTGCATCCTTTTGTGAATCGGGTTTTGCCTCAGAAGCCTTGGCAACCTTTGCCTTGCTTATTTTGGGTTTGACAACTTTCTTACCCTTTCCTTTGGCACTAGCCTTCTTCCCATCATGAACCAAAAACACGGGAGAACCTTTCTCCATAATTTTCATCTCTGCAGTTTTAAGCATCCCATGCAACTCAGAGAGATTCTTATCCATTCCATGCATGTTATAATTCATCACAAACTGATTATAACTTTTAGGCAATGAATTAAGAATGAGATCCGTGGCTAGCTCCAATGGGATTGGATAGCCAAGTTTCTCAAGGTGCTCTACATAACCTTTCATTTTAAGAAAGTGAGGACTCACTTGTTGCCCTTCATTCATTTTACAAGTAGTGAATGCAACAATGGTCTTGTACCTCTCTTGCCTAGCTTGCTCTTGAAACATGGTTCTCAACTCCACGCCTATCTCATAGGCTTCCAAATGTTCCAAACTTTGTTGGAGTTTTGAGCACATAGCAGCAAGTATGAGACAACTTACATCTCTAGAATCATTACGATGTTTCTTGTAATTGTCTCTTTCTACCCTAGGGGCAGTAGGCGGTGGTTCAGCAGGGAGAGGCCCATCGAGAATGTACAACTTATCTTCTTGGCTAAGAACGATTCTTATGCTACGGATCCAATCCATAAAGTTAGTACCATTCTCTTCGAGCTTATCCTTCTCAAGGATCGATCGCAACGACATTGATTGAGTGTTATTAGTCATTATCTACAAATATGCAAAATTTCCAAAATTTAATAAGTACCGGTTTTCATTAAAGAGATAAATAATGTATTTTTCAAACAAAATACTCCCACTAAATTATATAACTTTCATATACATCTAATGTATAATATAATTTAATTGGGCTAAGATCCAACATTAATTTAACTTTTGAGTCCACGGAGGCGGACCGCTCAAAAATTAAATCAATTAGGTAGACAATCATGTCAATCATATCCCATATGATTCTTAGATCCTTTTATGAGATTCTTTGAGAAATCCAATTTCAAAAAACATGTTTAATCTCATCTTTTGCCTAGGCCCAAAACTGTTTTGACGCCTAATTAAGTCCAACCATTTTAAACGCATAGGAACCATTCAATTTAACGCACCTTGCGGAGGCAAGCCCACATTAAATTAATGAACCTCATCTTGCTCATACATGAATAAAATTAATGCACTTCGCGGAGGCGAACCCACATCAAGATTACCCATGTATAAACAAGTGTTTTAATCATGGCATGGCAAAAAAGGACTTAAAACTTTCTTTGAAGGTTCATCACATATAGCATATAACACATTTATGAGCACATAATATAAACATGTTATACATCAAGTTTAGCCACTAAATTAATCTCCATTAATTTAAGCATGATATTTATGTGTCATTAGTTTCTCTATAATTATGAGGATGAGACTATTTCAACTTCGGTTATTATCTCCAAATCAAGACAACAAGAAGTGCGGTCGAACTAAGCCATTAGGCAACCACAATCCCGCACTAATTCAAGAAACCAAGAAAGTAGTCCATGTGGCCGAAACTAAGCAATAGATGGTTTCGATGAACGTAGGCCAATTGCATTCACAATTTCACATGGATCTCCAATCATTGAATCAAGAACTTTGTTTCTTAATTTTAGCAATTATGAACTCTTCATAATTCTAACTTTGTTTTATCTTTGAAACTTTGATTGTGATCAATTTTGGGAAACACAATCTCGATGAAGCAATTAGCCATCCAAAACTTGAACCAATCTAGGAATCACAAGACTAAAACAAATAGGAAAATCAAACCCCAAAATCCACACACAAACCAACTACCCAAAACCCATTCCAGATCAGCAAGTCTGGACTGGTTCTGTTACTGGTTTTGTCGAACTTATCGAAAATTTCATATTCAGATTTTAACAAAAATCAGAACATATTTTGACCACCGAGCGCCCGCCTGGTCTTCAGCGAGCGGGCGCCTGAATGGTCAGAATGGTATAGAATTTTAAAGTTCGAAAATTTTGTCTCAAAATAATTTTTCCCCGATTATTAAAACTTTTATCCAATCAAAAATCAATAATCGAAATAATTCAGAATCCACCATAATTTTTATTGCGATTGAATCGTGCGATTAAAGTTGCAAAACAATAAACCACATAAAATCACAAAACACATAAGCATCATATATCCCAATATTCATATCATGCTAGGCACATAAACAACTTATATACACATAACATGATCAAGGTATTGAAATAATCAACATGAACGGGGCTCTGATACCACTGTTTGTTGGGTTTCGTAGTAACATGCGCAGCGGAATTTAGCATTTAAAATTTTGAAACCCAAAGCCCATAGATCCATTCATATGATTAAATCAAATACAATAACATGAATATAGGATAAAACTAACCCTTGATGGCTATTAAATTTTCTCTTGGTCTTTGGTGGAGATTTGAAGACTTGATCACGATCACAAAGCTTGAACACGAACTTTGAAGATGATGATTTTCACCCTCTAGCGGTATCCACACTTCGAACGAATATCAAAGGAACTTCTTTGATCTTGGTTGCTAGACCAAATTGTGAAACACGTTTTCACAATGAATTTGAACTATATGGAATTTTCTCTCTTGTGTATTATTTTGTTTCTTTGACCAAGGATGTCTTAGAACAAAGTAAAACCTCTCTCAAACTCTTGGAGACTCACAAAAGGCTATTACTGAAGTTCTGGTCGAACTCATCCTTTTATACACAAGCAAGACCTATTCCAAATAGGAATCTTGTGTCAAAAGACATTCCAAATCGAATTAGGAAAGTGCCAGCCGACAGTACTGTGCGGCCGCCAAGAATACACTGTGCGGTCGCACATTTATCTGAAACAAACTGGTACAAATCTGAGCTAAGTGTGCGGCCGCCCAGTCGGCACTGTGCGGTCGCCCACTTCCCCAGAATGTCCAGAATTTCGAAAATTCCGATTTAGTCCTTTTAAAGATTCGTTCTATTGTGTGTGACCCTCTAGGATTATACTAAGTTGGCAATGGGTTCAAACATGAAACCATAAGATATGATTAGGTTCTAGCAAACCGTCATACCTACCCAAATAGTATAACTAGATACAAGTTCGCATTCCTTTAGAATATGTCATAATCCCTTTGTCCTCGACGTCATTGAACACAAGTCATGGTCAAACAGTCAACTTGTTTTTGTTCAATACTTTCTCGATTCCGAATATGTTGATAATCCAAATGCCATTGATCCAATCAATTCATTTGAGTCCGGCCGAACATTTCATCAACACCATTCCTACGAGAGGCCCAAGCTTGACATCTCTCCGAAGAGGGACAAATCCATTTAGCTTATTATTCTTCCCTACGTGAATCCGATTATGGCAATCATACCCTTTATAACTTCCCGGTTAAAGGTAGCGTATGAATATGTCAAACATAATGTTCATCAAGTGGAAGACTATAATAACTTCATGTCTAAGGATTCAAATGACATAACTAATATGAGATATATATTCGACATAGACCATGACATAAATCTCATACAGCGGGTCATGTCCAGTACCTTGTTCCAAACAAGTACCCATAAATCTAACATGATCATCGCATGATCATTTAGCCTTTATACTAGTGCTTAACAAGTACTAGGGACAGAGATTATTATGAGTAAACATGAACAATAATAATAATCAAAACATCTCTTTATTGATATGAAATAAATGATAACAATCACAACGTTTATTAAACGTGCCTAGGGCACCACTACCAACAATCTCCCACTTGCCCTAGGCCCAATCTCTCATGTATCTAATACCCATGGACCTAACATGACCATCATGTTTAGCTTGTGGAAGTCCCTTTGTCAGCGGGTCCGCAACATTGTCATCAGTAGGTACTCTGCATATATTTACGTCTCCCCTATCAACGATCTCTCGAATGATATGAAAACGCCTAAGTATGTGTTTGGATTTCTGATGTGCTCTTGGTTCCTTTGCTTGAGCAATAGCACCATTATTATCGCAATAAAGGTCTATTGGATTAGCAATGCTAGGAACCACTTCAAGTTCAGTTATGAACTTCTTAATCCAAACAGCTTCCTTTGCAGCATCCGATGCAGTAATATACTCAGCTTCTGTTGTAGAATCAGCGGTTGTACTTTGCTTGGAACTCTTCCAGCTTACAGCTCCACCATTTAACATAAACACAAATCCCGATTGCGATCGGCTATCATCTTTGTCGGTTTGGAAGCTTGCATCCGTGTAAGCATTTACAACGAGATCATCTTCCATTCCTCCATAGACCAAAAACGAGTCTTTAGTTCTTCTCAAGTACTTAAGAATCGCTTTTACAGCTATCCAGTGATTTTCGCCAGGGTCGGATTGGTATCTACTTATCATGCTCAAAGCATAAGATACATCCGGCCTAGTACAAATCATGGCATACATGATGGACCCAATTGCCGAAGCATATGGAACATCATTCATTTTCTCACGTTCATCGTTTGTCTTAGGACATTGAGTCTTGCTTAGAGAAACTCCATGTAACACGGGCAAGGTGCCTCTCTTAGAATTTTCCATACGGAATCTTCTAATGACCTTGTCAATGTATGTACTTTGGCTTAAACCAAGTAGCCTCCTTGATCTATCTCTATATATCTTAATGCCAAGAATATATGCGGCTTCACCCATATCTTTCATTGCGAAGCACTTTCCTAACCAAGTCTTCACAGACTGAAGTGTAGGAATGTCGTTTCCAATAAGCAATATGTCATCCACATATAAAATAAGGAATAGCACTATGCTCCCACTAATCTTCTTGTATACACAAGGCTCATCTTCGTTCTTGATGAAACCAAACTCTTTGACCGATTCATCAAAACGGAGATTCCAACTCCTAGAAGCTTGCTTCAATCCATAGATGGATCTTTGCAATTTGCATACCTTAGAATCTTGTTCAAAACCTTCTGGTTGTGTCATATACACACCTCTTGGAGTTTTCCATTCAGGAAAGCGGTTTTGACGTCCATTTGCCATATTTCATAGTCATGATATGCGGCAATGGCAAGCAAAATTCTTATAGACTTGATCATTGCTACGGGTGAAAAGGTCTCATCATAGTCAATACCATGAACTTGCCTATAACCTTTCGCTACAAGTCTAGCTTTGTAAGTATGCACCTTCCCATCCATGTCAGTCTTCTTCTTGAAGACCCATTTGCATCCTATGGTTTTTTACACCTTCGGGTGCATCAATCAAATTCCAAACTTGATTGTCTTGCATGGATTGCAATTCGGATTCCATGGCTCCAAGCCACTTGTCCGAATCAGGAGAAGACATCGCCTCTTGGTAGGTTGACGGTTCATCATTCTCAATGATTTCTACCTCATTACTATCCGTTACGAGAAATCTATATCTCTCGGGCTCGGATCGTAACCTACTAGATCTGCGAGTTGCTTGTGTATTTTGAACAGGTTCCACAACTCCTTGTGGTTCTTGTTCTTGTTCCACTATTGGTTCAATGTTATTTTCTGGGTCTCGAATTTCTTCAAGATTTATTTTACTCCCACTGATTTCTTTGGAGAGAAACTCTTTCTCTAGAAAGACACCAGTTCGGGCAACAAGCACTTTGTTGTCTTCACAGTTGTAAAAGTAATATCCTCTAGTTTCCTTAGGATATCCCACGAAAATACATTTATCAGATTTGTGTGCAAGTTTGTCTGTGTAGATACCCCGGGGGACCACGGCTTTGGCTAGAGCGGTGAATTATCCTAGGATGTCTAACTTGTTTTTAGAGTCGCCACCTATGTTTTGAGGAACATAAGAAAAACCTATTGATTGTAGCCTAAGTTTGATTACGAAAACAGAGATTCTTTGTTTTGAGGTCCGGGGGTTAGATTACGAGATGGGAAGTACCGAAACACCCATCTCGCCCAACTTAAGTTGGTCTTGCTTGATCAAAATCTACATAAATGAAAATGTTCTTCTTCTTCTTCTTTAAGTCATAAAAAGGGGGTTTAAAATAGGATTTGGAATGTAGGAGATAACTCCTTAACCAACCTCAATGAGATGAGGTGATCATTAGAGTCATGTCCCAAAGTGATTTGGGTGATTGCACATTTGATTAGAGTAAAAAGAGGAGAGGAGATGAAATAGAAAGAAAGGAAAAGATGGACTTTTACCTACAATTTGAAGAACTTCAAATGTTGCTTGATGAGATCCTTGGAGAACCTTTAGAAAGTGATTTTTTGTATAGTTTTTGTAAGTTCAATCTTCGGTCTCTTTTCGATGATTTTTCGATTGGTTTTCGATCCGTTTTCGATCCTTGAAAATGGAGGTAAAGAGAGGTTTTTATAGGTGAAAGAGGGGTGTTTTTGGTGCCAAAACTCAGTCACCAAGAAATCCTTCCCGAGCAAAATCCTGTAAATTGAGCAAGGGAGGGAATCCTGGCCAGAAATCTATAACTGACGCCCAGAGGCGCGCGCTTCCTGCTTTGGGGGCGGGAGGCGCGCGCGCGGGCTCCTCCTGTCGGAGGCGCGCGACTCAGAGAAGACAATTTTGACAGAATGGACTAGAAAGTCAGCCCTGTCATTCAGTTTAGTCCCTGGACTTAACGAAGTCAGTCAGGAACTTAATGGAAGTGACAGAAACTAACGAGAAACACTTAAAATGGGGAGAGACACAAAATCAAATGTGCAATCGGGGTGAGTGGTCCAAGGCGGGGTGTCTACAGAGCCCCTCGGCGACGTGGATTGCAAAGCAAAGCGCGTCGACGAAAGTTAAAAACACCCGCCGAGGACATCACCAAGAAAAAGCAAAGACTCGATGAAAGCAGGAATTTGAAATTGCGAGAGATAGTGGTGCGCTCCCTGTGTGAGCGGCTTTTGTTGATAGAGGGGGTGGCATGATCCGTTAGGTGAACCTGCCGGCTGAATGTTTTGAATGAGGCCGTTAGTGAACCTTTTGATGAATCCGTTAGTGAATCCCTTGAATGAGTCCGTTGGTGAACCCTTGTTGACAAATCCGTTGGTGAATCCGTTTGATGAATCCGTTAGTGAATCCCTTGGATGAGTCCGTTGGTGAACCCTTGTTGACGAATCCGTTGGTGAATCCGTTTGATTAATCCGTTAGTGAATCCCTTGGATGAGTCCGTTGGTGAACCCTTGTTGACGAATCCGTTAGTGAATCCGTTTGATGAATCCGTTAGTGAATCCCTTGGATGAGTCCGTTGGTGAACCCTTGTTGACGAATCCGTTAGTGAATCCGTTTGATGAATCCGTTAGTGAATCCCTTGGATGAGTCCGTTGGTGAACCCTTGTTGACGAATCCGTTGGTGAATCCGTTTGATGAGTCCGTTAGTGAACCCTTGTTGACGAATCCGTTGGTGAATCCGTTTGATGAATCCGTTAGTGAATCCCTTGGATGAGTCCGTTGGTGAACCCTTGTTGACGAATCCGTTGGTGAATCCGTTTGATGAATCCGTTAGTGAATCCCTTGGATGAGCCCGTTGGTGAACCCTTGTTGACGAATCCGTTGGTGAATCCGTTTGATGAATCCGTTAGTGAATCCGTTTGATGAATCCATTAGTGAATCCCTTGGATGAGTCCGTTGGTGAACCCGTTTGATGAATCCGTTAGTGAATCCCTTGGATGAGCCCGTTGGTGAACCCTTGTTGACGAATCCGTTGGTGAATCCGTTTGATGGATCCGTTAGTGAATCCCTTGGATGAGTCCGTTGGTGAACCCTTGTTGACGAATCCGTTAGTGAATCTGTTTGATGAATCCGTTAGTGAATCCCTTGGATGAGCCCGTTGGTGAACCCTTGTTGACGAATCCGTTGGTGAATCCGTTTGTGAATCCGTTTAGTGAATCCCTTGGATGAGTCCGTTGGTGAACCCGTTTGATGAATCCGTTAGTGAATCCCTTGGGTGAGTCCGTTGGTGAACCCTTGTATGAGTCCGTTGGTGAACCCTTGTTGACGAATCCGTTGGTGAATCCGTTTGATGAAATATTGCTTTGAAGTCTCGTGCCATTTGGAGTCACACTTGACTTTTTTTTGAATTGTGGGGTACGGGCACAGTTGACCGCGACCAGAAAAATGTTCCTGCTGGGGATGAAATGTTGAGATTGACTCTTAAGGGGGGTGTGGCACCCGCGACAGAATTTAGGGAGTTCGGAATTTTGAAGAGGACAGCCTACTTTTGAGTGGGAGTTTCTATCCTACTTTCGATTTTGACATGCCTTAAGGGCGGACCAGAAAAAGGTGTGCCCAATGGGTGTCTGAGGATCGGGACAGTGTCTTGATATAAGCTGGAGATCTCTTGCAAGGCCTTTTCTTGAAGCGATTTAGACCTGGGAGCGCGCGCCTTTCATATGTAGGCTTGGGACGCGCGCGACAACTTCAGACCGCTGGCGGGTGGCCGCGCGCGTCTGGGGCGGAATTCTGGCTTGACATTTGCCGACCAAAAGAGCCCCCAACAGCTATAATATCATCTTCTGTTCGACCACTTGATTCTCACAGCTCCTTTCTGCCTTTTTGAACATCATATTATTGCTTAACTTTGCTTGCGATCAACATTTTCCATGGCTTCCAATTCTTTTGCCCTTGATGCCAGGTTGTTAGTGCGTATGAAAAGGACTTGGGCACTTTTGTGTATTCTTTCAAGACCTCACACCAATCCATCAAGAAGGCCTTCATTAAAGATTTCGGGTTCCGAATTCTTTTCACCTTGCGGACGTTGAAGCGGATTGGGATTTGTTGAGAGCCGCCGCGGCTTTATGGGATTGCGACAGCCATACCTTCAACCTTTCAGCTAATGAAATGGTGCCGACTGTTGATTATTTCGGGGCCATCCTTGCATGCCTTTTGGCCGGTCGGATTGCCGTCCCTAAATATCACCGAGTGCCATCGGCTCTTGGGTTGAGTTACTGAATCTCCTGTTGAGGACGTGAGGAAGATGTTGCACGGTACCGTGATTGACATAACTGAGTTGCCGATGTTCTTCAGTTTACACTCGGAGGACCCGGGGTTTCAATCTTTCAAAAGAAATGCCATGGTCGTTTGTCTCTTCAGCGAAGTACTGTTTGTTACACCTTCGGGACTGCGGACGCGCAGTTGGCTGAGATTATTTTGCAAGCTAAGGACCCAGCAATTTAGTGTAATCCCTCTTATTGTAGGGGAGATGTTGAACGGCCTTGATGAGTTACACAGGACGGGCAAGATGTGTCGGGGAAGCCCTTTGCTCTTGACCATATATGGCTCCGGGAACACTTCAAGATTTATTTCCCCGGATGGTGATTTGTCTCCCTTTGCTGTTCATAGGAGGAAGTTGTGTGACCCGGGATTTGTCTGAAGATGATTGGCTAGAAATTCTTTGCCTCTCGGGTGACCGTTGAATATGAGTGGTGGGTGTCCTCCTTCTTGGGGCTTCGTCCTTTTTGGAATGGACTCTTGGTTTTCAGCACGTGGTTGTACCCCGGTTTGAGAGATTCTCATTTTACAGCCAGAGCGGGTTCTGCGGCAGTTCGGTTGCCAACAGACAATTCCTTTTCCGAGGGATGGAATGCTTCGTCCAGTGGCTTACATGGGCCCTGACTTCTCGAGTGAGCTTCAGTCGGCTTGGGGAGATGACCGCAATCGTTGGGCTTTCGCTCCTCTGCATCGGGGAGTGTCTTCCTTCCCGAGAGCTACTTGGATTATTTATTTGGCACCCTTTACCGTGGCATCCACTTGGTTGATGTGCTTCGTGCCGAGTTGTTGGGACAGGGTTTTGAGCCTAGCAGCACTTGTGAGTATAGGGAGGCTGCTGCTGAATTCGAGTAACATTCTCTGCTGACCCTTTCGGTACTCATTTGGATGACTTTTATTCTAGGAGACGTGTTGCAGCCCAGAAGGTTTCGGTGCGTATTAGTGCTCCTTTTGTTACCCAAGAAGAAAAGGATTGAGAGACGATCGGGTGGTCCTTCGAAAGCTAAGAGAAAATTGGATTTTTCTTAGTACCCTAAGAGATTGCAATTAGACCACT